>JAYEPQ010000016.1:24459305-24854305 GCA_036321105.1 Dracaena cambodiana
TTCTTGCATCTTCTCCTCGATGGAGCTACAGCTATCTTAACACAAATATCTTCATTTCTCACTTTATCTCTCCTAGTGTTACCGCACATCCAACAGAGCATGCACATCTCTGCTACACTTATCTTCTGTGAATGACATTTCTTTATAGCCAAACATTCCGTGCCATATAATAAAACTGGCAAATAGTAGTCTTATAAAAATTTTCTTTCAATCTTAATAGAATGTTACAGTCGCATAAAACTCTCGTTGCCCTCCTCCATTTCAACAAGCCAGCTTGTACCCTATAATTAATATCATTATCGATCTCTCCATCATTCTGAATGATAAAACCCAAATATCTAAACTGACTGCTCATTTGTATCTCTTACCTATCCAGTTTTACAGTATTATAGTTTATGGTCCATCGTTTACTAAATTTATACTTCATAAATTATGTTTTAAGCCTACTCAATTTAAAACCTCTAAATTCTAATGTATACCTCCATAACTCCAACTTGGCATTTACCCCTACTCTTATCTCATCAACTAAGACAATATTATCAGCAAATAGCATACACCAAGGTATCTCATCCTGAATGCTTTAGTAAGCTCATCCATCACTATAGCAAATAAGAATGGGCTCAATACAGATCTTTGATGCAATCCAGTTGTTATAGAAAAATCACTTATTAAACCACCACATGTTCTGACATTGGCTACTACTCCATCATATATGTCCTTAATTATGTCGATATATTTGATGAGAACTCTTTTCTAGTGTCTACCAAAGTATCTCTCATAAAACTTTATCATAGTTTTCTCTAAGTTAATAAATAACATATGCAAATCTCTATTTCTCTCTCGGAATCGCTCTATAAATTGACGAAGTAAATGAATAGTTTATGTCGTCGATCGTCCCAGCATAAATCCAAACTGGTTCTCCAATATTTTAACAGTTTGTCGAAATCTATGTTCAATTACCTTTTCGCAAAGCTTCATAGTGTGACTATAAGTTTTATTCCCCGATAATTAAAACAACTCTGCATATCATCCTTATTCTTATACAGAGATATTAAGGTACTTTTCCTCCATTTATTTGGTATTTTTCTTAATTTGCCAAATCTTTTTAAAAAGATCTATTAACCACCTCACACAAATCCCTCCTAAATATTTTCATACTTCTATAGGAATCTCATCTGGACAACAGTTTTTCTTGATTTCATCCTATCCAAAACCTCTTTTACTTCAAACTCTTTAATTCTATGCATAAAACTATGATTCATATCCTTATATTGAATAGTAAGATCTCCCAAATCTTAAGTATAACTACCATTATATAATTTATCAAAATATTTTTTATCTTTTTTTAATCTCTTCGTCTCGAAATAGAACCGTCTGATCCTCATTTTTAATACAGCTTACAGTATATAAGTTTTTAGACTTTTTTTCTCTTATTCGAGCAATTTTATATATATCCTTTTCAGCCTCTTTCTTATCCAACTTTTTATACACTTGTTTATATAATTTAGTTTTTGCATCCCGAACAGCTTTCTTAGCCTCCTTTTTTATTAGTTTATACTTCTCAAAACTTATTCTATTATTATTATTATTATTATTATTATTCAAAACTCTATAAAGGTCTCGCTTGACCTTAATAGTATTTTTTACCAATTCTTTCTACCATGATATAACTTTACAAGGTGAAGTATCGCCTCTCGACTCACCGAATATATCTTTAGTTATCCTTTTAATACAGCTACCTATTTTGTTCCATGTTACATTAAAATCATCATGATCCCTCCAATCTATTTCTTATACTACTCTATCTACAAAAGCTTTTGATTACCTTCTAATTGCCACCGCTTAATCTTAGAATCTGACTTACACTTAATCTTTCTAAATTTTTGTCTATCTGAATATCTAAAACTAAGAGTTTATATTGGATAACTATATTCTGACCTGACACTATCTTACAATCATTACAACTAGTACTATCTACCCTCCTAATTAAACAAAAATCTATTTGGCTTGCATTCGATCCACTTTTAAAAGTAACTAAGTAGAAAACTCTCTTTTTAAACCAAGTATTCACTAAAATTAAATTATAAGACAAAGCAGAATTTAGAATTGAGTTATCTGCTTCATTTCTTTCTCCAAAATCAAATCCTCCATGTACACTACCAAACCCATTACGACTATTTCCTACATGCCCATTGAGATCAGCACTAATAAATAGTTTTTCTCTAGTGGGTATTCGTTATACTATCTCATCTAAATCCTCCCAAAATTGATATTTACTGGATTCATCAAGTCATACTTGTAGTGCATAGGCGCTAATGATATTAAAAATCTCTCCATTTAAAATAAGTTTAACTAATAAAATTCTATCGCCTTTCCTCCTAACTTCTACTACATTCCCAAGTAATTGCTTATCTATAATCACACCTATCCCCATTACAATTTCCATCTCTATCCGCATACCAAAATTTATAACCCCAAGCCTCTATGGCTTTACCTTTCTTACCTACCCACTTAGTTTCCTGCACGCACAAAATATTAACTCTCCTTCTAATCATAGTATCAACTAACTTTGCTAATCTACTGTAAGGGAATTTATATTTTATGATGCCAACCGAAATTTATATTTATGAGCTAATTTTTTTACCCTCACCCACTCATTAAGATGTGGAAACCTTCTTATATTTGGTACCACATCGGGAGCCGACTTGGCACGTCGCTTATGGGCGACGACTTAGCAACTCTCACACATTTTTCACTACATCCGGGCTCCGATGTAGCACATCGCTCAGTAGATAATGTCCCAATGAAATTTATATTTTGACAAATATCATAATATGTGACAATATTTTATGTTGGCTGTCACTGGCCTATCACAAACCCCCTCCTTTATCCTGCCTTGAGACAGAGAGTGCATAGCACTGGCGGAGTTCAAATGCACAACTAGTTTGATGATACTCGACCATCATAACCTAACCATATTAATAATTTACTAGTATGAATTCTAGTTATGACTCTTTCTTCTTCTTCAATATTTTTTCCCCATAAATTTAGCTTTTGAGTTCTGGAATCGTAATAATATCCGAATTAATTCAGAGGCTCTCTGTGGGAACACATTATAGACAGGCCCCATTACTAGAAGTACTCCATCTATTTATTTCTCGGGTAGGTTCCAAGGTCAAATCGAATGAGTACCTAACCCTGACAACCCACCAAGTCTTCTTTTCTAATTTTTGAATGGGGAACCTCAAAAAAGCAACAACAACTAAGCCATTAATTTCAGTATTTGGTATAGGCTAAATGAATAATTAAGAAAGAGAATTATACCAGATCAAGAATATGGATCATTTTTTTTCCACTTATTCTTACCGAAGTGTATGTCTTCATTAAGAGATTTAGCATGCATATTCATGTTTTCATTGGTTATTCATTTACTCTTTTAACTTGTCGTAAGTTAATAAGTTTCATTCGCAGAAATGGTGCATTTGTAGGTTTGTTACACATATTCTCTTCTATGAAGTTACATCTATCTCATTTCTCACCTTATTTATCCTAATATTATCAAACTTGCAATGAAAGCATGTGTATCTCTGTTATACATATATTCTGTACATGATATTTCTTTATAACCAACATTTCATACCATATAACAAAATTGGTCTAATCACAATAAACTAAAATCTTTCTTCAAGCAAACTAGCAGTAAGGGTTGAAAGAATGCTATGGTCATATAAAACTCACATTGTGCTTCATAGTTCAACCAAGTAGCTTGGATTTTATGATTGATATAACTATCGATCTTCCTATTATTTAGATAATAGAATGCATGTACTTAAACTGATTACTCTTGGTATCTCTCACTCATTCAGTATTACAATCCGATAGTCTTATATCCTTCACTTATTGAATTTGCACTCTATATACTCTGTTTTGCATCTATTTGATCTAAACCCTGGAGATTCTACAATTTCCTCAGTCTCCAGTTTGGTATTTACCCTAGCTCTAATCTCATTAACTGGGACAATATATCAGCAATTTGCATACAATAAGATATCTCATCCTTAATAGCTCTAGTAAGCTCATCTATCATTATGGTAAAAAAGAATAACAAATAAATGCAAATATTTGAAGCAACCCAATTACAATCGAAAATCACTTACTAGGCAGCTATAATTTGTAAAATTTGCTCATATTTTATCATACATGTTCTTGATTATGTTAATATACTTAATGGGTTTTCCCTTTATCATCAATGTCTGCCATAGAGCTCCCTTTCTACCTTATCATATATTTCTCTAAATGAAGAATGTATGCAAAACTCTCTCTCTAAAAATTGCTTTATAAGTTGAAGTCAAAAAATACATCTGGTATTGATCTTCCAAACATAAATCCAAATAGGTTTTCTATCATAATTTATATTCTGTTATTGTTTTCTGAAGTTTCATAGAGTGATACATGAGTTTTATTACATGATAATTAAGAGAGTTAATTACATTCAGACTCCCTATAGTACGGGGGTGTATAACTTATTATCCAAGTCCAAAACTCTCACTTAGCTCCCTGGGATAGTTAATGGAGTTTACTGGCCATTTGGGGTTGGGTCACTTGATGTGCATGCGTGGAAAAATATTGGTTTTGCCCCTGACCGAATTGAGTGGAAATAGAGGGGGAAATCTGGACTATCCGCTTACTTCCTCATCTAATTCCATCGAGTGAAATTAGGACATTAGGCCAAAAAAAAAAGGGCAGACAGCGGCAGCTTCGAGCGGATGCACTCTTCAGTGGATGGTAGTCGCAGCAGAGGCTTCAGTGAACGGCAACAGCGCAGCGGCGGGTTCAAGGTGGGCTTGGCTGCAATCGGCAACTTGGGTACTTGGGTGCGATCAACGGGCTTGGGTGTGATCGATGGTGAGCTTGGGTGGTGTTAGTGGAGGGTTGAAGCTATTCAGCAGTGGCTTCACAGTGATCTGCGGGCTTGGCCTTTTTTTGAAGAGGATAGTTCGTGATTTTGGGAAGACAATGGTGTGGTAAGCTTTTATTTACACAAAGTTCATTTTTTCTTCTACAAAATCAAGTGTGGTGATGACGTGTTACTGTGTTGGGTTTGCTTAGATGGGGGACAGATAGGAACATATTTAGAGAGTGCCGGGCACGTGCAGGCTTTGGATTGAAGTGGTCAAGGTTCCAAAAAGGGTCTGGCCACGTGAAAATCCAAATCAACATCCACAACAATTTGTTAATATAGTGGTTTTAACCTGATGGTTTATATACATGTAGAATCTTACAGTTATTATATTGGTTGCATGTTGATTATGTGAACAAAACCAGCAAAGTGGAATTGTTATGTTAAGTGTAGTGTATGCTTATTCTTCATTAGTTATTAGTGAGTGATTGGTGTTTTAATTGCTAACTTATTTTTATATGTAATTGTTATGTTAAATGCAGTTGACATATGGCAAGTGATAATTTTAACCTTCATATTCACCACAGGAGTAATTAGTAAATAGTGAAATGATTTAGTATTAAGGGGAAAATGAGGATGTTGTTGAAAATATTGACCCAGACTTCTTTGGATTGTTTGATTTGGAGGATACTGTATGAAGATTTCAATATAGAGGCGGGTTTATATTGCATTATAAGGTCCCCTACATACGCAAGGATGATCAATGGAAAGTTGTAGATGATGATAGTGGGGTTATGGAATGGTTAGGTTGCATCAACCTTCTAGAGAGAATAACATATATATGTTGAGTACTTAGTTGATAAGTCACTTGTAGTGGAAACCACCAAGAATGAAACTAAAAAGAATGTTAAAAAAAAGATTGAAGATAGTACATCAGATGGTGAATGGGTGGAAGAGGAGGGTGAAAGCATGAGTACCAGTGAAGCGGAAGAGAGCGGCAGCTCTATTAGTTTGTTGGGGGAGTCGAAAGAGGAAAAATTCACAGATTATGAGGACTGTCAAGGAGGAATTGGGGCCGATAATGAGACAACAAGAAATTTTCTTTACTTTAGAGATAACTTTATTTTAGATCGTAGTGTTTTATTAGAGAATAGTGTTGTATTATATTGATACATGTGTTAAACTTGACAAATAATTGTTTGTTTACGTGTTTCAGCTGTGCATGACAATTCTGATATAGGAGAAGCATATGATGATTTAAAAAATTCTGATAGCCACTAGTTGAGGAGAACATCTAATTCCTCAGAGGATGAACAACATAGAAAGAAGCGTGTTCAGTATCTGGAGTTTGACGGTGAAAAAGACATGTGTCACCCACCAACAATGTGCTGGACTGGAATTTACAAATCATGTTAAGTTTCGGGAGGCCCTCAATTATGATTCTTTGAATAAAGAGTACGAATACCAATATGTAAAAAACAAGAGGGCAAGGTGACGGTAGTATGTGTTCAAGTGATATGAAAGTGGAGGGTCCATGTCTCCTGGAATCGGGACCAAGTTGTATTTCAAATTAAGGCGTATAATGGTAGACACACGTGTACATCAGTGAAGGCCAATAGAAATGCAACCTCTACTTTTTATGCAAGGAAATACTTAGGTGTCATTCAAGAATACTCCGATATTACATGGTCACAACTATTGAACCTACTTAGAAGGGACAGAGGGATAACTATTAGAAGGAGTTAGGTTTACAAGACCAAACAAAAAGCAAACAAGATAATTTATGGAAAGATGGAGAAGCAGTACTTGCTTATCAGGCATTACTGCAATATGTAACATCAACAAACTATGGAAGTGTGGTTAAATTGATGGTCGATAGGCGTTATCCAGGTAGATCTCTCCAATTCTTAAGAATATTTGTGTCCCTAAAGGCTTGTATAGATGGCTTCAGAGGTGGATGTAGGCCAATAATAGGCCTTGATGGCTGCCATATTAGGCATGATAATGGAGGCATATTGTTAAGTGCAATAGGCCGTGATGATAATAATCAACTTTTTCCAATCAAATGGGCAGTTGTTGAAGTTGAATGTAAATCATCGTGGCTACAATTCATTCACTACTTGCTGGAAGCTATAGACCAAGTTGAAGAACATTGATAGACTTTCGTATTTGATCAACAAAAGGTAAACTACTACATTTCAATTAATATAGCTTTGTTCGATAATTTTTTTCTATCTATGGAAAAAATCATGATGTGTTAAAGCTTTGCTTTTGTACTGTAATTTGTAGGGGTTGGTTGAAGTATTTGATACAATGATACTACTTGCTAACCACAAATTCTATGTGAGACACATGTATGCTAACTTGGAAGGGAGGTTCAAAGTGAGCAAACTACCGAAGGACATGATGTGGAGGGTAGCATTTGCATACAATGAATGAGATTTCAAGCGAGAAATGGAACATATCGAGCACACCCACAAAGAGACTTATGAATGGCTCGTGGCAAAGCCCGTAGATGCTTGGACACGAAGTGGGTTCTGCCCCAAGCCTGCTTTTGATATGCTAACCAACAACCCTTCGGAATCATGGAATAAGTTTAAAATGGCGGCCAAGTATAAGCCCATAATTTCAATGTTTGAGATTATAAGAAAGTAGGTGATGCGCAGAATCTTAGAAAAGAAAGAAAATATTATCTAGCGGAATGGTGTGTTTTGCCCAAGAATAAAAGAGAAGGTAAAGGTAGTGGAGGAGATATGCAGAACATGTGAAGTTAGTTTTGCCGGTGATGGTAAGGAACTTGTAAATTTCTTTTCCTTCTTTTGCGTTAACTATCATTCTACGGTGTCTCAAATTGTTGTTATTGGTATTATCAGGAAAATTTGAAGTTGATCATCATGGATGCACGTAGATTGTTGACTTGGACAAATGCACTTGTGGTTGCCGATATTGGAATGTGAGGGGGATTCCATGTGTTCATGCAGCTGTTGTGATCAACAAGCATATGCGAAACATTGAAGACTACGTTTCTCTATACTTCTTGGTGGAGAGATACAGGGTGGCTTGCGGCGGAACGGTGCAACCAATACTAGATCACTCGCGGTGGTCAGAAATCCCACAAGAGGAATACGTCATGCCTCCAAAGCAGCACAAACAACCGAGAAGACCTCGGAGAGCAAGAAAGAAAAAATATGATGAAAAGTAGGAAAAGAAAATGAGCCAGCCAATACGGCAAAAATATGGACAAATGAGATGCACTTTATGCAAGAGTTTAGGCCATAATGTAAGGACATGCACGAATGCATGACATGATGGCCTCAATGATGGAGTGAATAAGGAGAAGACATGCAATGGACAAGCAGATCAGGTACAGAGTTCAACTTCTGTGACTGACATAGGGGCGAGAGTGACATAGGGCCAAGAATCCAATGGGATGACTACAAAGATATCCAATGACCATATGAGGAGCTAAGTAGGAAAAGAGGCAGAAAGTCCGGCACGACGCTTCTTGTTGCAAGAAAGGGGAAGTCAGCAACAAGAGAATAGGCAACAATAATAGTGGAAGAGCAAGAGAAGAGACCACAACAACCAAGTCAACATCAAACAATGCCGGAACAACAACACAAGTGGGCAATACCCTCGCAAAGAGGTGTGTGAAATGGTGCGGCTTTGAAATTAAGGCCGAAGACAAATGGTTTTCTTTCAGGATCAGGCAGGGATTTGAGTGGAACAACGGTAATTCCTCTTAGAAGTGGATTCGCAGTGGGAGGGGCAGATGATGCCGAATGGTTTGTAGCCCATGTAAGTGGTTTTCATTGATATTTTTAATTCTTTCTTACCCCCTGTCAAACTCCTCTATCATATCGTCCTTTGTCATTGCAGAGAGGTCAAAGCCGTAGGCACGCCACAAAAAAAAAAATTGATGTTTGGATGCAAGATTTTCTTAACTAATGACATCAAGGTAAATGTTTCTTCCCCATATCTCAGCCAAGTATCAGTATATGATATCAATATACCTCTGTTTATATGTTTCATATGAAGTATTTTTCTTACATGTTGCTTTGATGAATGTGACAGACTAACAAAGCAGGGAGGCAAACTTGAAGTCAAGACATGTGAACTTTACTGACATGGATGTAGTGGGCTGAAATGTAACATTTCTGGATTCAAATTGATGTTGTCTGGACTTTACATTGTGAACTCATTATGTGGTGTAATATAGTGGAATATTTTGAGGTAATCTTGTGTAAGTTAAGTGGATTACACTGTATTGATATCACAAAATATGTGTTAATTTTGTTGAGAATTATTAAGTTTTGGTTGTATGGATTATTTGCTTTTGTTCTGTTATTTGCTTCTTTTATTTGTTTATGCTAATGTTGCTGCTGGTGTTTGATGTTCCTGTATATGCAGCCCTGCTGCTGTGCAAGTAGCAGTGCTGCTGCTGCTGTGCATGCGCAAAGGCAACATGCACAGCAGCTGTAGCAATCCCTATTTTTGAACTTTCTAAAAAATAAATTGGGCATAAACTCTTGAGTATTCATCCATGATTCATTGATTGAGCATTCATCAACTATTTCATGAGATGCACAATATTATCCGAATTTATACAACAATTTCAGTGTGGACATTATCCATCATAAAACACTGTACTAGACAGGATTAATGGAGTTATAGCTTACATAAATATTCGATAACCTAGCTTCCATATTGATACAACATGCACAATGGGAACATCATTTGGCTAGTAACACAAGACAACACGACAAAAAAAAAAAAAAAATCCAACCAATGCACCAACCAAACCAACAAGTTTCTCTCGTGAACCATTTTGCTCAGAATATCTAATGTTTGGCCCGGCTGAAAATTACCTCCCCCATACATATCAATCAGTATATTCAAAGCTTCTTTCGCATGTAGGGGTGCTCCTTCTTTGTCGAGCCATACCCAATCATTGCACGTTAGTAATGGGCATGACCCAAAATGCTAGCAAGAATTCTTCGTTGTCCATGAGGTATTCACCTTTAGTTTTACATTGGATTTTCACTTTGGAATTTCCATTTCAAGTGGTCGAGCCAATATTACTTCTACAACCTTCCTATCTACAAATCGAGCTTTTAGTGACAATGAACAAGAGGAGAAACTCAACGTCATCCTCTCTTAAACCTAAATATAAGGAAAGAATGCATTAGAATCCAAAATCTACATTAACATGGAAAATTCACTTCATTAAACATAAACAACACTACCTAATTTCTTTCTGAATGTGATGTAAATAAAAACTTAAACATACGACAAATAATGAAAAAATAAAACACAGCCAAGAAAACAAGCATGGGACGCTAAAAGAAGAGGGGTACCTCCTTGGCCATTACAGGAAAAATGATGCAATCAAGTAAAGATAGAGAGATAGAGAGAGGGAGGGGGCAAGAGAGAGAGGGAAAGAGAGAGCGAGAGAGAGACAGAGAGAGGGAGGGACGGGAGGGAGAGAGGGAGATAGAATTAAATAAAAAGAGTGCAGTTTTGTTTAACTGTTGATTAATTTTGGTAATAGTCTAGGGGACTAAGTAAGAGTTATGGACTTCAGAGATAATAAGTTATACACCCCTATACTATAAAGAGCCTGAGTGTAATTAATTCTTGTTAAGACAACTCAGAATATGACCTTTGTTTTATAGAAAGGTATAAACTTACTTTTTCTCCACTAATTTGGCATCCTTATAGTTTACCAGATCTTGCTTAAGAAAATTATCGGTCATTGCATACCCACCACTTTAAGATATTTTCATATTTTAATAGAAATTCTGTCATGACCAACAGTTTTTCTTAGTTTCATCCTCTCGAGGCTCTTTAAATTCATGTTCTTTAACTTTGGTATAAAGCTATGTTTCATACAAAATACCAAATGGTAAGGACACCTAGATCTTTAGTAAAATGACAATAAAGAAATCTATCCGAATAATCTCTCCCCTTTTCTTAGTCTTTTTGTCTTGAACTATAATCTTCTGATTCTCATATTTGACATACTTCATAGTATATAAGTCTCCAGTCTCTCTCCCCCTTAGTCAAGCAGTTCTGTTTATATATTTTTCAACCTCTCTGAAGTTCCATTAACTACAAGAAAATAGGGAATTCGTGACTAAAAATTCGTGACAACTATAAAAATTGTCACAGCCTCTTGTATCGCTAATAAAAGAGCAGTCAGAGGAAAATATAAAAGCTATAGACTTGATGAGAAAACTAAAATATCTGGTCAGAAATTGAAAGTTAATATCGCAGATGATATTCTCAGAGCAGTTGGAGAAAATAGTAGAGATGTTGTCAACTATTGTGGTTTTGTAGTTAGAACTTTGGCTCTAACAACAGTAAACACTTGGCAAGATGTGGTTAATACTGTGGGGGCCCAAATGGTACAACAGGTTAAGGTAAAAAATTAACTTTTTTTTTTAATTTACATAGGTATTTAGTAGCTTACACATTTTAGATTTTTTTTTTTTTTAACATGGTGAATAATTTTATAGGAGAAGTTTAAAGTTGACGAATGCAGTGATTTCGCTT
Source organism: Dracaena cambodiana (assembly GCA_036321105.1). Classification (NCBI taxonomy): domain Eukaryota; kingdom Viridiplantae; phylum Streptophyta; class Magnoliopsida; order Asparagales; family Asparagaceae; genus Dracaena; species Dracaena cambodiana. The sequence continues at coordinate 24,470,761 of JAYEPQ010000016.1, forward strand.
TGAAGCCTTCATCTTGTCTACTATGCAATGTTTATACAAATGTTGGAAGAGTCGGCTATACTTAACATATAAGCAATTCGAGACGGATGAAGAAAGACTTGCCAATACGCCTGATGACATTTCACCTGAAGGATGGGCTAAGTTGATAGAGCATTTTTCATCGGAATCATTTCAGGTTATCTTATTACCTCAAATGATTATATATATATATATATATATATATATATATATATATATATATATATATATATATATATATATATATATATATATATATATATATATATATATATATATATATATATATATATATATGTATGTATGTGTGTGTGTGTGTATACATACATACATACACACACACACACACACATACATACATATAGGGACATATATATGTATGTATGTATGTATGTATGTATGTGTGTGTATATATATATATATATATATATATATATATATATATATATATATATATATATATATATATATATATATATATATCAATATTATTTTCGTTATTGATGAATTTATATATATTTTTTAAATGCAGAAGAGGAGTCAAATAAATTCAAAGAATAGAGCAAAGCTGCTCACCAAACATACTTGTGGGAATAAATCATTTGCTAAGATTGAAGAATCAACTGTAAGTTTTAAATAATAATTAACTTAGCTATTATGTACTCGATCACACTTGACAATTATGATTATCACATTAAGTCAAATGACCTATTGTAGAGGGATCTTGAGACTGGAGAGAAGGCACGACCTGACAAGTTTGGCTAAAACAACACACTAAAGTGACCAAAGATGGAGATTTACAGTGGTCGGATTCGAAATCGAAAGAAATCCATGTAAGTCTTTTTGACATTTTATATAAACTGCATATAGAAAACTATGAATTTTGGGAATACACCTTTAGTGAATAACACATAAAAAAAACTGAAAAATATTTTTCACATTTTATTGTTATGTGTTAAGCTAGTCTCATATAAACACATACATTAGATGGAAAAAGAAATATGAATACCCTATTTGCTTCTTCTTCCAAGCTTTTAGATGCTTGCTAAAAATATTGCATGCCATATTTCTCAATGTCGTTGATAGGAATATTTGGTACCATATTTGTATTTGTTTTCTTCCAAATACAGTTATGAAACAGATATTGCTCGGATACTAAATTTACTATGTATATTCAACAAAACCTAATAAAGAGTTGGATTGGATGTGGATATTAAGTGAATATTATTAATTATGATAATAGTTGACAAGGAAACACGATACCTATTTTCATGTCTATGTCTATACTACCGAAAAGTCCTCATAATGCATTATGAAACATTAAATCAAATTTATCCTATACATAAACATACAGACCCATGTATTCGAATAAGTGGGATACAGTTAGCACTCTCCACATCCATACCATATGTTTAAATGAAGCAGATAGCAATATTCATATTCATAAAATACAGATTTGAAGCCGAATACACATGGGATTATTTGTAAGTTTACCCCCACAGTCATTGGGTACTGTCTTAGTGGGCTCACATATTATCTAAAGGAAAAGACCACTCTAATTCCAACTCCTTGGAGTTCCTTTTGTTAGATTGCATAGAAATAACTAAGCATCTTTGAAAGGAAAAAAAAAATGATTTTGAGGGAAAAAAGAGATTGTCTAACCTGCAGTTGCCGACATTTATGGCATCACAGAAAGACAAAAATCATGTTGAAGAGGATTTCTTGGATCCATGTCCATCCGAACCCAAAAGTAAAGCGCATCTCCATGCCTTTTCCCTTGAATGTCCTCAAGGAGTGCATATGAATGCAAATATGTTGTAGCCGTGATATTCTTTGTTGTTTGTTGTATATTTTGTTGAGCATATGATATTATGTCTATATAGTTGTTGCATTCATTAAAATGAACATTATTTGTTGAGCAAAGGTTCAACCCTATTCTTGAAAGTTAATGCAATAAATATTGTTGGGCAAAGTTGTGTGTTGTATATGTTGTTGAGTATATGATATTATGTCTATATAGTTAGTGCAATAAATAAGTTAGTGCAATAAAATGGACATTATAGTTGTTGCATTAACTAAACTGGATATTATTTGATAAGCAAAGTTTCAACCCTATTCTTGAAAGTTATTGCAATAAATATTGTTGATTTGTTTTCCCAACATAGAAATTATAATTGGTTTTATCTTAATTCAGGAGGAACTACAACAGCTTGTTATGCAGCAAACACAGGAGGGTCAACCACAAATGACTAATAATGAGATTTTGATTAGTGTTTTGAGAGAAAAATCAGGTTATGTCTGTGGAAAAGGAGCAGGGAAAAAACCTCCAACTAAAAGGACAAGACAAGATGTGGAAGAGCATGTACAGAGGGTCATTACTGAAGTCAAAGATTCGATGAGAGAAGAATTTGAAGAAGTCAAGAATGCAATGAGAATGAAGTTTGAAGAAAAAAAAATAGAGAGGTACAAATCAAGGTTCGAGCTCAGACACAAGATGAAATGAAGTCACATATTCGAGCTGAAATACAAGCTGAGTTCAATTCAATGCTTCAAGAGTGTATGACTGTTTTATTCAATTCTATGCAACCACCAAAATCTTAATTGTTTAGTGGTTAATTAGTATTATTTAGTATTTGGACATAAACTATTTGTTTTTTGCAATGGTGAACTTATTTAATATTGGGACAAAACTTTTGAATATCTGTAATGAACCTAAATATGTTATTTTATATGCATATTTCTCTTGTTAAATGTGTTATTTTATATGCATATTTCTATTATTATTGGACTTGTTGATTCATAATATGTTGTTAAATTATATGTGATTGTTATTAGATTAGGTTTTATTATATTAAATGTACTGTGATTCTTGTAAATGTGATGATCTTTGTATTTTTGATATATGTTGTAACAGAATATGTATATTTGTGACATATGCCATGTGTTGTCACTAATAAAGAAGTTTGTGACAAAATTGTTGTCACTAAATCAGTTTTTAAGTGATAAAATTTATTGTGAGTAAATCTTTTCTTTAATGACAATTTTCTATTATTGTCACTAAAAATATATATCATGACGATAAAAAATGTCATTAAAAGGAGTATTTAGTGACAACAACAATTGTCACAAAATATGTTTTTAGTGATAACATATATCGCATGTTGCTATTCATCTTTCGTGACAACAAAGTTTTTCACAGAAGAGGGTATCACGTAACAACATGTATATTTTTTATTACAATAGTAAATCATCACATAATGTATATGGTGACCACTACTGTTGTCACGAAAGTAAGCATTTTTGTGACAATGAATAATGTCACAGTAGGCACTTTATAGTGACGATATTTACTTGTCACGTATTGTATACAGTGAAAATTATCATTGTCACGAAAGACAGACATTGAGTGACAACAAAAATCGTCACAGTAGAACCTTTTAGTGACAATTAAATGTCGTTACTAAAGATATACTTTTCATGACGAAATCATAAAGTCGTCACGGATGGCTTTCGTAACGGAGGTATACGTAACAATTGAAAGTCGTCACGAAAGTCATCACTAAAGCGTTTTAGTGACGACTTTTATGTTTTTAGTGACGATTTTTCTTGTCACAAATTTCCTGTTTTCTTGTAGTGATTCCTCACTCACTTCTTTGTAAATTTTACCTTTTATATTCTAAGTAGTTTTCTTAGTCTCCTTAGCTATCTTATATCTCTCAAGACGCACATCATCACTATTTTTCTTCAAATCTCAACAAGAACCCGAATTGATCTAATTAATAGCACTTTCTATCTCATTATTAAACTATGATGTGCCATACATAGTGGAGCACCAGCTCTTGATTCACCAAATATATTTTTACCTCAAAAAGTTAACCATTTTGTTCCATGATGCATTGGGATCATCTTGGGCTATCTAATTTTATTCTTGTACCACTTGATCTATAAAGACTAATTGATTATCTTCTCTTAGTCACCACCACTTAATCTTAGAATTTAATTTAGAGTTTATCTCTCCGAGTCTCTTTTTAATCTTAACATTTGAAACTCAAAGCCTATAATATGTTATTATGATCTCATCCGGTACTACCTTACAATCAATACAACTAGCTCTATCTATACACCTACTTAAAAAGAAATGTATTTGTCTTGCACTCGATATAGTACTCCTAAAACTGATCAAGTGAGAAGCTCCTTTCCTAAACCATGGATGGAGCCTACATAATATGGAAGAACTCAAATGAAAAGATAAGTCTCCTTGTAAGAAAAGAAAGTGTTACACTTTACAGTTCTCCCTTTTCCATATTCTAAGAGTCAATGGATGAATGGAGATAATTTTTAAATTGGAAGGTTTCTAAGAGCGTGTCTACATCAGAGTCCTATTAATTAGTCTACAGTTTACCGCAGCGACAATTGATGTACCATCAGCAAAGTGACAATGGAAGTAATTTAGAGGCCTGCTTCTACGTTTGCATGGATATTCTCAATGGATACGGATATTACACATTATTATGATTCTCTGGATGTTCAATTCGTTTGCACATGGTGATGAGATGACAGGACCCTATGTCATTTATTATGAGTTTATAATGGCTGGCACGAAAAGACCACAACTGAGGAATCTTACCTCGGTAGGCTTGTTTCCCGTTGAAGACAATCTCTAAGCAAGAAGATGTTGAAAGCATCAGAACAAAAGCGGGCGGTCTTAAAACCAAGGTTGAAAGGTTAATAGCAAATGATAATTTTTAGCTAAATGATAGAGATGGTAATACACGTACCCATGTACGAGCTAATTTTTTGCCTTTTCTAAACAAAATTTTGAATTAGAAAAATAAAATTTTCATATTTAATTCATAGTTTTGTATAGGGCAAGTCAACAATTAACATATAGATGTATCCATTACTATCCCTAGCTAAATATAAAAATTACTTCCCAACTCTGCAATAGTTCCACATATCCATCCCAATTCTATCACAGTTTAAATCTCTGAAACTGCATGATGGCTAAGTAACGGCAAACTTGTTAAAACTTTCATGGTTCCTCGTTTCCCTTATGACCTTCGTCCAATAGTAGAGCCGTCGCTGAACTCTAGCATGATGATTATGACATGATTTAGTTATTATATTTAATAATTAAATAGTTTTTTAACTATCAAATGATAACTCTCATTCATGCAAGATATAAACTTAGTTGTCCTATGCTCTTGTTATCATTATTCTTACTTGCTTGTAATTAGTTCTTGTATGAACAATCTTAGCTAAAAAATAACTGGGGTATACATGGGAACTAACGATGGAGACATATATTATGTAAGTCATGGTTTATTTATAATGTACAATTTCTAGTAGCTCCTTGGGTGTGATTAGCACCTATTGATGTCGTTGGATTCAAAGGGACCAACATAAGGTCTATGGTCCTAGGTAGGTAAGGGAAAATAACATCTTGTGATATAGTTTGGAAACCAACATTATGATTAGTGAATAGCAATATGATTGGATTTAAGGAAACCAACATAAAGACCGTGGTCCCGAGTAGGTACAAGACAATAGCACCTTGTGGTGTGGTTAGGAAACCAACAATTGATTAGTACCTAGCAGTGGAAATGGATCCTTAGCATTTTAGCCATAGTACTAGGTATGTACAATAAATTTCTGAAGAACGTATGTCTCATCAATCACACTCAGTTGCAAATCAAGATATGTAACAATAAAATCCTATCATTGTTCCTGGAATACTTCGTCATAACCAAGCTCTGCATTAGTATTCTTGATCACTGGTATACTTGCGTTATCTACGTTATAGAATTAATGGTTTTTTTCCTATATATTGTTATTGATTCAGTTCTATGTTGTTTACTACTATATGTTCAAATTACTTTTTTTTACATGCTCAAATTATTTAAAGCAAGTTCGCTCCCTGGGTTAACTCATCGAAGATTTTGTAGTTAAGAGCAAAATAGTTTTACCAATCGACGATCCTGGCTATTAGGACCAATTCAACTATGCAGCTCAAGGAGATCCATAGCGGTGGCAAATGGGCTAGGCTCGGGCCGTACCTGAGTCGGGTATACCCGAGCCGTCGGCACGACTCGGCCCCGGCGGGCCGAGCCGTGCCTAGCACGTGCTGAGCACGGTCCGACACGAGATTTTATTTTAAAAAAAGTAGCTGTTGCGGTCCGTTGGAGGGTTTTTTTTTGCAAATTTGTTTTTGCATAGAACCACTAACGGGTATTTTTATACCCATTGGGAGATTCTTGTAAATTTTGCCCCCAACAGTCAAAATGGCCATAGTGGGTTTTTTGCAAAAAAAAAAAAATTTCTTCCCCTATAAATAACCCCTCATCTCTTCCATTTTCATTCTTCACACAAAAATCTTCACTCTCTCAAAACTCATTTTAATCTTCAACTCTCTAAAAAATTTCTTAAAACAAAATTCTTCCAAATAAATTCTTCCATATTTGATCAAACTTCATGCAAGTATCAAGTGATTAAGAAGTTTCAAGCAAACAAGTATTAAGTATCAAGCAAGCCTCAATATCAAGATTCATGTAAGTCTCAACTCTCAACTTTCAAGCAAGTTCTTTATAGTTTTTTCGGCTTCCTCTCTCTAGTACTCATCTCTCTACTCTATCTTTCAAGTGGTTCACCACCCAAAATGTATTTATAATTTGAAATATTTTTTATTCGGTTTTTTCGAGATTTTTTTAAAAGGATCCATACTTGTCTGGCGCTTCTTACTCTCAAGCAGCGGGTTCTTTTTCTTCTTTTTTAATAAGTGAAGAATGTCAAAATCTTTACCAACCCTTAGAACACCTCCTCAAGTACCATTTTCTATGTCCGATGAAAAGCCAACCAAAGCAGCCATACCTAAAACCCAAAAAACCATCCCTGGTAGGACTTATAGATCGAACATATAAAAACATTTTGAAAAAATTATGAAAAATAGTGTCAGAAAAGTTAGGTGTAAGAATTGCCAAAAAATCTATGCATTCTCTTTAGGTAGTAGAATAGGCCACCTTAAAAGACACCTAAATAAATCACACCCACCAAATAAACCACAACAAACACAAATAAATACGTATGGAGAAACTTTAAGAACTTTTAAATATAATCCTATGACTACAAGAGAAGAAGTAGTAACATATATAGTACATGCCGAATAATCTTTTACTATAGTGAAAGACTGGAAATTAGAAAATTTTATAAGAAAAACTTTTGCTTCCAAATATAAAAGAGTCCCACGCTCTACATGTAAATCTAACATAGTTAAAATATATAAAGATAGGAGGAAAACTTTAATTGTCATTTTAATATTTTTAATTTTTATAGTAGCAATAACCGCAAATTGTTGGGAGGTCTTAAATAGTTATCATTATTTATGTGTTATAGCCCCTTACATAGATCAAGATTGGTGTATACAAAAAAAAAATAATTGATTTTAGGAGATTTGAATTTTCTCATAATACACATAATCTATCACAATCCCTACTTAGTATTTTTTCGGCATTTGGAATAGAAATTTCTTTTTTCCATTTCTTTCGATAATGTTTCTAAAAAATATTACTAAATCAATTTTAGATTAAAAATTATTTCACATTAGGTGTATTTGTCACATACTTAATTTATATGTTCAAAATTGATTAAGAATAGTAAATGACTTAATAAATAAACTTAAGAACACAATAGTATTTATTGAAAATAGTGGGCCAATAAGACAATCATTTAAACAAATATGTAGGAATTTTAAAATCTCACCTAAAATTTTAACTCTAGATATAAAAACAAGATGGAATTCTACATATAAAATATTAAATGCGGAAATTAAATATAAAGATGTAATAAATATATTTAATAAAATATAATTACTATCTTATAGTTTAGATCTTAATGAATGACATTATTTACATTGCATTTCTAAATTTTTAAGCAAATTTGAAATTACAACTATAATACTATCAGGAACTTATTATCCAAATATACATATTACACTATATTATATAACCAAAATTAGTTTAGTTTTTAATAAATATAGGAATCACCTAATACTTGAAGAAATTGTTCAACACATGGAAACTAAATTTAATAAATATTTTAAAAAATTTCCATAGTTACTATATTTTGCAACTATTGTAGATCCATGTTGTAAATTAGATGGATAAAAAATTTTAATTGATTTATTTTATAAAAATATGTGTTATGAAGATAATGATATTAAAATTTATTTAGATATTGTGTACCATATATATAAAGATATGTATGGTGATAAAACAAAATTTACAAAGGAACCAACCGCTAGGAAAATCCGAAATCCAATAATATTATCCGTATTTTACCAAAAAAAGTTTAGCAATCTAGCAAATATTTTAATGAACTACATTATTATTTAGAAAGGGCTAACTGTGAAGATTATGTGTCTCCAGAAAATTATGAAGTTTTTGATATTTTGGCTTGGTGGAAATCATAGGAAAATATATATCCTGTGATTTTAATATGGTCCGTGATCTAATGACTCTTCCGATGTCTATAGTTACATTGGAGTATATTTTTAGTGTAGATGGTAGAGTGCTCACGGAGTAGAGGAGTTTGATGGCAGCAGGCACATTGAAGATGTGTGTTTACTTGAAAGACTAGCTCGAGGCAGAAGACATGAAAGAAGGATCATTCAACGAAGTAAAAGTAGAGAACTCATCAGAGGATGAATGAATTATTTTCTAATTTCTACACTTGTAAATTTTTTCATGTAAGTTTTTTAAAATTTTTTCATGTAGTTTTTTTAACTCATAAATCTTTTGGAAAAAAATACTAAAAACAAATTGAAGGTGACGATAACGGTCCTCTCCCCTCTTTTCGAACTTTGTATGATTTCTAAAAAGATTTATAGAGCAATTATGCCAATGTAATGAGATTTAATATAATAAAATTTTATTTTTACTATTATTTATTCTTGTTAAAACTAATTAAATTAAACTAACTATTCTCTTAAACTTACTTAATAATCAACTTCCTAATTTCTAAAATAAAATTAAAAAAAACGTACTGGCACGCCTCGACCCGGGCACGACACATGCCCGGCGGGCTGAGCCCGGGTCAACGCCCAGGCGGACGTGCCGTGCCTAGGGCATGGCACGCCCTAGAAATAGGGCATGCCATGACCGGCACGGCATGCCCATGCCAGGCATGGGCCAGCCTGCGCACGGTCCACTGGTCATGTCTAGAGATTCAAACTTTTGTTTTGATTTGTCATTTGTCTCTCAACCACTATATCCAGCTTTAAATTTGAGATCATTTGTATCATGAGTAACTCCTCTTTGTCTAAGTGTTGGCATTTAAGCCCAACCGAGCGACTTACTATTGTTAATTATCTATGTTGCATTCCTATCTAACTTGCAAATGGATGATGTTATAAATTATGACATGAATTATAGTTATATCAAATCCTTCCTTCTGTGTATATTGATAGTTGACACTTCATTATGAAAGTCCACATGTACCCATTTTAGGATACCCGCTGGTAATAACCAATCTAATATATTGCCGTAAATTTTGGGTATAATTGGGACTCTACACAAAGTCATACAATAAAATTAAGACATTCTTAGATGGAGCTCGCCAAAGAAGCAACGGCCTTCGAGGAGTTTTAACGAACCTCACTATTGCTTTGTCTATTACACAGTTGCTTAGACTTTAAATATATTTCCTAGATTTATATAATTGGAATTAGGAAAAGTAATCTTAATAGAGAATTAAATTTCCTTATTAAAAAGTCTAAGAGGGGCCTAATTGATATTTAGAATAAAAAAATATCACAGAAATACTGAATATAGTGTAAGCGGTCTTAATGTTGTTTAACAACAACTCCAAATCCAAGCTAAACTTTAACAAGGATAAAGTGAGAATTAGTAAAAATTAAGAAGTTATAAATCATTAAATTATCTTCCCAAAACAGAAGATCAGTTTAATCTGAGAATGGATAAAAATCATAGGCATTTTACTAAAACTGGTCATGAGAAGAAGCGCAGGGAACTGCACCAACATAGCCCCTGCGCTGATGAGGATGAGTAGTGCTAGCACATCAACAAGGCAATAGCTACATCAGCACAGAAGCCAAGAAATAGTTGTGCTGGCTGTGTCAGCAAGGATGAGCTATGCCGGCATTGCCGTGAAGGCTCAACCCTAATGCAAATAACTGCTGCATAAGGCTGTGTTTGGATTAAGGGAAAGTGAAGGAAAAGAAAAGAAACGAAGGGGGAAAGTGACTTTCCACTGTTTGGTTAGAAGGAAAATTGGAAAGAAAATAATAGGGGAAGAAAATGAGAGAAAATACATCAGATTTTTTTTCTTTCTCCTTTTCTTTTTTAAACACCAGAGAAAATGAAAGAAAATGAAAGTTGAGAGAAAAAGAAAGAAGGGAGAGAAAAATAATCGTACTCCATCTCCTCCCCTCGTCCCTCCTTGGACTCCATCTCCCCCCTCGGACTCCATCTTCTCCCTCGTGGCTCTTTTCTTCTCCCTCGTTGGTCTCCATCTCAATCTTTGATTATTGCAATCCTTCATCTCAAGTCTCGATTTGGATCTAGATCTGGGCTCTTTACCTTGCCATCATCTCTCTCTTCCTTTTCTCCCTCATCAGTCGCCATCATCTCTCTCTTTTTCTTCTCCCTCATCGGTCTCCATCTTTCCATCAAGCTTCTTTGATCTCATCGACTATTGCTAGATTTCAACAAATTTCTTCTTTTTTTGGTATGTAGATTTTTTTCAATTTTATTCATTTGTAAATTTTTTCAGCAATTACTTATCCATCTTCTCTTTTTTATATGATGGATGGATCAAAGAGAACTTTTGATTAGCAATGGATGTAAGTTTTTTATAAGTTCTTTTGGATCTACAATACCCAAATTGAATATTTTTCAAATTTTTGTTTAATATTAATCATTAGGAGCTTGCTTGTGTGAATTTCACCAATCCATTAAATCTCTCTTTGGTTTTTGTTTCTATTTATTACAATGGCATACTGGAGCTACTTAGAGAATAGAAATGATTTTTTTTGAATGTGCAACTAGTTTCAGTCATCTCTATGTACTGCTGAAGTTTAGTCTAAAAATCTTGTTAATTTTGTAATTGTGAATCTTATTTTTTATCTTAACTTTATACAATGACTAGAAAGGACTTTGTTGTGTTTTGAGAGATTTTGGATGTGAATTTTGAGAGAGAAAAAGAGGGTAACAAAGTGTTGTGTTTGTGTTTCTTCTGATGGTAGTGGGAGGTGGTGTTCAAAAAAAAAAAATTTAACTTAACTAGTTTCAAGAAATATTGGCAAACCCCTTCTTTTTTATTTCTCAAGAGAGAACCTCAATTTCTTGGGTTTCATCATTTTAATTGAGGATAACACTGTAGCTCATCAACTAAAAAACACAGTAACATGCTTGTACTTTTATTAGGACATAAACAATGCTTGTGTTTAAGCATACAGTTTGCAAATTGCAATTACTAGACAATAATGTTTCAACTAAAATAGCATAGCTTCATCGAATTACTTTAGCAACAAGTTCTTTGATATTGTCAAAGTTACATCAGTAGCAATTCTTCCTAAGATGCAATTTTGTAGAAATTTGACTTTTCTGGGCAAATAATAATTTCTTGAATTATAATATTTTAAATTAATTTGTAGATAAAGGTGGAAGATAGGTGGGAAATGAAAATGATAAAGATAAAATGTGCAGTTGGAAGTATGGTTGTTTACACCTTGTGTGTAGTTCCTAAGACAACAACATTACATGAAGTTCAATATATAGATAGATCTATCTTGGCACAATAAGATGAAGATAGAAAATTTACCCATGGAAAGACTCACACGATAAAGTGATAGTAATTGTTGTGAACAATTGCATATGGGGCTTGACGCTTTTGCTAGGTTGTGTCAATTGCTTCGAGAAACTTCACGTCTTCATGACATAGACGTTGTTCTGTGGAGGAACAAGTTGCAAAGTTCTTTCAAATTGTTTTCCATAATTCGAAGAATAAATTGGTCAAATTCTACTTTAGGTGTTCCAGTGAGATTGTTAGTTACCACTTTCAGAAGGTTTTGAAAGCTGTAATATCACTTGAAGATCAATTTTTAAAGCAACCTGATAGCTCTGAAGTTCCATTGGAAATACAGAATAATCCAAGATTTATGCCTTATTTTAAGGTAAAATTCTAAAACAAATACTACAATGCTATATACTAATTGTAGAAATTGCTAAATGGTAATAAAACTGTGATTTTGTTATAGAATTGTGTTGGTGCAATCGATGGGTCTCATTTTCGTGTGAAAGTAGCAAAAGAAGATACGAGAAGATATTAAGGTCGGAAAGATTTTCCAACTCAAAATGTGTTAGCGGCATTTGCTTTTGACATAAAATTTACCTATATCTTGGTTGGTTGGGAAGGATTGGTTTTTGACTCTCGGATACTAAACAATACCTTAACAAGACAGGACAAGCTATTTTTTCCTCAAGGTGACAACCACATATATGTAACAAGTTCATTAACACTTAAACACCTTAATTTTATGGATGTTATACTAATTATCCTATCTTTGTTTGTTTTAAGAAAATATTATCTAGTTGATGCAGGGTTTATGTTGACACCAGAATTTCTTACTCCATATCAGAGTACACATTATCACCTTAAGGAATATTCAACTCGGCAACCTAAAAATAGTCATGAGGTGTTCAACCATCACCACTCCTCATTGCAGAATGCAATTGAGCGTACTTTTTGAGTGTTGAAGAAACGGTTTCCAATTTTACGAAGTGGAACAGAGCCATGCTATCTAATAGAAATACAAATGGACATCATATATGTTGTAGCATCCTTCATAATTACCTAATGGCTGTTGAACCAGATGAAGAATTTATTGCAAAAGTCAATAGAAAAAGTTCTGTATCTAATGAGAGATAATGAGGAAGAAGCTCCTATTTTAAGTGATGATGAAGAGTTTAGATGAGGAGAAATTCTAAAACAAAATAGCCGATCATATGTGGAGAAATTACTGACTTGTTGAGTTTTGCATTTTTTTTTTGTTGGAATTCTAGAAATAACTATAAAGTTCTATTAGATTGCTTATCTTGTAAATGTTTTGATCAAGGAATGGTTTCAGTTAAAATCTTATCTTTTGATTACTTTATGTTAAATAATGAAGTCATGTTTTTTTATTACTTTATATTAAATAATGAAGTCATGTTTTCGTTATTTTTATTAGCACTCTTAAAAAAATTATTACAATTTTAACAAATTTACTTATTGCCCTTTATCTACTTAGTCTGGCTAGTTCTTATAACTTTTGTTGCTACGATGCATAAGATGGACAGTTTATTTAATTTTTGTGAATATTGTTGTAGGGTGCTGAGATGGATACGCAATTAGAAACTCAGTCAAGTTTGAAGAAGAACATAGTATGGACAACTGAAATGGATAATTGTTTAACTGAAGTATTAATTGAGCAGATGCAATTTGGACTAAAACCTGATAGAAGTTTCCCAAATATTGCTTACGAAGCTGCATGTGATGAGTTGTTTGTGAAGTGTGTAATTAGAGTTAGTGTAGCTTATTTAAAAAATTGTATGAAGACACTTCAAAAGGATTTGGGTGCATTTCAAGATATGCTGAACTTTAGCAGTGGTTTTGCATTTAATAAAGCCACTAGGAAGATGGATGCAGAACCAAAAGTTTCGTAAGTCCATCTAACGGTATGTTATTCTATCTCTGAGTTCATCTTATGGTTGTTCATTGATGCATGCTTTAAATAGAAATTTTATTGCCTACTGGACTAATTTAACATCAAATATATTCTCCATTTGATCTATAGTTATCGGTATATGCATTAATGCCAGAATGTATTTTGGACAAATAGCTGGGATAATAATGTAGCTGAAGGCTTTTCTTTGCTTGCTTAGCTTTAAAGTTTAACAATGTGCATTTGAAACATGTTCTTTTTACTTCCAAGTTTCTAGTTTGCTTCCAATGCAACAACATTTAGCAAGTCAAACATTTTTATATGTCCTAATTGTTTAACCTGAGGACTATTGAATTCATCTGTATTTGCTGCTTATTGATAAAAAGAATTTGATTGATTGCTAGCACTAGACTTACCTTATTATTTGGGAATTTAAGATTTCAACATATATATCTATCTGAGAGAAGAAACTACCTTTGCTAAATTAAGAAAATGTTTGGATATTGTACTTTGTCAAGCACTTAGTTTTTATCTTATTTATCATTTGTATGCAATAGTCACATGCAGGGTTGCACAATATCGATACAAAACTGTGCCAAGTTTTGAGAGCTTACAACTAATTTATGGCAATGATAGAGCTATAGACATTGGTACTGAAACCGTAAAAGAAAGACGTATTCGCTTAGAAAAGGGAAAGAAGTATCTGATTCTATCAACACCGAGCAAGAGTGTGATAAGGAGATTGGTCAGGAAGATGATGTAGACCAGGTCACCAAGAACAAGTTCCCAAGGCATGCTCATCTAAAGTGACATATAAAAGAAAGCATGGAATTTCAAATCACAACATAAGTGAAGACTTTCATATGCTGAAAACTGGAATGGACTCAGCTGTCTCCGCAATCATGAGTTGTGCACCTCATGTGTATACGAAAGAAGAAATACTTGAGGAGGTTTCAAAGATTGAAGAGTTGGTTGAAAATTTACAACTTTTACCATATGACTCTCTTTGTCAGGATGCGGTTCGAGGAGGATTTTCATTGGTTTGCTTATCAATCGAAGGAAAAGATGGTTGGAATTGAAGCTTGGGAGGTAATATTCTTTGCACATCATATTTTTAGTTAGTTATTTTTAATCATGAATCTACACATTAATCTACAATCAAAATAATCAAGTTTCTATATTTGCACTTAGAAGTTGTCTAGCATGAAGAATATTATTTATATGTAATATCTTCTCTTGATTGAGCTTATTGTATTCACTTTAGAAGAATTAGTATCAATCATACTCATTGTGTTCACTTTTACTGTTAGATGATAATATAATGTCCATAAAGAGTTTGAGCTGGATCAGAATGTTTCTTAAGTAATGATTGATGAATGAATTACATTCTCCTTAATAACTATATTTTGCCAAATTTATGAAGTCTCAGTTCAAGCAACAAAAACTTCTGAACTTCAAAAATGAGTTACAAGAACCAAATATATCAGTATTTAGATTTTAGTATTAGAAACTTCTGTCTATGTTTGGATTTTGGTATCCTGATATAAAAAATATTGGAATAACATGTACTGAGATCAAAATATTCTGGGTGTCTGCTTAAACAAAAGTTCTTGTACAAACTAATTAACATCTTTGGATGTTTGTGAAGATGTACATGTTTTTGAAACAACTATTTTATTGATCAGGTCTATATTTAAACGTAATTGGAATATGTGCATGAATTATGCTGCTGATACACTACTGCTACTATTGTTGATATATTGTTGATACTGTGTTGATGCTGCTAATATATTGTTGTTGTTGATACTATGTATTGCTGCTGATATGCTACTGATACCATGCTATTGTTGCTGCTGATACTATGACTTATCTAAAAATTAGAAATTTCCATGCTGTTATTAAAATAATTTAATGTGCATTACAGGCCATTAATTTCCTTCTAGTATTTTTGGCAAATTAATTATTATGTACTGCAGGTAAATTGCTGGCATATCTATAGTCATATATTTTTTTTTTTTGTCAAATTAATTTCTTTCCTTTTCTGTCCAGTCTTTTGATAGATTAATTATAGTAAATATTGATTAGGTACATAGAAGATAATTTTTCCACGCTACTGATATTGTCCAATATTTCCTTACTGTGAATAGCATTAATAAGGAAATTTTTTATTTTTAGTATCAGAAATTTCCACGCTGCTGCTTCTTAATTATTTAAAAATTATAAATTATTTCAATAATTTGTGAATTAATATTAAAACTTTCTATAATTTAATTAGAATTACATTTTCCTCTTAATTTTCTATTGAACAATCAAACAAAAGAAATTACTTTCTTCCAAAGTTTCCTTGAGATTTTCTTTTCCATATTCTTTCTAACTAAGAGAAACTAATTTCCATATCATTTTTTTTCCTTTCCTCTCTTTCTTTCCATTTCATTTCTTTTTTTCATTTCCCTCAATCAAAACACAGCCTAAAGGTCATCTTCAAATCCAATTTTGGACAGTTTAGTGATGGAATTAGAAAAAGTGTATATAAAAGCAGTAGGAAATTGAACCCTCCTTCCAAGAAAACCTGAATATATTTGATTGGATTTGTAAATCAAAAGTTATTGTCAAAAATTATGTGAGGGTATATGAGTGACAACATAGTAGCAGTTGTGCAACTAACGGCTTTGACTTGAGTGTTGACTAGACTAAAGACACGATTAGTAAAATCAATGCAGAAGAAATTTGTAGAGGGTTGAACTGTCTTTGAAACGAAAAAAAAAGAGTTAGCACGTTTGGAGTTACTCGTAAAAAATTAAGACCCTTCTATAGAGGTCTGTTGAGTTAATTGTGAGTCTTCATCGTAGTGATGGTTCACTCAGGAATTGGGAGACATGGAGATACCTCTATAGTTTTCATCTTTTACACACACATAAAAGACATATAAATTCATGCGACTTATAGTCTATGGTGAAGGCCCGCTGGTAAAAGGCTCACAAGTGAAAGGATCTCTTTAGAAGATAAAATTTTTTGAATAGAGTCAAACACTTGCCAAACATCTCATCATAACTGTGCATCATCTCATCATAACTGTGCATGATCTCCCCTATATGCGTGCATGTAAAGAGAAGATATTCAAAATCTGCTATGACTCTTTTCTATTATGAATCTTCACCTCCAAATACCCTCCATCCTCCACTAGAGGAGGAAATGGATTGATAAAAGCTAGAGAGAGAGAGAGAGAGTCATTTCGTATGATTGTAATCTCTTCTTCAATGATATAGTACTTGCCGAACGACCATTTCATCTAAGAACATAAATCAAAAAACCCCCCAGCAAAATCTCATTACATCCTTGTATTATATTTGCTTTTATCTTTTTTCTTCACAATTAAGTTCATGCTGAGTTCTGTTTGAGCAATCTTACGGATGAACAAATATTTGGCACCATTTATGCAAACCGATCCAACATTTCCAATCAACCATGCCAAATACATAGTCCAAATGCTAGTCAAACTAGCAAGACCCTCCCAAGGGAGAAGGCATGGTGACTACAATCTGTCGCATGAAGCTAAAGATTTGAACGTTCCATTACCAGTGGCGAGATTCACGAACTCACCTAGCGTATCGATGCTCTCACCTAAGTCCTGGCAAAAGCACAAATGTAATACTCCTAAATCAATAGTCCCATATCAAATGTAAGAAAAGAGTTATAGTAGTTTATAATGATTCTTATGAAGCAATAAAGCAACAAAATAATTATTTTAATTCATAGTATTCTCTCGAAGATTATCATATTCCTACACGAATACATTATCAACATTCTGCTATTCAATTGCCGCGCTAGGGGAATTGCAAGAGTTTGCATGAGTCAAATTTATCAAGTCTTCAAGTTGCTTCTTCAGATTTATCTCAAAATTTGGGCATGCATGCCCAGATCATTAGATCGCGACCAAATATAAAGATAATAGCAGTATGAAAAGATAAAGAGACAACTAAAATAAGCATAAATAGTACATACGAGTATAGATATAAAACCTGAATTAGTTTATTAACTAATTTCTTGATCATGTTTGTTTAATTACAATTATGCTTAGTCTACAAGTCAAATATTTTAATCTAAAATATCATATATTATTTGAGAATCTAACTAATGCTATATCCATCCTTCGATTGCCTCCTGTATAGTTCCAGAAAAATAGTCACCATGATTATCCAGAACTGACCCAGACTTGCACAATGATAAACAGTAATTTTTAGAAGTGATCCAACCAATCACAACGTACCCATGGTATGCGCAAAAATCAGTTATACGACTTAATAGTATATCTGAAACACAGTTTTCAAATCAATAAGCTTCTCTCCCAACCCCGTATTGTTTGAAGTTATCAATATTGTGTCAAGTCCAGTATAATATATTTCTAATCAGTATGATCTTGATTTAGTTTGAGTACAAGTATAGTTCAAGTTCATTATAGTTTAGTAATTATATAAAGATGTTTTCGATTGCAACATGTTATCAAAATTTGAACCACTAATTTTAGGAATTTCTGATTGCCTATCATAATTACACAGGGCTAGACAAGAGCAAGAAAGCGGGAGGTTTTCTGTGCAAGTACATTCCTTAATTAAATAGCCACTTTCCTTTAAAATCCTTTTCTAAACACCATTGCCACAAGATATTATAATCATTATCAAGATAAATTAACATTTCAATTCACTATTTTTTATTATTGATTAGTCTATTTATAACCTATGTTTTATTTAAAGTTTGTAAGGTCATCAAATTTTATGTAATTAAATAACTTCTAATTATATGAACATGTACAAATGAGCAATGTAGAACGAGCATGACATTTTCTTTTTTGAAATAAAATCATACTTTATTTAAATAGTTATTGTCCAAGGAAACAATAATTTATATCAAGACATATATAAACAATTGTATTTAATAATTTAAAATATAATTTATTCCTATCAAATAGGAATGCTGCATGAAAAAGTGAGTTCGATAGGAAGCTCACCTTGGCCTTGAATTGCAATTGTCAAATAACTTCATGTTTAAGTTTTTGATTGAAATTAATATCTACATAAGAAATTATTATAAAAATATTAAAATAACTAGATCTAAATTTTTTGTAACTTAGGAAATTTTCTTGAATTGTTAAGGCATGTAGGAAGTTCATTTTTAGTTATTAAAAGCTAACAAGTTTAAAACAATGAAACGAATAGAAAAAATCACTTTATTGGGTCTATATGACGAAGGATGCAGATTTTAATTAAATTCTTATTAGGGGTATATACCTATATCTAATAAGACATAATCTAATTAAGGAAGAGAGATAGTTCCTATCTCTCTAAGGAAGAAGAAATGACTCTGGTGAGTGGTGCTCCGATGAGTACTGCTCCAACAATGGTGATCGCTAGTGAGATGGTTCAGATAGCGTGATGCATGTCTGAGTAGCAAAGAGGATTCTTTGGTTAGTCAGTGGTGCTTCGGCGGTCAACGATGATCCAGCTATTGACAGGCAGAGAAAGGAAAGAGAAGAAAGTTTGGTTAGGAGGATGAAAACTAAGATAAATGGAGAGGTTTAAATAGGTTTTAGACTGAGAGTTTTGGGGGAGGGATTAATGGAACTAAAGACGACTTTTGGTGGAAAGTATGAAGTTAAGGGCTAATAAATACGATTGATTTAGAAGGCTTTAGAGATATATTTGAAACAATTTAAATGGTTAATAAATGGGATAGATTTAGAAAAATTTTAAATAGATATTTGAAATTAGTCAAATGACTAATAATTATAGTTGACTATGGAGTTTTAATAATAATTTTTAAATTTGATTAAAATGGGTCTAAAGGTTCATTAATAAAATTGACTAAAGATTAATTTAAAAATTTAATGATGGGGTAAATTTGAAAATTCAAAATGAAAATTATTATTTCATTATTACAAAATGAAAGTTGACTTAGTGGTTGATTGTAATTTGTTTTGGGTTCAAATAATGTCATAGGTTTTTAATTATATTATTATTATTATTATTATTATTATTATTATTATTATTATTATTTTGAGTTTACACTCTCACTCGTTCATGAATTCTACGATGGATTTTCCAAAACCGTATCAATAGAGATGGCAATAGTTTCACTTTGAAATGGTAGGATCATAATGTAAATACACATGCGGAGACCATAACTAAGATTATATGGATGGTCCTCGACAATGGAAATCTGAATCCCAAAGCTATCGAGGAGTATATCACTATGACGAGTCCCAACTACACGATCACATGTGATCATGATATCAGCGACATGACTATTTATATAAACATATACATTATGTATCAGTTGATCCATTGCAACGTGATTTCTATGTTACACACATCCTCCTTTTATACCACCTCTCTACACAATATTGACTGCATAATGACTAAGGATCTGAATTTTTACATGTGCACATAATTGCTTGGCACGATCATCGACACGAAACTATGGTCTCCGATTCACTTCCCTCTAACATGCTAGTCACTAGAATTTGTAGCACTCTCCTATCCGAGTCAGAGTTTGCAATATATGAGGGGGATTGTGTGCTTATTGGGAGCAAGTAGACTTCGATGCCACATAATGCAACAACCCCTCAAGAGTGGACAATAAAAACTACCAATACAGATGCGCAAGCGTCAATCTCGTACTGGAACAGGAGGATCATGCCTTCATTGATCAAAAGTCTCCTATTAATAGACAAGATTACTTTGATATGATTGGGAAGGGATGGGTATGGTTTAGAGATGCTTAAAGAGGATTGAGCATGGGGAGAGTTCTAATTTACGGATTCATTAAGGATAATCCAATGCTGATTGGTGATGGACGATCACCATCATTGGCTCGTGAACAAAGATATATATGAGTTTAGGTGTAGGGGAGAGTCTATTGTTTTTCTTTCAAGGACTTCTCTTTTTCATTCTAGGACTCATTTTATTTCTAGAACTTTTTTCTTTTTAGATTTTTTTTTTTTTTTTAGGATTTTTGTGTTTGTTTATTTTTCACTTCGAATATTTTTCACTTTTTTTTGTATTTCTTTCTTATCGTATAAATTTCTTTTGTCTTAAAAAAAGAAGAAGATAAAAAAAAATTCTGCATGAAATTGAACTAGTTATAAAGTATAAAGTAAATTTAGATTTGATATTGGATAGGATAGTGAAATCGAAAATATGCTTAGAGTTTTATTAAGAAATTAAAATATGAAAAGTAAATACCCCAAATCACAGTTATAGGTAAATATACATTTAATTTTCACTTAGTACAATGGTTTGAAAGGTTGTGACCAAAACTAATAGTAATTGAGTAAATATTTTATCTCCGAAAAAAATAAAATAAAATAAAACAAGTAAGCCTTGCATTGCGGTAATAATTCTTTGTGAATAAATAAATTTCTTAAAATGCTCAGTAGTTGGGCATGTATGCACGCAAAGCATGTTTAGTTATATGAATGGTATTAAAATAAAATGTATATGATCCATTTAATCGAATGACTAGGCCTCCATAAGCATGGTTATTCATATGAAATAATATAATAATATAATTTTTAGAGAGAACGATGAACTAAAAGTTTGATTTTCTGTCTAAGGCTAAAGTAGACCACACCATATGTAAAAGTAGATGTATAGGAGCTGAAAACTATTGATTGGTGGGTGTTAAAAAATAAGATTTATATTTTTTTTATTAAAAAGATGAGTATATTTAATATGAAGCTTAACTTAATATTGATAATGTAGAGGAACTTTTAAATTTGTAAACTGGTAAGATTAATTGCAGAAAAACAAAGTTTTATTTTGTTGTTTTTAATATTTTTGTTTCCCTTATTTTATTTTATTTTATTAGTTTTTAGGTTTTTTTAATTGATTTTTGGTTACTCTTATTTTTACTTTATTTGTTTCTTAATCTCAATTCTTCATGATTTTTGTGGGTATATTTATTTTAAACTATCACGAGACACAACTCCTCCAATAGAGTAAGTTATGAGTGACTTATTGCACGTACTAAAATCAATCGCAATTCATGCGAAGATTTATCTTTTCTTTTTAGATTTAGGTTTTTCTTGAATACAGACTGTGGGGGTATGATGCATTCTATATTTTGTATATTTCTCTTTGCATCACTATTTATTTCATATATATAAATAATGCTACTTAGGTATTTTTAGCTATTTTTAGGTTCCAAGTATTTGCAGTAAGGAATAAATCTAATCAGCGAAAGAGTTGCAAAATCGAGTTTTGAAAAGTAACAAATCAAGAGAATACAGTGGCCAAGCAAATTTTGAGCACCCAAATGGATATTAGATTACATCATAAGGAAGCCGAAAGCCCTGAGACTGATGTAGATGCATGCATACTTTGATTAAAATTCTTGGAAAGTTTAAAGGTTGTTTTACAATTAATATGTTGCCTAGAATTATGTTGAAGACTCCTAGTAAATTGTGAAGTTATGCATTAAAATTAAGTTTTGTAGATGAAAACTATTTTCAACTTTTAAGAATCTCTTTTTATTTATTTTAACTTCCTAATAGGATTAGTTTGATCAGAACAATATCAAGTGGTATCAAAGCCACATAAAGTGACTCTGGGACCCTCTAGAAATGAGAAGACATCTGAACCACATAAACGAGAGGGAAATATCTTCTTATATATGGCAAACTTTTAACTTAAAGTGGAAGAATTATCTCAAGCATATGATCTTTTGATGATAGAATCAAATTCAGTTGGTGGTCTGTTGCCACCAAAAATATTGACTACTTTATAGGAATTTCAAAATATTTTCCAAAGAAATTCCATTTGGCTTTCCACCAATGGGAGGAACTCAACATTGTATCGACGTTGTACTTGATGTAATCCTTCTAAATAAGCTTTATATAGGTGAGCCCAAAAGAACATGAAGAGTACAAAAGCAAGTTAATGAACTAGTAACCAATGG
This sequence comes from Dracaena cambodiana, assembly GCA_036321105.1. Taxonomy (NCBI): domain Eukaryota; kingdom Viridiplantae; phylum Streptophyta; class Magnoliopsida; order Asparagales; family Asparagaceae; genus Dracaena; species Dracaena cambodiana. The sequence continues at coordinate 24,493,448 of JAYEPQ010000016.1, forward strand.
ATTGATACGTGAGAGCATGAGTCCTTGCATCATCCCTGTTTTTACTTGTACCAAAGAGGATGGAAAATAGTGCATGTGTATTGATAGTCCAAGCCATCACAAAATTGCTATCATGTACCATTTTCTAATTTCTTGCCTCGATGCATGCTAGATCAACTAAGCAGTGCATGTATCTTCTTCAAATTTGATCTCCAAAGTGGATACCATCAAATTAAAATGAGGGAGGGCAATTAATGGAAAACAGCATTCAAAACAAGAGATGGTATTTACAAGTGGCTTGTGATGTTAGCATCTCCATGCATCTAATGAATCATGTCTTCAAACCCTTTAGAGAAAATTTGTTGTCATTTATTTTAATGATATTTTGGTCTATGGTAGGGATCAGACACAATGTTCGCAGCATATTTCACAAATCTTCAGTAAGCTGCAAGAGGAGAAACTCTATATTAACCTTACTAAATGTGACTTCTGGACTGATAGTCTTATTTTCTTGGGTTATGTGATATCCTCAAAAGGTATCAAGATAGATCCAAGGAAGATAGAAACTATCATTGGTTGGCCAATTCGTCGAATTATTCATGATGTTAGAACCTTTCATGATTTAGTCTTTTCCTATGAAAGATTCATAAAGCATTTTAGTTCCATTATACCTCCTATCACTGATTGTTTGAGCGAGTTCATTTCAGTGGACCATAGAAGCTCAAAAAAGTTTTGAGAATCTCAAGCATTTGATGGCTTACGTTCGTATCCTTATGTTGCCAAATTTTGAAAACAATTTTCAGGTTGATTGTGACGCCTCAAGCATGGGCATTGGAGTAGTGCTTAGTGAAGAAGGCCATCCAATTGCTTTCTTTAGTGTGAAACTTGGAGTTGGAAGGAAGAACTAGTTAACATATGACAAAGAGTTTTCTACTATTTTGAAGCCCTTTGTTTTTGGAGCACTGTCTTATTAGCAAGGATTTTATTCTCTAATATGATCATGAAGTCTAGTAATTTCTTGATGGTCAACATAAGCTTAGTATCAGACATGCTAAATGGGTAGAATTTCTTAACACTTTTCCTTTTTCTATCCATCATAATGGAAGAGCATTTAATCAAGTTATTGATGTTTTTAAGTCGAAAACATACTCTAGTTTCAACTCTAGAGATTAAAGTTATTATTTTGATTTTATCGAAAACCTCTGCTTTAACAATATTCACTTAATTAAAATTTAGGCTCATTACTGTGAAGCTCCTTTTGAAAAGTATCACATTCAAGAAAAATACTTGTTTAATAGTGATCAATTATACATACTAGAATATTCAGCTGAGACAATACTCTAATGCTTATTAGAGAAAACTCTTTTTGATCAAAAATGGAAAAATATATTGAGCAACTTATTAAACAATGTCAAACATGCCATATTGTAAGATTTCAGCTCAAAATCTAGGCCTTTATACTCTACTGTTAGTACCTCAAGCTCCATAGGAGAATATCACCCTTGATTTGTACTTGGCTTTCCTCACTCTCAAAGAGGTGAGGATTCAGTTATGGTGGTTGTCAAGCTTTTTGTGATCAAGTGATAAGTCTTATGATGCAACGAAGATTTCAGATCTTTATTTTTTGGAGATCGTTAAGTTTTATAGGATTGCGAAACTATTCATTTCTTACAAAGATTCTAAATTTATTAGGAATTTTTTAAGGACACTTTAGGCAAAATTGGATACCAAGCTTCAATTTATTTCTTCTCATCATCCTCAAACTAATGGACAAACTGAAATGGTGATTATAATCCTTAGAAATCTCATTGCATTGGAAGCTACATAGAAAACAACAAAATACAACGTGACTTAATTCTTCTTTAACAAGAGTTTCCTTACAGCCATTCTACTAGTACTATTATGAGTGCTAGTCTATTTGAAATTGTTTACAAGACTAACCCTCATGGTCAACTTGTTCTAGTACCTATTCCTACTACCAATCAATTTAATAGTGATGCAAAAGCAAGAACCAAGGAGATAAAGAAAATGCATACGGAAGTTCGAGGCAAGATTGAGAAAGTAACCAAAAGTAGAACGAAAGGCCAATAGGTATAGATGTCAAGTTTCATTCAAGGAAGATGATCTTGTGCGAATTCTTCTTTTCAAGGCACACTTTCCTTCTAGGCACTATGGCAAGCTCCAAGATCAAGTCAATGATCCTTTTCGAGTTCTCAAAAGGATTGGAGGAAATATTTATCAAATTAACTTGACTGGTGACTATGGTATTTCAACTATATTAAGTGTTTTTGACATCATCCAGTATCATGCAGAAGAAGTGAATAAGTCAAGGACAAGTTAAGCTTTAATCATAAGAGAAAGATGCAGATGTATACACACTTTGAACTAAAATTCTTAGGAGCTTTAAAAGCTGTTTTTAGACTATTGTGTTACTGAATTATGTTGAAAACTATTAGTAAACTGTGATGATTTTTAAGATTTTGAATTATCATTTACATCTTTAGGTTCTATATATATGGGTGAAGTTTATTGCAATGTGATTAAGTCTTATGAATGAGAACTATTTTCCACCTACAAAAATCTCTTATTGTTTATCTCCACTTTTTAATAGCATTAATTTGATCTAAACAGTATCTGAGACTAAGTGCCAGAAAGTCCAAGACCTATCTCAGAGATTTTCTCGCTATTTAGCGACAATTGCTGCTAGGTGGTGGCAAAATCGAAGACAGAAAGAGTCAAATTTTGTGCGGCTAATTCTACACAGATTGGAGCCTACTAAGGGACATTGACCACTGCTTTTTAGTGGTCAATGCTACTACCTAGTAGTAATAATGATGAGTAGTTAGAATTTTGTAGATGGATTCGTGTACTTCTGTAATTCCTCTAGGCTAACTGGATTATAATTTGGGTACTTTATGTGTATAAATATAGGATGTACCCTTATGTAAAACATATCTTATGCTTTTGATAATTAATAGAATACTGAGGATTTCGGAATTTGCATTGAGGCCGCCATACCTTCATTCCTCTTGTGGATCTTCTTTTTTCTTCAAGCTTTTCTTTCATTAGATAATAATTTTTATTTCTTTTCTCATATAGTTTTTAATTGTTTTTCTAAATAGCATTTATAGATTTTACTCAGACATAATTTTTGGGTGTTTTCTACTAATGGCTAACTAAATCTTGGAGATTTAAGATTTTAGATGAAGCATGGTTTTTGTTACTATAATTGTGAAGAATCTTCTACCTCTCAGTGTATAATTTTATGATTGATTAAAAGGTTAGTGTAAAGAATTTAATTCGTAAATGTAAGGGTTTGATAGGTTATGATTATTAACTATTAGATAGCCTATGCACTCTTGTGGATTTATAATTGATACTTTATTTAACTAATTAATAAATCTATTGATCTTTTTCTAATTTGATTAATTAATTTTTATTTGATATTTTGTACTTGAGTAATCCTCTTGATATCATGTGCTTAGAAAAAAAGTTAATTAATTAGAAGTAAAGGTTATAATTTTTTAATATTTCGTGATTGATCATGATGAAAAGAGAGAGAGAGAATTTGTGATCATTGTTAAGTTCTCTTACCTTTGTGGATTCTTCAATCTTAGGTTTCGTTTTTCCTATAGATAATTGAATCTTTTTTGACAACCATCTTCTTACTAACTCGTTTAAATTAGAGTAAGGGGTTAGATTGCAAAATTCTATATATTCCTATGGGTTCAATCTATAGTGCTACAACTAAACACTGTATGCTTACAATTAAAATAATAAATCAACTGTTCAAGGGAAAAAACAAAAAAAACTATTTTTAGACTGAAGGTGATTAAAAAGTCAAAGACGACAACCCAAACTCAAACATTATAATTTACAAATGAGTACAATTGCTCCTATTTGAAAAAGAAGACTCGATTATCCTACCTGGATGAAAGTTGCCTCCTGTTCCAAACTTGCTCTTCTAACTGAAGTAGACTGACCCGTACATGAAGGCAAAAACCCTCAAGATTCACTCCATGTCACCAGTGGTCAAGCAAAGCACCTAATGATCTCAGGGCCCTTAAGGCGAGAGTTGACATGTATGAGGCAAGAATGTTGGCGACTCTTCTTTACACCTAACGCTTGAAAGCATTGTAGAGTCAAGCAACTTACTTGATCCTCCTAAGTACTTGACAAAAAAATTATTGCCTGATCTACCTTATGCAGTGTCTAAACATTACATACATAGTAGAAAAGCCAAGTTGTACTTGTTTGAAAAAAATCTAGTAGAAGAGGGATACTCATACTTCTATACTCAATATTTAAAATTGTGGTTGGCCACGAATAATCAATGATTTTGGCTCAGTAGTATATGGGCCGAAACTTCATGTCTTCCACATGAAAGAGTTACTTAGGTTTACAAATATGTATTGGAAAATTACTTACTGTATCTCAACGATCTTCAGCCATGTATACTATCTCTCCCACTTAACTCAACCCATATTACCTATAACACCCACATCTCTAGATACAGATAGTATTAGGCGATGTATCGTAAACGAATATGCCAAGTCTAAAACACATGAATACAGATATGTACAACTGCCACAAATACATATACATATGTACAAAATGAATGACGGGAAGACAATAAACAAATTTTATTTCAATAAAATATTAAATCGATCATGAAAGGATCCAAAGGATGATAATGCTTAATACAATTTTAGACTTCATGTTTTTGAAATAATAAACTAAAGTGGATAATACTGTCTGAAATAAAAAAGAATAAATATTTCATAAGAAAAGCTTCATAGCGGAAGCACCTACTAAGCGTTTGCTGACTCGTTGAAATATCGTTCTAGCTATGGTGTGTATTCCTCCTTGGTATCCTGCAAATTGTCTAGGCGTGCCAAACCATAATCGTTAGAACAGCCTAGTAAGTACTAAAAAAGAGTAATAATAATAATACACAGGCACACTATATGTATATATAAATAAAATAGGAAACTGAATGAAATAATAAAATCATGATAGTATCAACAAAATCTAAATCTTGAAAAGAATGTGAAAATTGGATTTAAGTTATATTTGTCTTGGATAGACTAATAAATCAACTAATAGTATTGAAAACATATTTTGAGGGGTGTTGGAATTTAACATGATAGTAAAACTTATATGAAACTGTAAAACTATGAATGTATCACAAAATAAAAATCCTTAGGAAGAAGTAGAATATGAGTTAAATTGCAATTGTATTGAGGATGATAATGGTTAATGGGTATATTCATATACACATGTTATAGATGACATTATAGCAGTTTTAAAAATAAACATGCATGCGAAATATGACATCATATTATGTTTATTGTGAATTTATATGGAACTGTTAGAAATAGTATCATATGTTTTATGAGTATCCGGTGCATACTCGGGACCACGACCATGATTTTTGGTAATGCCCTAGGACATACCGCTAGATATTAATGGACATGAATACTAATAAGTCTAAACTCTAGGCATGTAGCCCTACATAATGATGGTGATTCAGTAATCACCAAGAACCTCTATGTTTAGATTTCTAAATTAGGTTGTATAATCTCAAGAGTGTAAAGTCCTAAAACATGTGTACAGTTCCTTCTTTGAGTTCCTTCATAACACCATGAATTTTATTACATTATTTTTTTATGCAACAAATTTGTTGTTTAATGTAAAATTCTAACTAAAAGTACAAAGGTTTATAGTAGTCGTTTGTAACATGGTACAAATAAATAATAAAATAAATGATACAAGGGTTTCCTAGGAGAGGTAAAGCACATAGCTAAAGCACTAGGAAATGTGTAAACCATTCTATACAACTTATCACATTTTCGACGAAAAAAAAGTAATCAGTTAGGTAAGCATTCAAGGCCAATAGTGAAGGTAGATGCGCGCCACATGCTACTCATTAGCCGCAAAAGATTAAACAATTGAATTAAAATGTATATGTAGATAATTACTAGTAACGCCACAATACTAGTAACAAATCTCTGAACTAAATCTAATAAAAAAAGAAAGTGATTACAATGGGATTCCATCTTTATCTACAAGAAAACACCCATAACAACGTCATGCCTATAAATACATCTACAAGAGACTCAAGAAGGACCTTTGGGAAGAGCTTTCTTGTGCAAGAACCTACGACATTCCTCTGGCCAGCAGTTGTAAGGAAGAGTCGGCCGTAGAAATCTCCACCATCATCAATTTTCAATATCGGATCGTCAACGAGGGTCGAAGAAAACCTCATAGCTACCGTAGATCCCACCACTTTTGTAAAAGAGAGCGACGATTTATAAGTCCTCTCGTTTGTTTTTTTAATTTATCTTTTTCATTATAATCGATTGAAAGATTATAATCTTTTTATGGCAATGGAAAGAGAACCAAAATTCACTGAAAATAGATTGACAACCATAGTGAGAGAAATCTCCTATGCTGAAGAGGAGATGATGGCCAAATCCGATGTTGACAAGATTGGAAAAATGGTGGGGATTTGGCTATTGAAGTTGACCGACAGAAATATGTGGAATACATATCCTCGGACTCATCTAGTCCAAGTAGGAGGAGATCCTCACGGGTCATGAACCCAAAACATCAAGAATTACTTGAACCAAAAGATGACTTTATGACTTTGAATGACAAGGAGGCCCTTATCCATCAAGAGCCACTTGGATCTTCAAATGCTAATTCATTAGAACACATGGTGTCCCTTCCAACCTTTAGAGAACTTGTCGCATTTTATGCCAAAGGAGAACCAATTTCTGCACAAACGCGGACCTAACTCCGCAACCGAAATTGAAGAGCACGCTGTTGGGCACTCAAGGCCCATTTTCAACAAAGGGCTAAATAAAAGTACAAAGTTGCATGGTAATCTCGAGAACGTGCAGTGGCTGAAGTAAAGTTAAACGCCAGGCTAAGTCTCAGCCTAACGTAAATAAAATTGAACGTCAGGCTAAATTTTAGCCTAGCATGAACAAAGTTGAATGCTAGGCTAAGTTTCAGTTTAGCATAAATAAGACTGGATGTCGGGATAAGTTCTAGTCCAACGTAAGCAAGAATGAATGTCAAGCTAAGTCTCAGCCCAGTGTAGGCAAAATTGAAAATCAAACGAAGTCTAAGCCAGTACGCGAGGGTAATAAAACTAAGCCAGTGTGCAAGGCTAAACCAGTACACGAGGCTAATTCAGTGTGCGAGGCTAAGCTATTATGCAAGGCTAATCCAGTGTGCGAGGCTAAACCAGTACGCGAGGCTAATCCAGTGCGTGAAGCTAAAGTTAAGTCTCAGCCTCGTGTGAGAACTATGGAATGAGAAGCTACTGAACAGTACTATGCAAAACATGTTAAAGTCAACATTGGACATCAGAGCAACTTGTGGCCTAACAAATGTGATCCCCGAGACTTCTCAGATTCATATACATGGACAAACAGGCCTTGCACGAGAAATAGGGCCTGCCCACAAAAGATGGTCATCTCAACAAACCAAGAAGAAAATCCAGATTTACAAGAATACTTGATAAACAAAAGGAGAGCTATACAACCCCATCAATCATACTATTGCAAGTAATTAATTGTAGTAGTCTTGACTCATTTTCACTGTAAAACCCCAAGGCCGTTTGTTTTTAGATGTCTTTCTGCGCCAGAATCTAATATTCCAAAAAAAAAAAAGACGCATACAGAAATAGGACTTTGATTCAAATGAAGACCTACCAACCGTCACATCAAATATAGTAAATAAAGGGAAGAACCTAATCATTGAAGAGTATTCCTCTGATAAAGAGACAGAAGAAGTACATCATCACACATGCCTTAGGACGGGTGTAACAGCTCCCCATGACTATAAAAAGTTGGCAAAGGGTTCAGATGAGGAGTATGAAGAACATAGTGATCATTCGACCATAACAATGTCACGATCTCATGCCTCCTCTCGATCTGAGCGAAGAAAAGCTCATATGGCCGAGCGGTCTGCTGAAATAAATCAAAGAATAGAGGAGCAAGAGTGGCTTATCCAAGAACAGCAAAATAACATTGAAGAGCTCAAAACCATGCTCATAAAAGTTATAGAGAATACACAAAAGCACACAAAAGATGGAGCAGGGGGTTTTTCTTTTGACAAAGGTAAGAAAAACAAGCATGTATCAAATTCAGACGCTGAAGGAGAAAGCAAGGAGGAAGAATACGTCATTAACTCCTACACTGAAAAAATGGAAAAGCTCTAAAATCAAGTAGAAGCGTTGATGCATAGGAAGGGTTATTGGTAAGGCTGGCAAATGGGTTGGGCGGCCTGTTGGGCACGTCCGGCTCAGCACATGCCGAGCACGTGCTCGGCACGGCTCGGGTGAGCCGAGCCATGCCCGGCCCGAGCCGGGGTCGCCCGTGCCAGGCATAGCTCGGCCCGTTATAATTCTTTTTTTTTTAAAAACACCTGTTAAGAGAGCCGTTGGGGGGGTTATTTACAATTTTTTATACTGTAGTATCAGAGTCTGCTTTTAGTGCAAGTAGTAGAGTGCTCACAGAGTGGAGAAGCTCAATGGTAACAGATACATTGGAGATGTGTGTCTGCTTGAAAAACTGGTTAGACGCAGAAGAAAGAAAACAAAGATTAGTCAATAAAATAGTAGTAGAGACCTCACCAGAAGATAATTAAAAGTAGACTTTTATAATTTCTTTTCAAACTATAATATCTACATTTGTTGGGATTTTCATGTATTTTATAAAAAAAAAATTGTAATTTTTAACTCATAAATCTTTTGGAAAAAATACTAAGAATAAGTTGAGGGTGATGACCAGGGTCCTCTTCCCTCTCTTCGAGCTTTGTATGATTTTTAAAGAGATTTATAGGGCAATTATATCAATGTAATGAGATTAAATATAATAAAAAAATCTTACTGTTGTTACTTTTTGTTAAAACTAATTAAATAAAGCTAAGTAGTCTCCTAAACTAACTTAATAATAAATTAATTTTTTAATTAAAATTTCATAATAAAAACGAACCAGCACAGTTCGACGTGCCGTGACTACGGGCCGAGCCTGGGCCTAAGCTCGGGCAAACGTGCCGTGCTGACGGCACGGTACGGCCCATGCCTGGCATGTACCGTGCCTAGGCCGAGCCAGGCACGGCCCATTTGCCACCTCTAGTTATAGGAAATAGGGATTATGAGATCCTACCCAATAGAGTGAGAGTCTGCACCCTTTCTGGCAAAGTACAAACCCTTAAAACTAGAGTCATATGATGAAAAATAATTCTCGAATCAACATATCTACTGATTTTTCTCTCAGACCAATCATTTAATGGGTAAAGACCCATTAATGATCAAAATCTTTGCAAGTACTCTACGAGTACCTGCTTTCACCTGGTTTATGCAGCTACCTTCAAAAACTATCAAAACATGGTCTGATGTAGAAAGGGATTTCCTAAGTCAGTTCTTTGAAGATGATATTGAGGTGTTAGTACATTCTCTCCTGGCAACTAAACAAAAGAAAGAGAAAACTGTTAGAAGCTTCATCGAGTGCTTCCGTGAAATATCAGTACAATGCCTACATGGCATGTCTCGGGAGACATTGGTAGAAATATGTAAGCACAATCTACAAACTAAAATACTGGTCAAGATGGAAGCTGTGGAGTCAAAAAACTGAAAAAAGCTGGTCAAACAAGGTGAACTAGAAGAAGACATTATCCGCTGTCTAAGAGAATAACGCTCCATAAGGGGTGCTCCGGTAGGAAGGCAATATCCACAGACCTCTCGAGAATAGGGAAAAGAGGCTATGATGGCAGGAAACAACTCCATAATAGAAGCCTAAGGTCCAGAAGGAAAATGGTGTGTTCAGATAGCGCTCCACACCCACATATGACTTCAAAGATGATCAAATAGTGATGCTATTTCATTTGCTCAACAAGAGGGAAATGATCCAATTTTCTACTAATCCAAGACCAAAGGAAGCGAGAATGACCAGTGACCCAATGTACTGTCTATATCATCAGAACTTGGGGCATACTAGAAAAGATTGTTATAAGCTGAAAGTAAGATCCAAACGTTGATCGAAACTAAAGTAATCCAGCTGAAATCCAAACAAAAGAGGGTTCGGCTAACATGATCGCCCTTACAACTAGAACAAATGAATTTTCTGCAGGAGTTTCTCCTATACCAGCTGGAATGATGGTGCTAGTTAATCATGACCCACATAATATGAGAGAAAATGGACTCTCTCTCATCGCCACGAAGAAAAACAAAATCATGTGGGTACACTCAGATCTGTTGAATGGTGAACAGTGGTGTTCATCAAGTGAACAGAAGAAGGGAAAAGGAAAAACTTGTCATGTGATTTCCGCAATCATCAACGAAGACCATGATGAGGTAAATGCATTGACAGATTTAGAAACTATAGCATCAGCTTTGGCCACTCATCCCGATGAGGCAGGCCCGTTAGGAACCCGATCGGGTAAAAGTTATCTCAAAGACTATTCGAAAGCGTGACCTCACAAACCCATGGCAGCAAATGAAGAATCATCCTTAAGACAAAAAGAGCTACGTTTCCAAAAAGGTTCGAAGAAGGATAGTGAGGTAGCAGGTGCACCTTTCCAATTTGATGTGCTGCCTCAGTTAGCCAACATCCCGGCACTTATAACACTTTGAGTTACTGCGATTGTCAAAAACGACCAGGGATGCATTGAGAGAAGCCTTGGCCGACTCTGATGCCTTTTTGGCCCAAATCATAGAGCCATCCATGGACACATAAGAATCCTGCCCTCGCTGCCATCAGGTGAAAATGCAAGTCCCATGTATTAAATTTTTGCCGAAGGACATGCATGTTAAAAATATCAAGCATAACAAACTTCTGTATTATATGGGGTATACTGCTTCTCTCAAGGTGGACCAAATTCAGGTGGACCAAGGGTCTGCTCTAAGCATTATCCCTTGGAGATTAATGCAGTTGCTTTGAATCTCGGTTAACCGATTAATGCCCACCAACACTACTATTTTTGGCTTCAACTCTAGTGGCAGCCAACCCTGAGTGAAAATCTGTCTTTGCTGTCAGATGGGAAGCTTGGAATCAGAGGCGATATGCTATGTTATTGACCTAGATACTTCATGCAATATGCTCCTAGGACGTCCCTAAATTAAAGCCAATATTGTGGTACCCTCAACTCTGACCAGTGCATTAAGTACTGTGATGATCGGGAAATGGTTCACGGATTGATCGCTGACAAACAGCCTTTCAAGGGAGTGGAGAATTACTTTACAGATGTCATGCTGTATAGAGATACTGCAGAGGCATCTACGGGCTCGATGAAATGCGTCAGAGGAGACTATGACAGTGGCAATAAAGCAAATACCGAACCGGGCCAATAAATGAAGAAGACTTCGAGTTTGAAATAAACCCATTTGTAATAAACGGTGATATTATTGATGTAACTAACACTGCTAATGAAGCGAATGAGTGATTTATTCATAAAGGCTTAGGATTTACTTATGTTCTTGCTGTTGCCTCAGATTCTACACCATTATGCATTAGCATAGAAGTAGACAGCATGTCCGAATAGGGAGCTCTAGCCACATTCTATTTACCAATACGGTCGTCATTTGCCACACAGACTGAAATGCATGATGCAGATGGGGGCTACTTTTGAAGTGCTAGCTCGATAACCAGACCAACGATCGATAATATTTGGCCGAATTGAGTCACAGCCCGAACTAAAGACAGATAGTGAAAGTGACGATCAAGCATCACCTCAGTTTTGCCATTACGAACCAGTTTTCTATCAAATGATGAGAAAAATGGGTTTATGACTTCACCCGTAAACAGGACTAAACTTCGGAAGGGGACAACAAAACCTCTTATGTTCATTCGTCCTGCAAGGAAAGAAACCAAACTATTACCATAAAAGCCGCAGGGGGTTGGGGTATATTATTACCTCCACATCCTCAAGAAGAGAGTACGAAGACTAGACTGAATCAGAAAACTCCAAGGAAATAACAGAATGGGATTCTGATGTCAATGCAAGTGTAGTATTCAAAGCCCTTGCTGCAAACATGGTGTCAGTAAGTCATGAAGAACCAGACATGGGCACATCACATGGATATTAAATGGGATATTATATTTGAGCAGCGATAGCCACCTATTGAAGATAAGGTGGCTCAAGCTAACATGGGAACTGAGGAAAACCCAAAGGTCATCATTATAAGTAAGGGTTTAACTCCCCTAGAGAAAGAAAATCTGGTAGCCCTAATAAGAGAGTACATTGTCATCTTCGCGTGGAACTACGAGGATATGCTCGGGTTAGACTCGCAAGTCACTATGCACCGACTTAATATTAAGTCGACTGCTAAACCCTTGAAGCAACAACGAAGATGTTTTAAATCAGAGTTAATGAAGGCCATAGAGTTTGAAGTAAAGAAGTTGATATACTCATGGTTCATTCGTAAAGAGCAACATCTAGACTGGGTCGCAAATATTGTGCCTATGCTTAAGAAAAATGGCAAAATAAGGATATGCATAAACTTCCGAGACCTCGACGGTGCATGTCCGAAGGATGAGTTCCCGCTTCCAATCACGGATGTTATGATTGATAACACATGCGGGTTTGAACGAATGTCCTTCATGGATATTTCTCAGGGTACAACCAGGTTAAAATACATCCAGAAGACGAGAAACATACGACATTTAGAACACCGCTCGGGGTGTATTGCTACACGGTAATGCCCTTTGGATTGAAGAATACTGGTTCTACTTACCAACGAGATATAAGTGTCATCTTTCGAGATCATTTACGTAAAATGGTCAAATGTTATGTGGATGACCTTACTGTTAAGAGTAAGAAGAAAGATGATCACCTACAAAATTTGAGGGTGATGTTCGACATTATGAGGAGATATCAATTGAAGATAAACCCTACCAAGTCCTTTCTCGGAGTATCTAGTGGAAAATTTTTGGGATTTGTGGTAACTTTAAAAGGAATTCACCTTGACCCTAATAAAGTCAAGGTGATAAAAGTGATGCGGCTGCCACAAAATTTGAGGGAACTTAGGGGTTGCAGGGCAAGCTGACATATATCCGATGGTTCATAGCAAATTTGTCAGGAAGATGCCAACCGTTCACAAAGTTAATGAAGAAGAAAGTTTCATTCGTTTGGGACAAAAATTGCCAACAAGCTTTCAAGAACATTAAAGACTACTTCACGAAGCCGCCTATATTAATGACACATGTTTTAGAAAAACATTTCCTTATCTATGTACAAACAATGGACCATGCTTTGTGTGCCTTATTGGCTCAACATAACGAACAAGACTAAGAGCAGGCGATCTATTACTTGCGCCGAACAATGATTGGTGCAGAACATTGCTATAGCCCGATCGAGAAAGAATGTCTGACACTAGTGTTCGCAGTTTAGAAAATGCGAGACTCTCTAGTTGGCCAAACGATACACGTCATTTCCAAGGTAAACCCATTGAATGTGCTCATGACCAAGTTAGGGTCACTAAATGGCAGGCTCGCAAATTGGGTGCTGTTGTTGTCTCCCTACGATATGCATTTTATACCTCAGAAGGTGATAAAAGGCCAAGCCATAGCAGATTTTCTCGCTGAATACCCTATTCCAGAAAATTCCAAACTCCGTGACGACATCACAGATGAAATTGTGGAGGTCAACAAAGTCTCGGAAGGTCAAATGTGGCAATTGTTCTTCGATGGGGTGCAACAAGAAGAGACGTAGCCGGTGTGGGGATTGTCCTGGTATCTCCTGATAAGCATGTGGTACCTTAGGGATATTCGTTAACCAAGCCGTGCACAAATAATGTGCCAAATATAATGCACTTATAATTAGCCTTTAAATATCTCGGCAATTGGGGGTAAGATATCTCGAACCATATGGTGACTCAAAGCTACTTTTTAACCAGATGATCGGAGAATATGAGGTAAGATACGAAATATCATCGAACAACAATACAATTGGCAAATAAGTTCGAAGAATTCTACATTGACCATGTGCCGAGATATGAGAATACATATGTCGATGCCCTTGCATTATTGGCTGCAACTTTGGCATTATTCAGCGGGTAAACCAAACATATTACTATTGGAAGCCGTGAACTTCTACACCCAGACGTAATCATGGAAGTAGACGAAACATGCCAAGTTGGAGTAAAATTTTAGCCACGGGACTAACGCTTTCCTCTTGTGGATTATGTATTACACGACATCCTTCCAAAAGACCCTAAAGAAGTTGCCTCCATAAGAAACAAGGCAAACAAGTTTTATTATAATACCATGCTACAAACCCTATATCGAAAGCCTCATGATGGCATCCTAGTTTGTTGTTTGTCAAAACACAAAGCCGAAGAAGTGGTTAAGGAAACCCATGACAGGACCTATGGGACCCATCAGCTGGGACCAAAGCTCTAGGATCACATTAGGAGATTGGAATATTTCTGGCCCAAGATGATTACAAATGCGTTAGCATACGCAAAGTGTTGCCACACCTGTTAGGTGCATGCAAATTTCATACACAAACCACCGGAGTATTTGCATACATCAATTTCCAGTTGGCCATTTGAGGCTTGGGTAATGAATGTTGTTTGGCCAATCACTCTGCCATCCTTCAAAGGACATCAATTTATATTGGCAATAATCGACTATTTCTCTAAATGGGCAGAAACTGTTCCCATGAAGGAAGTAAAGATGACGGATGTAGTAAAGTTCATCAAACATCACGTGATTTACCGTTTTGGCGTACCCCAACAAATCATCCTTGACAATGGACCACAGTTCATTAGTCAAGGATTCGTACAATTCTACAATAAATTCTGAATTCAAGATGCGACTTCGACGCCTTATAATCCGGCAACTAACAGATTAGCCGAGACTTTTAACAAACTATTATAAAACTCCTCCAAAAGTTTGTTTCTTCAAGTCAACACAGTTAGGATGAAAAGTTAGGCAAGTGTTTATGGGCTTACCGTACTATGGTGCGAACCCCGACCAAATCTATACCCTTCTCTTTGGTATATGGTTGCAAAGCCATTTTGCCACTTGAAATTCAAATCCCGTCTCTGCATATAACACTGGCCACAAAGATGATGACTGACGAAAAATACCGACGTGGTTCCAAGAGTTAGAAGCCTTGGACGAAAAGCGCTTGAATGCGCAACAACAAATTGAGTTGTACTAAGCGCGCATCTCAAGAGCATTAACAAGAAAGTTAAAGAATAACTTTCAAAGAGAGAGACTTGGTCTTAACTGTCAAGAGATAATTGATCATGACCCACGAGACTACAGAAAAGTTTGAACCCAAGTGAAAAGGACCCTTTGTAGCAAAAACTGTCTACTCTAATGGAGCATGTTGTCTGATTAATCAAGACAGTGACAGGATGATAATGCCTATCAATGGCAAACTCTTGAAGAACTATTACATGTAGTCATCTCCAAAAAAAATATGTATAATAAGTTTTACTGCCCAATGCCATCAAAGTAACGCGAAGAGAAATTAAAAAAATTCTCGCCAACCCTATCATACTGGGGGTAAAAGTATTAAATCAATTGCCCAATGCTAAAAGGCAAAGGGAAGAGGGAACGTTTGACATTTAAGCTCAAACAAAACCCTCGATAGCCCATCATGCTAAGAAAAATAGCATGGCTAACCCAATGTAAACAACGATTGGTAAAGACACATCAAATTCTTTGACAGCTGAGGGTTTGGTAAAAATCCCACGACAAACTTGTCGCAACATTATCCTATAAGGGTACATTATTACCCAATGCTACAAAGGGAAGAGATCAAGTTTCTCGACAACCCATCATATAGAGGTAAAAATCATGAACCATCAATGTCGCAAAGGCAAAGGGGACAGGAAACCAAATCCTTGACAACTTCTTATGCTAAGGTAAAAGTATGAACTGCTCAATACCAATATAGCAAAAGGGGAGAGAAAATCAAATCCTCACGAACCCATCATACTGAGGTAAAAAGTATGAATAACTCACAACCACAAAGGCAAAGGGGAGAGGAAACTAAATTCTCGACAACTCCTCATACTGAGGTAAAAGAATGAACCGCTCAATGCCAATATGGCAAAGAGAAGAGGAAATCAAAATAAAATGCTCGCCAACCTATTACGATAAGAAGTAATGTGCAAACAACTTAGCACCTTCGAGGCAAGGGACAAGAGGAGGCTAAAATCCTCAATTGATCCTATCATACTAGGGTACAAATAACCTAATATATAAGGCAAAGGGAAGATGAAACGTTTGACATTTAAGACCAAACAAAACCCTCAACAAATTCATCATTCCATGGGGGAATAGCATGGCTAACCCAATGCAAATGAAAATTAGTAAAGGCATATCAAATCCGTTGATAACTGGTGGTTTGCAAAAAATCTCGTGGACCTGTCATGTTAAGATCTATGACAGTAAGATTCGAACCATCTCACTCATATCACCTCAATATGATTAAACCTGTCATATTAAGATCTTACCTCTGATAGTGAGATTTGAACCATGACATACACTGCAACAAACAATGCCTTCCTTCGACCCTAACCCAGTCATCTTGGCAAGTTTAACACTACACCTTTACCAAATCTCGATTCTAACCCGATCACTGGCTCTATTTGTCATCCAGACGAGTCACCCAGTGATCCTAACCTGATCACCAGCTATGTCCGTCATCCAGGAAAGTCACCCCGTGATCCTAACCCAATCACCGGCTCTGTCTGTTATCCCGGCGAGTCACCCCATGATCCTAACCCTATCACTAGCTCTGTCTATCATCCAGGCGAGTCATCCCTCGATCATAACCCAATCACCAGCTCTGTCTGTCATCCAAACGAGCACTCTCTTAATCCTAAAATGATCACTGGTTCAAGTCCAAGCTACACAGACGTGCCCAAGCTGCCTGGGCGAACCACCCCTTCAATCTTAAATTCGATCATCCTCGGCTCTGTTTGTCAACCAAGCGAGTCACTCTTTCATATCAAACCAATCACCTCGGCTCTATTTTTCAACCAAATGAGTCACTCTTTCATATCAAACCAACCACCTTTACTCCGTTTGTCAATCAAGCAAGTCACTCTTTCATATCAAACCAACCACCTCGGCTTTATTTGTCAACCAATAGAGTCACTCTTTCATATCAAACCAACCACCTCGGCTCTGTTTGTCAATCAAGCAAGTCACTCTTTCATATTAAACCAACCACCTCGGCTCTATTTGTCAACCAAGCGAGTCACTCTTTCATATCAAACCAATCACCTCGGCTCTATCTATTAACCAGATGAGCCACTCCGCAAACTAGTTTCCATCATACTCACATCACTACCGAAACACTTTGACCACTAAGATGATTCTTACATCCTTAGTAAAACTACCATTTTCCATTAATCCATTCATCAATTTCAAAAGAAAACCCATTCATTAGTCCAAGAAGAAAATCCTTGCACTGAGTTCAGTCCCAACAATATCAGAATGTCATAAACATCAATCCATTCCATCATCCTGGACTATATGTCACAAAGATTGAAAATAATGCAACAAGATTGAAAGGCAAAAGTAATATTTTCCTTTACATATGAAAAGTACAAAGTATGTAACAAGAAAGAGAGAGAGAGAGAGAGAGAGAGAGAGAGAGAGGAAATACAAATGGGAGATATCAGTGGTCTATCAGAGCTCTTTACCTCTCTTCTGCTTCCCGCAAGTTTTTTGAATGAGCTTCTTCAATAGCGGCAGTAACTTGACGACGTAGCACATCCTTATTAATAATAAGGAGTTGTACTATCTCAGTGTGCACATCTTCCAAAGCCTTGGTCCGCAGAGCCACTTCCTGCTATATCTGCATCTGCTGGTGAGTTAGAACTTCACGGCGCTTTATGATCTCATCAAATTTCAACTCTTTAGCCTGAAGAATAGCCTGAGCAATGGCAATGGCCTTACGAGTGCAGGAGATGTTACTTTATGTGGCTTCCATTTCAAGCTCAGTCCGCTCGAGCTCACTGCCTATTCCACCCTGAACATTGGCCAAGTTCTGGAGCTCTCGAGCACATACTTCTTCCTTCTTCTTTAGCTCCTCTTGGCGAAAATGCAGTTCAACACAAACTCAAGCAACTTCAATGTCAACAATAGCAGATATATTGGCCCCGGTGCAGGTTATTCAAACTCTCCAAATGCTGATCCAACACCTGCAGACATGCCCGGTAAAAAGAAGCTCGATCAGGACCACCGATGCTCTCAATATTCTCAATGTAGCTCAACAGCATCGGACGATCCAAATCTTAGGAGTCCCGCCCAACCAGAATCAAAGATACGCAATGATCAAATAATTGGTGAAATCCACTTGTAAAGTGCTGCAAGAAATCTTCCATGAGATCGTCCGGCCATGCTAAAGGCAAAGAAGGCACCGCCGCTACAACAGATGGAGGTACGACTGAAGGCAGCTGAGGAGCAGAAAATGAAGACAAAAGCCCTATTAGATGGGGAGCTAAATTTGCAGGAGGACGCTGACGGAAGAGCGATTAATAATAGGTACGACAACCTCATCAACAGTAGTGGCACTAATCCCAATGGGTGTCGTCTTAGATGGAGGACTCTCCTCCAAGATATTCCCTGTAACTAAAGTACCATCGAAAGAGAACACGAGAGATGCATGCGAATATGCGAGCATGACCCGGGGCTCTACTGCGTTCCCCCTCTCTACGACAACACTTACAACTGTAGATGCAGTAATAACTGTAGTAGCTGGAGGAGCTTGAGGAGGAATGAGAGTCATCGCCAACGAGTCACCTGCTTCGGCTGAAGTTGCTGGCGTCAGTGAAGACAAACTAACAGCTACCATACCTACATAGACAACAGACACCCTGTAAAGAAACCAACGTTTTGATAAAATAAGTGATAGGGGGTGTACTACAGTAATTAAACAGATACTTGTTGTAGTACCACTTGGAACAGTGGCGCCTTCCTGACCTGTCGGTTCTATGTATTCAGGCCAGGAATGGCTATGCTTGCTAGTGGAAGGTTCAAAGTAATTAGCATCATACACGCTGATGTTGTTATAGCCGCCACTGACATCACGATCCGGACCACTTAACCTCGAATCATATACAAGGTCAAGTAAGTCTGATCGGGCACCCAAGAAGAGCTGGCCCCTAAAATACCAAGAAAAGAAGAAAATGAAGCCAAGTTATAATAAGATTGCTAAAACAAAAGAGTTGGCATACTTCATTATCTGGAAAAACTAGTCCAGTAGTTAGACTACGAGATAGCACTGAAGAAGACGACATTAAAGCCCACAAAGAAGCAGGGACATCAGCTGCTTGAGATACGAGTACAAGCCTTGTAGGAGCATCAGCAGTGGCTAGCAGTGTATCATGATCTGAAAGGACCGTAGCAGCTGGTTCTGAAATCCCAATCTCAATCGTCTGACTGGCACTCGCTAGCGCTTGATCTGCCGATTTCATCACCGGTGGTACTGCCTCTTAAACTAGCGCTGCCACCTCAAGTACTAGATCATTATCCATGGCCACTAAAGAAGCAAGAGCAGATCGAGCATTTTTCTTCCTCCTCCTCCCTCTCGAAGGACTAGTTTCACTGGCTCGAGGTCTCTTGTGGGTGACACCCCTAGTGGTGACATCAACAAAAGCTGCTTCACTCTGAACCCAGTCATTTGATCTGAAATCTCAGCTTCTGTTCTCGGTCTTACGACATCAACCTCTCCTGTCGTTGCACTATCACCCTCTCTGGCTATTATTTCATTTCTAACCCTAGCAACTCCTTCCTCATCCTTAGCTTCACCGTCGTCTTTTAGATTAAAAAACTCGTCCATGCCTCTGAGAAGAGTCATTTTCTCACTCTTCTTCCAGAAGTAATAACCTTCAATGTCCCTCATACAGTCATGATTCATGCGAAAACTTGTGATTGTGTTGACAACATGATACCAGGTGGAGAAACTTAAGGAGAGAAATAGATTGGACATCTTGTGAGGAAAGGTAAATGAGCGTCCGTGTCGCCAGCGCAAAAGTGGTACTAAGCCCGAGCTCCCTCAAAGAGATTACCCTGAAAACCAAGTTTTTGCTTCGGGTTCCTCACATATAGTTGAGAATAGCTGAACTGACGGGCAAACCGGCTCTGAAAATAAGGCTCTATGTGGCAGGTCATCTCCTGACAATACACTAAGTGGCCTGGACGGATGCTTATCAACCATCAAGAATAGCCCGAAAACTGAGTTGTGAAGTTGTCAGATCCTCGAATGCCCTGGAAACTGTCGCCATAATTACTGTCAGGAAATTCAGAGAAGTTATGATAGATCTGATAATTTTTATGACTCTTGAGGGCCCTGTGAATGGCAGACATGTAGTAGCTCGTCCATTCAAAATTCTCGTACGTTGCACATAAGGCAAAGAAGTTGGATCTTTAGAAGTCAGAGCTGCCAGCAAGTTGGGATAGTGAAGTATAAGCCAAACCATCAGATACGTGTATAGTAGTTTGACTTGAGGGTTTGGGATCTTGTATATTATTTTTCATTCATTATTGACAACAGTCTCAACCTTGTTGAATTTGGTATAAAGCTCTTTCAAACCATTCAGTAGGCTACAACCATAGCAGGGAAGAGTCCAAAAGACCAGCCGTGAACAAGGAGCATTGCAGAATACACCACGTCGATGGTAATAGCCTCTTTTGGAAGTGAAGGCACGACACACCTCATGAGCTACAATATCAAGAAACCAGGAAGAAGTACTCTATCAGAGACCCGATACTTGCCTTGGTAATGAAAACTCTCAAACCGCATGCTTGCTTTGAATCCATCTTCATCAGACTCAGTGGTATAAGATGTACCTCTCAGATCCGAAATCCTCTCCCAGATGGCTTCATCACTTAGCCCTCGTACTTGACCACCTTGACATGGGATTGATCTAAGTTACGAAATAAGTAGAAGGCTCAAGTCTTCTATCCAACCCCTCAACCTCTCATTCTAGAGATCTCAGCACAAATTCTGAAGTGACATAACATCTCTTAGTATGTTTCATATGCAGACCTATCTTACTCCTTCAGCTAATTCAACTCTTCAGAAGTGAGTATGTACTCTTCATATGGCAGTCCCATGGCTAGCAATGAAACCTCGAACATCTCATAGAGGGCGAAGCCAAACCTATCAGAGTAAAGAAGGAACCCGAATGTGGATTAAACATCTCAAGAATACTGTATAGATGATAGGCACCATGAGGGAGGCCAAACTAGATATTCCTGTTGGCGTCAAAATAACCAAAGTCTCGCAGGATATCCCCAAAAGTGGTGAGGATGAAATCCACCATTCTACTCCACCATATGTTCTCAGTCGAGTGGATCCAACCAGGAATTCTAAAATTATGAGCCGGGTACTATTCTCTCTTAAATAAGAACTTATTCAAAAAGGTGTTGGCTCTTCAGGGGACTTCACCAAGAGAGTAATCCTTATTGAGTCTGTCAGAAAGAAAACCAGTGACAGATCTGCTGAGACCATCTTGATGAGCACTCACAGCACCAAAGTTGCCAACAGCTGCCCTGCCTTATTCTTTGATCACGGTCCAATTCATAGTATGCAGAACTGCTAACTTCTGGAGATACGCCGATGGATAGCTCCTAGCCATGTTTGGAAGAAACATCTGAACACCTTTTACTTCCCGAATCCAGTCATGCTCATACACATATAGAACTTCATCTAGAATAATGACCTGATCTCCAAATAAAAATTTGGATTTCTCCAAAAGACGGCGGTTTGACCCTTCTAGTGGTGGATTAGTAATTAGTTATCTGCGAGTTGCATGGCTGCCTTAAGAGAGTCTTTCAACATAATTCTTGAAATTTCCTGGAGTGAATTTTGGCACTGGTTCTCGAAATCAGAGCTAGATAGTGCCGTCCGGCCGACCTCTACACTTGAAATAGTTGCGTTTGGGGAGTGCATTATTGTTGTAGTTGACTACCAAAAACAAGAAGACAAAAATCAGAAAGATCCAAAAAAAGAGAGGAAAATATTTATAAGTGATTCGACTCGAGAGGCTGGCCGAGCCTCATGTCGCGCACGAGGCTCGCAAAGCCTCACGATGCGCGCAAGGCCGGTAGAGCCTCACATCGTGCACGATGGCAGCCACAGCCAACCCCTCTTTCCCCTTTTACCTCGAATCGATGGCGACTCGAAGACCCTAGAACAGAGAGATCACTGCCGCGACTCGAAGAAGAACGTCTAGAAGTCATTTGACCAAAGAAAAAGAGGAAAATCGACGAAAATTCAAAGAAGAAAAATTGGGTTTTTCTTGGGTTCTTGAGGAGAAGAGGAAGAAAAGATGAAGAGGAAAAAAATATTTGGCGCCTTAAATAAAGGGGTTTGAAACGGGCCGCCTAGATTAGAGGCGCCAATCTTGAGAGGAATACTAACACGCGAGACTATCGTAACCTAGCTTAAAACTGCAATTTATACGAGGATGCAGATAAAACTGAAGAAAAATCCAAAATATTTCAAAATCTCACCAAACAAAAGGAGAAAATAAATTGTTGAAAACTTTGGAAGAGGTCTTGCATAATGAGAAAAATTGAAGAAATCCCAGGAGGACAGCCTCAAGGCACGCAAGGCTAAATAGTCTCGTGGCCAGCAATGCTACTTAGCCTTGTGTGGCTTGCGAGGTTATGCTAGCTTGGTAGCCAGCAAGGCTATGTTGCATATATCACAGATTTCAATCAAATCTATAATTGATTTGGGTACAGAATCAAGACTAAATATAGTGAATCTCTAGACCAAATCTAATCAAAAGGAAAGTCATATATTTGATGAAGATTACAATGGGATTCCATGTTTATCTATAAGGGTATTATAAGGAAATACCCATAACAATTTCATGCCTATAAATACCTCTACAAGAGACTCATAAAGAATCTTTGGTAAGAGTTCTCTCGCGTAAGAGACTACGACGTTCCTCCAACCAACAGCTGTAAAGAAGAGCCGACTCTAGAAATCTCTACCATCATCAATCTTCAACATCAGATCATCAATGATGGTCAAAGCAAACCTCATAGCTACCATAAATCTCACCACTTCTGTAAAAGAGAGTGATGATTTATAAGTACTCCGTTTGTTTTATTTTATTTATCTTTTTCATTATAATCGATCGAAATATTGTAATCTTTTTTATGGCAATAGAAAGAGAACCGAAATTCACCGAAAACATGGAATAGCACTTGCATTTGTATGTTAAATTGATATAATTTTTAATATAAAGTTAAAAGGCAAAAATAAATTGGAATTAGTACTTACCTCGAAAAACTCCGCTTGATTCCAATCTGATTCCTTTTTGTCTCCCGTTTCTTCTTTACTTTTTTCTTTCTTTCTCTCTTTTTATTTGTTTACAATATTCCTTTTTTTTCTATTGTATTTTCTATTAATGGAGAAAAGGTTTGAAAGAGAGAAAATAAATTGTTAGGTGGGTAGGATCAAGATTAGCATTATCTTTTAGATATATTTATTAGTTAAGATTTGGTGGTTAAGTCATTAGGATAAATAGAATTAGTGATTAAGATTAGTGATTTTATCTTTTAGAATCTTTTTAAAAAGGAGTTAAGATTCTGTTATCTTTATTATTATTATTATTATTATTATTTTGGTTTATTGGCATTTGGGATGTTACATTACTCTACACATTTTTATAGGTTTTTCGGAACATCTTATGTAAATATTTTTTTCAACATTAAATTCATCCGAGTTAAGCTTTTAACCCCATTTCTTTTGATAGGCGATACTGTGCATAACAAATGCATCCAAAAATGTCTTGGGTTTTATGCTAAACTAAACTTTGAATGTGAACAATGATAGTCCATAGTCCCTACTTCGGATGGCAAGGATATAGTATTGTTAGTTTCCTTATTAGTGACCGGCTGGGCAGTGAGAGAGGTGCAAGAATTTTCTCAAAGAATTATGATGATGACTTGGAGTTTTACATTGGTGGGAGATCACAAACTGATTTGCAGGAGGCAATCTTTGTGCTATTCTCTCCGGATAACAATATTCTAAACAACGGTCAAAAGGTTAGCCGTTAATGTTGGATAATGTCCCTTGTAATTGTATGCATTGACAGCGGTTGATGACCGTTACCTTGGTAAACAGCCATCAGTATTGACTTGTAGCTTCAGAACTCAAAAAGTCATGAATATGAATTCAAACTTTCTCCTTTCTTAATGCTCAACCTTGAATCTTTCTTTGATGTTACATCACATAAAAATGAGAAAAGCAACAGAAGTCCAAGGCTCAAAGATTGTTTTTAGAGAAGACAACGACCCCAATTTCTATATTAGAGTGAAGGGGAGGAAAATTATTAGGCTCCAAGATTGACCGTTGATTTTTCTCATGACCAATGTCCAAACGATTACTCTCCAAGTTTAACTAGCTAGAAGATAAAGCTTTACGTATAATACAAGTTATACTATAGACCTACAACTTCTTAAATCACTAGACAATTTGCCCACTAATCTCCTCTCTTCATCCATCATCTCTATGGCTTCCGCACTCCCTTCCATAACTCTCAGCTCCGGCCATGTGATGCCGGTGGTGGCCATGGGCACCGTCGCCCATCCTCCGCCGTCACCACAAGCTTTCAGATCAGCTATCCTCGATGCGATTGCAGTGGGATACCGACACTTTGACACTGCATCTGTGTACGGCAGCGAGCAGCCTTTGGGCATAGTCATCAAGGAAGCAATTGAGCTCGGTCTTGTAAAGAGCCGTGATGAGCTATTCATCACCACCAAGCTCTGGCTGAGTGATGCTCACAAGGACTGTGTAGTTCCGGCACTCCGTGAGTCCCTCAGGTAAACAGGAAGAGAGAGGGAGACACACATACACACACACACAGAGAGAGAGAGAGAGAACACGGATATGTAAGTTTTTGTTTAAACTTTCTTTTCACAGATTTTGAATACTGATTGATTGCAGGAATCTTCAACTAGAATACGTCGATCTCTATCTCATACACTGGCCGTTCAGTATAACTCCTGAAGGTCCCAAGCTTCCCTTTGAATTAGACAGACTTCGGCCTTTCGATTTAAACTCCGTTTGGGAGGGAATGGAGGAGTGCAACAAGTTAGGCCTTGCAAAGTCCATCGGCGTCAGCAATTTCACCTGCAAGAAGTTGAAACAGCTTCTGGAAATTGCTAAAATTCCGCCCGCCGTTAACCAGGTACTCCGGCTTACCATTATTGTATTCTCGATGCAATGATCTCTAAAAAAGAATGGTTACCAGGTAGAAATGAATCACTTCAAGTATTTTTTTTTTCTATATTCAGGTTGAAATGCATCCTATTTGGCAGCAAAAGAAACTGATCAATTTCTGCAAGGAAAACGGTATTCATGTGACCGCTTACTCTCCGTTGGGAGCAAATGGTGCTCCATGGGGAACAAAAACCGTCATGGACAGCGATGTGTTAAAAGAGATAGCAAAGGATAAAGGGAAATCTCTGCCCCAGGTATAAAAAATATTTTCATTTTACTTAGTAAGTGGTGAATTATTTCCCTTGAGGAAAAGAATTTCTTTTTATTCCCTTCGGCTAGCTGACATGTCCTAACGGCACGATTGCAGATCTCTTTAAGGTGGATCTATGAGCAAGGAGCAAGTATCGTTGTCAAAAGCTTCAACAAAGAAAGAATGACGGAAAATATTAATATTTTCGACTGGGCATTAAGCCACCAAGAGCTTGAAAAAATTAGCCAGATTCCACAAGCTAGGGGAAATACGTGCGCAGGGTTTGTCTCTGCGGATGGTCCTGTCAAGTCCGTAGAAGAGTTATGGGATGGTGAGATATAATAATAGAATCCGTAGCAGAGGATATAATAATTTGAAGCTTTAATATTGCATTGCGGTGCTATTATAGCAAATAAGTTTGTGAAAATATTTGGTAAACTTGGGGAGCTACGAGGGCAGAGTCTATTAATGGCCTAACCAACTCCATGGAAGTGGTCCGGAATGACAAGTTGCAATAAATCCCATGTGAAAGTAGTTTGAAGTTTCAACATTACCACTGTTGTTATCTAGTAAATAAGTTTATGAAAATATTTATATTTTGTGTCTGAAGTGGCTTCATGGAATGAAAAAAAATGCAGTATTTTATTTTAACTTTCGCAGGAGGGTACAAAAGATCTTGTCTTTGGTGGTAGGTATTGAAATAAGGGTTAATTACAGGTAGACCTCCTGTAGTATTAGGGATGTGTCACTTAACACTTCTGAAGTTTGAAACTCTCAAAAAAACTCCTGAACTTAGTTATTTTCACTCTCTTTTTTTATTAAAGTGCACTTTGATTCCTCAAATTCCTATTCTACCATTATCTCTCCCTTTACTAAGTGTGATGGTTAAAAGGAGGGATGATGGTAGAATAGGAATTTGAGGGACAAAAGTGCACTTTAGTAAAAAAAAGAGAGTGAAAATAATTAAGTTCAGAGAGTTTTTTGAGAGTTTCAAACTTCAGGAATGTTAAGTGACACATACCGAATATTACAGGGGGTTTAACTATAATTAACCCTTGAAATAATGATAGATGCTTTCATTTTATAGTGCTCGCATCTTCCCAAGGATACGACACAGGCCAAGGTTAGCCCATGGAGTGGAGTTGATGGACCGTAACATGGTCCACAAAACTTGAACTCCCCATTTCCTTGATAGTAATTATAATAATAGAGATGGAATCTTTATGAGTATTTGATATAAAATTAATGTTGTCAAAAAGGATTTCCACGAACGCGGATTGTTATGATTTTTACAAAATTTTCTCATTTTCGGGTCCCATGGATATGCCAGAAGCTCAGGTGGGCCCTTATAGTTGAGACTGGGGGGACCATGTGCGCTTTCGTCTTCCAAATCTAAACCAAGGATGACTAGGTTAAGTCCACTCCGATCAAGTCGATCGGTTCCAATTGGACTTAGTAGAAGTTTGGTTGGAGACGTAAAGCTTACTGTGGTCGGAGTCTTACCGTGTAAACAGAGTCAGTTGAGCTGGGCACAGAATAGGTTGGAGTCTGACTGACTTCACAGAATAGGTTGGAGTATGACTGACTTCGACCCCATAAACATTTACATCTTTTTACCGTCGGATTCATACTTTAATTCTCAAATTGCTTCTTCTTTTATTGATTTTCTCTAATAAGTAAGTATTAGTTAGCAAGAGAATTCATTGAATTAAGAAATGAAAAAAGTGTGAAGTTTCAAATTCCGGGATCATGAGCCAAGGGAGAATTGGCGGCCGATCAAGAGCGATTGGTAAGCCAAGACTTCTATGTTACTTGAATAGTTATAAAAGTTAAATTAGAGGGAAGCAAATGACTGCCCAAAAGCACCATGGAACAGTCATTCTCCAAGTTAAAATAGTCAAAATTATCTTCAGTCCCTCGTCTCCTCCTAATTTATGCAGTTAAAACTTTTCATTCTAACCGTTCCTTCACCGGAATTCGATCGCCTCCAACCAGCCAAAGATAAGTTAAAAGTTCGGTCGAATGCCTAACTTTCATTGCGATCGGAGTCTAGTGATGTCCGCCAAGTCAGAATTGGTCAGAATTTTCTAAACACAGACAACGTTGAAGCTTTACAAATAATTTAATCGTGATATATAATTAATTAATGCTGTATGGACCGAATGATTTAGATGAATGTGAAGGGCTTATTAATTTTATTTTTTGTCCACATGCAAGATAAATGCATATTTTTTTACATTATTTTCAAATTTGAGATTTGACTAGAAATTCAGACTTTAAACCTTTTTACCAAATTAAAAAGAGGTGGCACCAACCATTGGAAATGCATGCTCATTATTGTTATAGCTAATTTCTCTTTTTCTGAAGCTACGCCTCTACTTGAGGATATGCTACAGGCCTAGCTTGGCCCATACCATGGAGTGGCAGCGGCGAGGCTAATTGATTAGTATCTAATGTTTGATAGAAGAACATAAATTTGAGCTTGCCCACATCCACATAACATTAAAGCGATAAAATTAAAGTTGGATAGGTACTTAACTGCATCCAGAGTTAGCTTAATTATCAACTGAGTCATGAGAAATTCTATTTATGCACAATTTATTCTTGATGCACAGATTATTCTCTGCACCTTCTCATATTTGAATCATTACTAATTTAATTACTCTATATGTCCTTTTTAAAAAAAAAAAAAATCTAACCATCCCTTCCTCTTTCTTAATTTCTTAATTTCGACTATCACGGCACTAATCTTTCAAACGAGCACCTCCTTTAAACTAAACGAGCGCCTCCTCCAAGCCCTACTCCACATTCCGGCAACTGCCATCATTGCCAACCCAACTCTGTTGCCACCCACCGCCTCCAGTGTCATGCACACAATGTTCGCAGCAAAAATTTTTCTTCCTTCCATTGAATTCAATTTTGATTACGACGAAAGTGAACAAGAAAAAGAGCAAACGAGAGAATTTATATATTATCGTTCTCTTTTACAATAAAATGTGGATCTCGTAGCGATGGGATCTAACTAGTAGTTCTTTTTTATGATCTCTCTTGAAGATGATGGCCGACTTGATCTTCTCTGGTCTTCACGAATTCAAGACTCTCACGCGTAACTTGAATCTCCAAGATGCGAAAAAGATGATCAAAAGATCGCTAGGGCTTCCTCAAAGAGGTATTTATAACCTTAGGATAATATGAGAGTTTCTATTTAAATAGAATTTGTATTTATCAAGGATTCTAATCAAATATCTTAGTTTTTATTTAAATCTCTTGATTTAGAGTTCTGATTAGACTTAATTTGGATATTAAATAAGCCCAAATCTTAATCTCAATCAATTTATGATTTTGGTTATCTGCTCACGCGGAGCTAATCACATCAAAACGCGGAGCTAAGAAATCAGAACGCGGAGCTATTGATTAGCTTCGCGTTTTACTCATACGCGGGGTTAAAAATAGCCAAACGCGGAACTACTAAGTTAACTCCGCGTTCTGTTGTGGAAAACACAATTTTACTTGGAAATTTTCACTGCCAACAGAACCCTTTCCAAAATTTTCAAAATGGCTTAGAACTTTAGCAAATTTTGAAATACTTTGGATCTTCAAACTGAAACGCAGAGTTAAAATACCAAGTTATCTTTGCGTTTTGTATACTTGCGCGGAGCTAATAGCTTCGCGTTTTAATATATAACTGCTCAGTAATTGCTCCAATTCTCGGGCCGAATACCAAGGGGCGGGTTTTCTCATTTAAATAGAGTCTTTAAGTCTTCTTCTCTCTCACTTCATTCGAAGAATTTTCTAGAGATCAGGGCTTAAGAACTCTGGCGATAAAAAAAAAACCTAGCAACCGACCAGTTCTTCACCCATTTTCTTTAGATTTTCTCCAAAATTTTGAGATCAATGGCACCCAAGAAGATCGCGACTTCCTCTCGCGCCACTTCTCCTTCGGCGGCCGGTGCTAGCAGCGGCGGCAACGGCAGAGGCAGTGGGCACAGCGGCGAACCAGTTCATGCCGCGCCCATTGGAGGTAAAATTCTCAACTTTTGGACTCTTTAGAAGATTTTTGAGGTGATTTGGCTCGGTTTTGACAGGCTAATCACTTCTTTTACCGGCGAGATCGCCATTTTCCGGCCGTACGGCTTCGAGAAGAAGAAAGCCCTCTGGCTTTCTTCTACGCGAAACTATCACATTATCCTCGCGTTTGAAACGCGGGGCTATTTTGACTAGCTGTCGCATTTTAACGTAAGGCTATGAATTTTAGCTTTGCGTTTATAAACGCGAGGCTATCTCCTTAGCTTCGCGCGGAGTTATTTTTAGCTTCGCGCGAACTAATTTTTAGCTTCGCGTTTTAGTGAAACGCGAGGCTATCTCCTCAGCTCTGCATGGAGTTATTTTTAGCTCTGCGTTTCTATACTTAGAAGATTTTTTCGGATTTCTCAAATCTTTTTCTAACTCTTGATTCTTCTTTTGCAATGGGGTATTCGGTGGACGCTCTCCCCTATAGGCACTACTTCGGACTCGCTGGGGGTGCGGATCTGATGGCCCAATTCCGTTTCACCACTATTCTTGCTGCATACAAGCCGGGACTGAGGGAGCACAGGGAAAAATTAATCAGGTACCACCCTGCTACTGCACGAGAGATTATCACCGATCCAGCTTTCGAGGCCACCAACCGAGAAGTATTGAAGAAGCCCGCTTTTCTCTTTGGAGATGCAATGGGGCATTCAGACCAGATCCTCTTTGAAGAAGACTGCATGTGGCTCTACCAGTCCTCTTTGAAGAGAAGTGCATGTGGCTCTACCAGTCTGGCAATCTACTGATGTTTCTGCCCAGCATGGAGCGCAACTATCCTCTGGTCTATCTACAAAGGCTAGTCATACACCGTGAATTAGAGTGGGGGCTGAGTCAGGAGTACGACTGCATCCCTACGGGCAAGTTGGGCGCACATGGAGCTTACCAAGATGGCCCCACAAGATGCATCACTGAGTTGCTTCCGGGAAGAATCACCAAGGAGCACCCAGTAGGAGAGGTCCCAATTCGCGCATGAACTTTCCTTAGTGAGTTCATGGCGCAAGGAGGCCAATACCCAGCCAACGACTTTAGGATACCTGGTTGGATTTATTCTTCTGGCAATATGTGGTGGGCCCACCTCGTCCAGTACATGATAGACTCCCACGAACCAGTTCTGAAGGAGATTGGCTTATACAAAACCATCAGAAATGTTCAATTTGGGATTTCCTAGAGCTCCTACCATTTCTTCAGTCTACTGGAAATGTACAACCCCAAAACCGACACCTTCTTTTCACTAGTGGGTGAGTTAGGACTTACTCTCCACCAGATGTTTGAAGTGTTTGGGTTGTCAATGGGCGAAATCCCTTACGAAGAGTACATCCCTACCGCCGAAGAGCTAAATATACTGAAGGTGAGGGACGAGCGCATCTATGCCACTTACTGGGAGATGATGTGCCATTACCGCATCTGCGCCGACATGGCAGGTGTGCGTAACCAGGGTATCGGTCACAAGAAGTGGGCCGATTACCTTTTTGCAAACCTGAACTCCAAAGAGAGTTCAGCAACGGTTCACGGTTATGCTCCTGTTGACGCCAAGGAGATCGATCGCCACATTGCCAAGACGGGTGCCATATTCTATACTGCTGAATCCAACGAAGGTGGATTCAATCCTGGCTCCGTTTTCAAGAATTTTCACTACCAAGCTCAGTTCCGAGTATCCAATAGAGGTCTTATTGCTGGGTTTCTGATGCTATGGATAAAAAGGTGCGTCGTGTCGTCATTGCCAAAAGAGGCAATTGCAATGAACGTGGTGTATCCAGCAGTTCTTCTTGCATACGGCCGACCATTCGGACTCCTTCCCGCCATGGTGTGCAACCTACAGAGTGGACTACGAGTGCTCTGTAATGGTTTTATTCCCGCCGACAAGGGGAAAGGGAAAGGAAAAGGCAAGTCGAAGGAGACTGCAAAGGCTAAGACTCCACACCCTAGGGTGGAGATGCCTTATACCTATTTAATGGCGTGGCTTGTCATGCACTGCCCCTCTTTGATGAGTGCGGCTGAACATCTCTCCTGTGACAAGCCCTTCCTTGTGGAGTTATACGAGCGCTCCTCATGGAAGAGTCATTACATGTCTCAAATCTGGAAGACACTTCGCCAACATAAGAATTACGAGATCTTCCGGTGCTTCCCCGACTTCTCCGGTGGAGAATACGGATCGAAATTCAAGGATATCTCGGAAACAGACAATTTCACCGTCTTATCCTCATGAGCATTCTGGTGGCTCCTCAATATCCGACCCGGGCACTTGGTATATCGTCAAAACACCATGTGTTATATTGAACCGTACACCCCGAGCAGCCTCGCTCGTCAGTTTGGGTATTCTCAGCTCTATGTGGGTAATCCAAACAAGAAGTTGGCCTACGAGGGGAATTTGTACGAAAGTGCCTGCGGCTGGTTCCACTTTGTAGCAGGTGGGACCGGGGCTGAGTTCGTCTTGCCTTAGAAGTCGCCCGAACTGAGCATGACGCTGAGCTTCTGCACGTGGTACAGTGTCGCCAACGCTGACGTGCCCAACGTCTCCATCAATCGGAGTTGTTGCGAAGAAATAGAGGCCTTTTACTCTAGTCGTAAGGGTGCTAAAAGAGTAAGGGTGAAAGGAATGGACGAATTTTTTGGTGCAACGGCCGATCCATCAGATGTTGGCGACTCTGATGATGATGACGATGATGGTGATGATGACGACGCTGATGTTGGAGGTGCTCCCCAACCCATAGTCACTTGTTCCCAAAGTCCGACCGTCAAACGCCGCGGAACCCCGAGAGAAGGGCCTGCCAAAAAGAAGAAGTTGGCTCCGGGAACTCTAGTAATCCCCCAAGAGGCAGCTGTCCAGTTTGCCATGGATCTGCTGGCCTTAACTCTGCCATCTGGGTCGGCAGAGGAGAATATGCCCGGTGAAGCCCCTAACGCTCCTGATGCTCCGGCTAGCCTATCAACTGAAGATTCTGCTGAGCATACTGCGACGCAACCGTTAGGTGGCGCTCCTCCTTCAAGTCCAACCACAGGACTTGTATCCCCTGGTATGGTTCTCTCAGATTTTATATTCTATCTTCTGTTCATTTTTCTATATTATATGTAACACTCCTTATTTGCTTTCTGAGATGCAGATAGTCAACTCCACTCTCCTATGCATTCAACTACCAGGGTAGAGTCCGAGGAACTGGTCGACTATTCTGGCACCACCGGCTCAGTGGGTGGTCTAGGTAGTTCAGCGGAGGAGTTTGGCGTGGATTATTTTATGGCAGCTCCTCCCTC
The DNA here is from genome assembly GCA_036321105.1 of Dracaena cambodiana. Taxonomy (NCBI): domain Eukaryota; kingdom Viridiplantae; phylum Streptophyta; class Magnoliopsida; order Asparagales; family Asparagaceae; genus Dracaena; species Dracaena cambodiana. Next base: position 24,526,224 of record JAYEPQ010000016.1, read on the forward strand.
TGTTCCTGCTTCAGCTCCTTCAATCAACGAACTTGGGAGTGATGATAGGACAGGGGTCATCGTCGCGGCCGCAGCAAGAGAGGCCTCCTTATCTCCAAGTCTGCCATCTCCAACACCAGTGGTCTGCTCCGAGGAAGCTTTTCCAGTGGTTGTTGGTGTGCCCTCTGCTCTCAGCCAGCAATATTGACGCCGTCAACGATAATGGCTGTCGAGACACCGGTGACTCCTCCCGCTCCAAGTCATCTGCCAACAAGAGATGAGGAAAATTTGAAGTTCTCGTTCGAAGCCACTTCTGCCACAAGAGGAGTTTCAGGTGAAGATACTCTATCATCTACCCCTGCTGGTGGTGCTGCTCGAATGACTTGTACCAGCGATATTTCGCCTCGGGTTCCCAGTTCTGCCAAGTCTTTATTGGCTCTACTGGCCCCTCATGTCATGAATCTGGTACAGGGACGGGCTTCTTCTTCCTCGACTCCAACAGAAACTACTCCTTCCCCGACGACATCTTCCCTAGCACTGCCTGCTTTGAATTTAGACACTGCTGATCCTCTTGAGGAGTTCTTCAATCACAGTGTCAATGATTTTATGCGGCTTCTAAGAAGATGTATCGGGATGATCCTGGACGGAAGAGATTTCCTTAATTTTGAATGTCCAATGTTGTCCAGTTATCTGGATAATATCGAAAGGATCGGGGGACGTGACCGAGAAGCTCCTTATCGGGCCCGCCTAGAAGCTTTAGATGAGCAGGTGAATACACTAAACACAGTTCGCCAAGCGGACGTGGAAGCGATCACTGAGATCGAGTTGGCGCGGCTTCGAGCAGAGCTAACAGCTCGTCAAGAGGAGTTGAGGCGACAGGAAGAAGGATGGTCGCGGGAGTTGGCGGAGCTACAGGCCGGCCAGAAGTCAATTCTTAGGGGGCTAGAGATGGTGGACTTTGAAATTGAGGGGAGCCAGGCCGCCATCCTAAGAGCTCGAGAGACTATCGCTAAGGCCCAAGCTATTTTAGAGGCCAGCGAGTCTCGACTAAGGGAATCCGTCAGGAAACGAGAAGAGTTGATCCTTCAATATGGACAGCTCGAAAAGGAGGGCATAATACGAGGCCGTACCATGAAGAATCTCGTCAGCGGTTATCCCAGCAACTCGCAATAAATGATGATGATTTGCGCCGGCAAGCTCAACACTCCGTGGTGGAGACTCGTCGTTGAGTTATCGATGAGACGACAAATAAGTTGTAGCTTTTGGGAGAACCATAACTCCCTTTTTATTTATTCATTCTTTATTCATTTATAAGAAGAATTCAACAATTATTTGAAGTCTTTCATTTATTTCATTCTTTTGTAACTTTATTCTTTTGATTTATGAATAAAGATAATTCTTTTGATTCTTTTATCTGTTGGCTATAAAATTTTCTTGCACAACAAATAACTTGTCATCAAAATAGTTCGTCATTTTCTTTGGTAAAACAATCCAAGGCTCATCTGCATAACTTAGATCATTAATACCGACCGGGTTGCAATTATTAACCTCGGTAAAGCCCTTTGAACAGAGCTAAATGACAGTTTGGTGAAAGCGTTTAACTACTTACACCAGGATTTAACTTAGACAGAGGCGCCTAATTGCACATGCCTTAGTTTGATGGAGGCAGTTCAAGACTCTTATGCGTAACTTGAACTTGCACATGCCAAAATGATCGGGTCATGATCATCAGATTTCGACAGAGGCGCCTAATTGCACATGCCTAGTCCAAGTGCTATATGCATAAATTGAACAAGTAGATGGTTATACTTCTAGGGCTATGAACCAGATGTGATAGTCACTCTATCACCATTCTGGTTTATTAGGCATAGTATTTCTTCAAAAATTTGCCATTGATCGGCATTATCATCCTGTCACCATCCTGATTCATTAAGCGATAGGCTCCATTAGAGTGTACCGTCTCCACGATGAACAGTCCTTCCCACTTGGGTTCAAATTTACCCTTAGTCTTGTGGGTTAGAATCATTGGCCTTTTAATAGCCAGAACCAAGTCTCCTTATTTAAAGGTGCTTGGCTTAACATTCTTATTGAACGCTTGCGAGATTCGGGCTTGATACAACTCAATTTGTTGTTGAGCCCGGAAATATTTTTCATTCAACGCTTCTAGTTCTCGCAATCTTTTTTGATGGCGTTATTCTGTCGTCATCTTTGTGGTTAGAACCACTCTTAATGATGGTATATGGACTTCAAGAGGCAGGACGGCCTCACTTCCATAGACTAAGGAGAATGGGGTAGTTTTTGTTGGGGTGCGAACGGTGGTGCGATAAGCCCACAAATACTCTCCCAGCTTTTCATCCTAGTCTCTTTTGTTGGAGGAGACGAACTTCCGAAGGAGCTTAATAATAGTTTTATTAAAGGCTTCGGCCAATCCATTTGCCGCAGGGTTATATGGCGTTGAAGCAACATCTCTGATTCTGAACTTATCACAGAATCTTGAGAACCCCTGGCTGATAAACTGCTTTCCATTATCGTGAATGATTCTTCGGATGACACCAAAACGGTAAATGACATGATGCTTAATGCACTTAATCACATCCGTCGTTTTTACCTCTCTCATGGGCACGGCTTCGGCCCACCTTGAAAAATAATTGGTTATTACGAGAATAAACCGATGTCCTCTGGATGACGGGGGAGTTATTAGCCCCACAATATCCATTCCCCATGCTTCAAATGGCCAACTAGCAACGGTACTGTGCAAGTATTCTGGGGGTTGATGAATAAAATTAGTGTGTACTTGACATTCATGGCACCGTTTAGCGTACGCCATTACTTCTGTAATCATCTTTGGCCAGTAGTATCCTTGCCTTCTTATGCGGTCCCTGAGTTTTGGACCGGGCTGGTGAGCTCCACACACTCCATTATGTATTTCTCTCAGCACTTCATCTGCTTCTGCTTTTGATATGCAGCGTAGCAGGAGACCATCACTTGACTTTTTGTATAAAGTTTGAAGCGTATGATCATAATAAAATCTTTGAGCCTTTCTCTTTATCGAGGCGGCTTCCTTTAGATCCTCTGGCAACATCCCATATAAGGCATAATCTACAAACGGAAATCGCCAATCACGGAGTTCCAGAGTTAAGCCTGTCTGACACACCTCTTTGGTTTGGAACACCGTATCCGGATGGAGGAGTTCTCTGCTACCAATAGTGATGCTTTTAGCTTCACCTGGCGAGATTGCCAATGTTGCAGCTAGTGCGGGAAGAGCATCTGCATAGACGTTCTCGTTCCAAGATATATGATAGATATAAAAATGTTCAAAATATCCTGCTAGCTCAATGGCTAGCTGATGATAGGGGATGAGGGCTTCATGTCTGACTTCATATTCGCCTGTCATCTGATTGACAATGAGCTTAGAGTTTCCATATGCCTCTAGATGGTCACCCCCAGTTGCAGAGCCATTTTTAAACCAATAATGAGCGCGTTGTATTCCGCCACATTGTTCGTACATGGCTCTGTTAATGAGTAACCGTTAGGCAGTATGTGTTTATGTGGGGATATCAGCACAACCCCTGCTCCAGCAGTAGATCGTCTGGCAGCACTATCAAAGAACATCTGCCATGATTGTTTTTTGCTAGTTGTGTTAATCTCTGACGTCTGTTTATAGTTGGACCAAATTGGATGGTCTGCAAGGAAATTGGCGATCGCTTGTTCCTTCATGGCTTTTTGAGGAACGAAATGTATATCATATGGCGATAGCAATAACGCCCATTTCGCTAATCGACCGTTTAAGGACTCCGGTTTTGTCATTAGGATTTTCAAGGGGTTAACTCGTGATATGACATGAATTGTTTGCCCTGAAAGATAGTGTCGCATTTTCTGAACAGCTAACACTAGGGCTAAACATTCTTTTTCAATCAGGGTATACCAATGCTCGGCCCCGATCATTGTCCGGCTTAAGTAATAAAGGGCGTGTTTATGGCCGTGCTCATTATATTGAGCAAGTAATGCTCCTAACGCATTATCCATGGCCCTTACATATATGAGGAATGGTTGCCCAGGAACCGGTGCAATGAGGACGGGAGGTTTGGTAAGGTATTCTTTGAGATCGTCAAACGCCTGTTGACACGCCTCATCCCATACAAAAGAAACTCCCTTTTTCATGAGTCTGAAAAACGGCTGGCATCGTCCTGATAGGTTGGAGATAAAGCACCGGATATATGCCAGTTTTCCTTATAACCCCTTAATTCTTTAAGATTGCGGGGAGGCGGCATCTCGCTGATTGCTTTTACTTTTTCAGGATCAAGAAAAATTCCTTCTGAGGTAACTATGAACCCAAGGAATTTTTTGCTGGACACCCCCATGAAAGACTTGGCAGGGTTCATCTTCAAGTGATGTTTTCGCATAAGATCGAAGACTGTTCTTAGATCTTGAAGATGGTTGTCATTTTTTTGCTTTTGACAGCTAGGTCATCCACATAACACTCTACCATTTTGCGCAGATATTCTTTAAATATAATGCTCATTCCATGTTGTAAGTGGCACCAGCGTTCTTTAGTCCAAAAGGCATTACTGTATAATAGTACACCCCCAGCGGCGTTCTGAAAACCGTATACTTTTCATCGTCTGGGTGCATTTTGATCTGATTATAGCCTGAGAAGCCATCCATAAAGGACATCCTCTCGTAACCGCAGGTGTTATCAATCATTACGTCGGTAAACGGGAGTGGGAACACATCCTTAGGGCATGCAGTATTTAGATCCCGAAAATCGATGCATATCTGGATCTTGCCGTTCTTCTTACGAACTGGCACTATATTAGCCACCCAATCGGGATGTTGCTCTTCACGGATAAATTCCGATTTTATGAGCTTATTAACCTCGGCAACTATCGCCTCCATCAATTTCGGTCGAAAAAGCCTATGTTGTTGTTTAACTGGTTTGGCGTCTTCTTTGATATTTAGCAGGTGTGTGGCAACCTGAGGATCAACACCGGGCATGTCTTCATAGCTCCATGCGAACACATCTATATGCTCCTTGATAAGAGATATAAGTTCCTCCTTTTCCAGGGGAGTCAGTGTGTCGCTTATGAAAATGGGCTTCGGGTTCTCTGTTCCCATATTAACTTGTACTAGTTTATCCTCTGTGGGCGGGTCACGCTGTTCAAAGCGGACATCCCAAAGGGTATCCATGTGCTTAGCCCAGGAATCATCTTGAACATCAATTGGTTCCAAGTCGCTTTCCGGTGCGGCTAAAACCATGTTTACTGTTAAAGATTGAAACCAGGTGCCGGTACTTAGATCCGAATCGTGGTCAAGTGGATGTAAGTCCTCATTAGCCGAAGAGCTTTCTTCGTATTTGTGTGGTGATGAGGGAGGAGTAGATACATAGCCCAACCCCCTTCTAGTTCTCTAATAATAGTCCAGGCTTTTCCCTCTTGGTCTAAACAAGAGTATGAGATTTCGTCGCCCTTTCCCAAAGTTCAATCCCTATTTTTGGGTAAAATTATAACCCATTTTTTTCATCATTTGTCGGGATTTATGTTCATATAAGTGAAATTGAGGTGATATTTGTTCATCACTTTCACTACTTTGTCCTTGGTTAGGCGACGTGATCACTTTGCTGATGACAATCGGTTTATGCGATACATGTCGCGGTGGTACTTCAAAGAAGTGATCTCGTCCTTTTGTTATTTTGGACCGAGAGATGAGAGACGATCTTATTGGCAAGTGATATGCCACCAAAACTTCAAATTCGGATAGGTCATCTACCTCGGTGGATGTACAAGACGGCTCAGACTCTGTAGCTACAGCAGGCTCGTAGACTAATTTTATATTTTCATTAATAATCCACTCATCCTCTGCTACATTGGCTGCATTATTATCACAATTCATTTTAAGATTTATGCGGGGGTTAATTTCGTAATCACCCCCGTTATCCTCTTCCGGGGATTCGTACTCAGTATCGGCCTCGTTTCAGCTATCTTCGGGTTCTTGAGGCCTTTCACATTTATTGTTGGAGACTTCATGGGCTGGCTTATAGAGCATAACATCCGTGAAGTAGTACTCTAATCCTTTGAATGGCTACCTATCTGCAACTAATGTCCGGACTTCTCCTTGATCATCGCAGTATTTCATGAACTGGTGGAGAGTCGACGGGACTATCATATAGGCGTGTATCCATGGTCGCCCCCGTAAAATGTTATAAGACGTATCTGCGTCTATAACATAGCATGTAACCTCTGTCCTCAAATCTCCGATCTGACACCGAAGTCCGATTTTGCCAAGTGGACAGCTATCAATAGCGTTAAACCCGTATATAGTAGTATTTGTCGATGTCAAACGATAGGAGGAGATTCCCAATAGTTGCATCAGTCTTCTGGGAATAACGCTTAATGCAGACCCCGGATCGATTTGAATACGGTCCACCTTTGTGGATCCAACATATCCGGTGAAATATAAAGGCCTATTATACTTTATATTCCTTACTTGCATATCCTCTGGAGAGAAAGTAATCTGCGGGACCTGCCTCCTCACTTGATGACAGCGGGGGCAAGAGTCATGTTATTGGTCAGCTGGCTCGACAATCTGAGTTAGGAATGACTCAGAGTCTGCCAAGGCTTTTCTTAACGCCTCGCGAGTTGATTTCAACAGTCGCAACAACTCATAAAGCATGACTCGAGCTGGAATATTTGCCAACTGAGCTATTATATCAAACCTAAATGCAGCCTCCTTGGCTTCTTCGTCTCTTGCAGGATTTTTCTGGAAACGAAGTCTCTTTTGTTTCGCAGTCTTCGTGAGTTCCCCGTATATTTTCTTCGGGTCTACTCTGGTGTAGTCCTTGAGATATGGTTTACCAGATCGAGTGCCGGAAGGGCCCGTCCCATCTTGATGAGTGGCCATAGTTTTGGCTCTTCTTCAAAGTCTGTAAATACCCCTGCAATTATGTATTCGTCTTTTATTTTTGCGGAAATAGTATTGCTAGTCCACTTTTTCTTTTGACCCCCTGCGGAAGTCCACTGTTTATCCTGTAGTAGATTAGGTTGGACCCACATGACTTCCCCTCTTTGAGTTGTTACGGGGACAAGTCCTTTCTGGGCCTTTTTATGTGGGTCATGATTTTTCATGACCAGTTTTCCCTCTGGTATTGGGGTCACCACCGCGAGGAACTCATGGGTTCCGACCACTAGGGTTGCCATATTGGCAGTGACCTTCTTTTGCTCCTCTTTTAGTGTCAAGACTCCAACTTCTATCAATACTTGGATCCTGTTCTTCAGAGGATAACAATCTCTGGTGGGGTGCCCGACATTCCTGTGGTAGAGACAATAGTTGGAATCGTTGGTTTTACCAGCGTCCTCCGATTTACTATTTTCTGGAAGTTTCAGCATTCCCTTCCAACGGAGCAGATGGAAGAGTGTAGGCGTCGTCCGCTTTAAAGGTGTATGTCCTCTCTTGCTGGGGCCTATTCTGTCTTATACCTTTTTGATTTTGAGGTTTCGGGCTCGGAGGATTTGTCTTCTGCGGAGCGGCTTCTGACGCCATTACCGCTTCCCCTTGTTTTTATTATTGTTTTGCGCATACAGCTTATTATTTCCAGTATTTCTTGATCCACGAGACTCTTCAACTCTACGGATCAAGTTTTCAGCTTGTTCTCCTTGTTTGAGCAAATCCTTCCAAGTCCTAGACTCTACGGCCCCCATTTTTAAGAGCACGTTGGTCATGAGATTATGCCGATACGTCTCCACCAGAGTTTCCTGGACCATTCCGTATTTGCAATGTACGGACTTCTCCCAGAACTTTTTTATAAAGTCTTTTACCGTTTCTTGTTCTTCTTATTTAGTCGCAAGGAGGGAACGAGCCGAAATTTTGGTATCATCCTCGAAAAAACGTGCGAGAAATTGCTTCTCAACATCAAACCAGGTATTAATAGTACTTGGGGGCAACTGCATAAACCAAGTGAAAGCAGGCTCTCGCTAGGTACTTGCAAATATCTTGGTTATTACTGGGTCATTACCCATTAAATGCCCTGCTTGAGACAAAAAGTAATAAATATGTTGACTGGGAGATCCTTTCCCGTCATATGGCTCCAATTTGAGCGGTTTGTATTTCTCAGGATATGGTGCCAAATCCCCTTCAGGCAGGTATGGTCTTGAGACCCCTGATTCTTTCAACTCCTTCTTGTGCATTAGTGCTTCGAGTTGGTTTTGTAACTTCTCGATTTTCTCTTCATGAGGGTCATGAAAAGAATATTTATCCTCGTCCTAATGTGTTGAGTGGACTTTTTCTTCTTTATCTTCCTCATTCATTTTGTTGAACGGAGTCCCTTTTGCCTTCTTGGCGTTTTCCTCGACAATATTTTGAGTATTTTCGACCACTTTTGAGAGCATCATTTTAAAATACTCAATTGTCTTTTATCGCTCCCGAATCATTTGTTCTTGGGCCTCAAATCTTTGGTTGATATCGTTAGATCTATCCATCATATGTGATACTGACTTCTGCAATTTAGACGATGCCGAAGAACGAGGAGAGGTTATGGCCGAGTTATCACTATCGTCGTCATAAGAACCTTTCACAAGTTTTTTATAGTTTGGGGTCGGGATAGCGCCTGACTTAAGTCGGGTAAAATGATAAGGTTCTTCATCGCTTGATTCTGAATCACCATTCTTTTCTATGATTTTCTTACTCTTTCCGACCATATTAGAAGTTACAATTCTCCGCTCTTTTTTTCGGGGAGTAATCTTCGTCTTCTTGGCAGGGTTTTCGTCTGACCCAGTCAACCGGTCGAACACTGATATCCTGTTCTTACTGCAGCAACAACTGTCCACTACAGCGAATACTGCTGTCATAAGTTGCTGGCAATGACAAGTAGGTTCAGATTGAACTTGATTTATACTCCTTTTCTTGATTAAGTATTCTCTAAGGTCAGTGGCCTTAGATATGGAGTCGTGAGGCCCACTCATCCATTGAGAGGGTCTAGGGGCTCACTAGAGCTTCTTGGGACCATTAGAGTCAAGTTCAGGTCCAACAATGCAATGATCAACCCTAATTTTGTATTCAGGTTGATTTACGCGGAGCTGAGCAGTAGCTTCGTGTTTTGATACGCGGAGCTGAGAAGTAGCTTCGCATTTTAGTATGCGGAGCTGAGAAATAGCCTCGTGTTTGGGTACGCTAGCCTCGCGTTTTATGCTGGTTTGGCATCTTTGCAGAAGTTTATCTTCTGAAATATTAGCCCCGCGTGGAAAAAAATTCTTGCACACTGGCTTACTTTTGTGATTAACACAAGTCATAACTTCGCGTTTAGCGCGATTTTTGCGATTAACGCAAATTTGCCAATCATCTTCACGATTTACGCAAAGCTGAGGAGTCTTGCGATTAATGCAAGTATTACTGACTTTGCGTTTATCGCTAAGCTCAGTAGTAGCCTCGCGTGGAGAATCATACGCTGGCTCTAAGGAAATTTTATCCTCACGATTATTGCGAGTGTCAGAAATCTTGCGTTTATCGCAAGTTGTACTGGTTTCGCGTTTATCGCTAAACTCAGTAGTAGCCTCGTGTGGAGAATCACATGCTAGTTCTAAGGAAATTTTATCCTCGTGATTAACGCGAGTGATAAAAATCTTGCGTTTATCGCAAGTTGTACTGGCTTCGCGTTTATCGCTAAGCTCAGTAGTAGCCTCGCGTGGAGAATCACACGTTGGCGCTAAGGAGATTTTATCCTCGCGATTAATGCGAGTGTTAGAAATCTTGCGTTTATCGCAAGTCTTAGCTTCGCGTTTATCGCGATATTGGCTGGTCTTGCGATTAAGGCGAGCCAGTTTGCAAGGGACTATAGCCTCACGTTTTGTGAAGTTAGCCTCGCATTCAATGCGGGCTTTGAGGGCCTTTCGCCTAGCTCTCCGATTTCTATTTCGCAGTTGGGTTTTGGTCAATCCAGTTCCCGAGCTTTCTTCGACAGTAAAGAGGCCATCCTCTGCTAGGATTTTCTGCCCAAACAACGGCTCTATGGCCGCAGTCTCCAAGGGTCCCCGTTTATCGGTGGATACCCGATTACCCGATCCTCGGGTATTGGAGCGTACGCGACGATAGCGTCGAGTTTCGGTCAGGTTACCTGGCTCAGAGGAGAGATACTCCTCGTACTTCTGCTGGTCGATCTCTACGACTAGCATGTTTACGTCGGATCCAATCTTCTCGACGTCAGACTTTGGTGAAAGAGATGTCTCCCACTATGGTCGCCAGTTTGTTCGCAGCAAAATTTTTACTTCCTTCCATTGAATTCAACTTAGATTACAACGAAAGTGAACAAGAAAAAGAACAAACGAGAGGATTTATATATTATCGCTCTCTTTTACAATAAAACGTGAGATCTCGTAGCGATGGGATCTAACTAGTAGTTCCTTTTGACGATCTGACGACGATGATCTCTCTTGATGATGACGGCCAACTTGATCTTGATCTTCTCTGGTCTTCACGAATTCAAGGCTCTCACGCGTAACTCGAATTCTCCAAGATGCGGAAAATATGATCAAAAGATCGCTAGGGCTTCCTCAAAGGGGTATTTATAGCCTTAGGATAATATGAGAGTTTCTATTTAAATAGAACTTGTATTCATAAAAGATTTCAATCAAATCTCTTACTTTTGATTCAAATCTCTTGATTTAGAGTTCTGATTGGACATAATTTAGGTATTGGATAAGCCCAAATCTTAATCTCAATCAATTTATGATTCTGGTTATCTGTTCACGCGGAGCTAATTGCATCAAAACGCGGAACTAAGAAATCAGAACGCGCGTTTTACTCATACGCGGGGCTAAAAATAGCCAAACACGGAGCTACTAAGTTAGCTATGCGTTCTGTTGTGGAAAACCCCATTTTACTTGGAAATTTTCACTGCCAACACACAACAATTTTCAATAACTTTTTTTTTAGTCGGATAATCATAGAGTTAACAATTTTCAACAGTTTTGTCAGAGTCGGATATTCATATCCGAGCAAAAAAAAAATCATGGTCAAGTATTGATACCCAATTAGAATTAAATTTGGTGGAGTGTTAATACTCAAATAGTGATCAACTGTCTTTTGGTGCCAACAAAAAAATTAGTAACAATAAATTGCCAATAAAAACGCATCAAAAACTAAGAATTTTAATCCGTACCAAATATTTGTCCTCCAATACCAATTGCATGTTGAATTTTTTTATATAATTCAAGAAACTCAAACTCTAAATCTTAATTTTGCTTATCACAATGAATTTGAAGAATTTAAAATTCTTTCTAATTTTTGTAGGAACATGAATGTCAAAATTTTAGAGAGTTAGGAAATCGATGAGTTTATGAGAAATATAATTTTTTAAGATTTAAATACAAAAAAAAATATTTTTTGGGTTTTAGAGAGAGAATAAAGGAGGAAAACGATTACAATATTTTAAATTTTTAAGAAGTCACAGAGATTTGTTAAAAAAAATCGGATTCTCTCTCTATCTCATGCATACACTGATCGTTGTAGGATTTCCATGCTCATAGCTTTTAATTGGCCTCTAAAATCGCAGCAACATTGTTAAAAAAATTCGACGCGTGATTCATTTTTAACAAATCTTGCAATCAATACTGAAAAATTCGTTTGTTTCCTATAAAAGTAAATTCTCATGAAAATAAATTGGTTTCACTCGAACACTTCAGTTACGTAACACCCCAAATCCTATTAAACCAATAAAAATTATTCTTTTAAAATAAATAAATAAAAGATAATATCCTTTTTAAATCAATCATTATATCTTATCTGAACAATTTAACTATCCAATCATACTCAATAATTATATCCAGAAAAAAAATATAAATGATAAAAAAATTTAACAAAATCTCTTGTTGATTATGATCTCGACCCACTCATACCAAATTTTTTAGATTTTAGTTTTAATTCGGTCCTCCAACAAATTAATACAAAATTAATAGTTTTCAATAAATAAAACATTTTATATCCACATGATGAAAGCATAAATGAACTCTAAAATTTATAAAATTTAATCTGAAAAAATTAAGGATGTAGAGTTATTATTTCTAGAAAAAAATTATTGTTTCACTATATTTTTATCACTAATTCATGCAACATTTCCTGAACTGGTGGCTCACTTTTAGCAATCCCATATATATATATATATATATATATATATATATATATATATAGAGAGAGAGAGAGAGAGAGAGTAAACGGGAAATACACCGGCAGTGAAGGGAGTTCCTTCACCGCCACTTAGATGGCCCAATAAAATTATTACATGTGGCACCACTCAAAGGGCGATTAAGGAAATTCATTAATTTGTTATCTTGAATGGCACCACGTATAATAATTTTATTGGGCCACATAAGCGGCGGTGAAGGAACTGCCTTCACCGCCGGTGTATTTCCCGTTTCCTCATATATATATATATATATATATATATATATATATATATATATATATATATATATATATATACACTAGTTTATCATATCTTAACACAGCTTTTGATTTTTTTTTTTCATTTCTTTTGTATTGCGAACATTATTTTCTTAGTGATTATACTTTAAAATAAATTTGAATTGTTCTAGTTTATAATATTGTAATGCACCTGTACTATATAATTGAAAATTTCTTTCTATTTCATATTTTTTAAAATAAATTTATTTATGTATTTATTTATCTTAATAAATAATATTATAGTTACAATAAAAATAACTTAACTTAATAATATCATTAATATTATAGTTACAATAAAAATAACTTAACTTAATAATATCATATGTTTCTAAAATATAATTTGTTTGAGATCTTTGGTAGAAATTCAGAAACTCAAACTACCATTTCTTGTTGGGTTGTTATCAATGATTATTATTGTCTAGTTTGTGAAATTTTTCTTAAAATAATTGAAACTAATATATATATGTATATATGTATATAGAGAAAAATGGAAATGAGCTGACAGCTCACGCAAGTTACCTGAGATACAGTTCATTTCCACTATCTCTAATAATCTTTTTTTTAAAAATTTCTTTTGGATTATGATCTCGACTCTCTTGGGGTTCACTCATACGTAATTTCTTAGGTTTTAGTTTTGATTTATTTCTCCATCAAGTTAACACAAAATTAATAGTTTTCAATAAATAAAACATTTTGTATGTACTTGATGAAAGGGTAAATGAACTACAAAATTTATAAAATTTAATTCGAAAGAAGTTAAGGAGGTAGAGATAGTAATTGTTAAAAAATTAAAAAAAAATTATTGCATCATTATAGTTTTGTCGCTAACTCACGTAACTTTTCCTGAGCTGGCGGCTCATCTAAAATAATCATATATATATATATATATATATATATATATATATATATATATATATATATATATATATATATATATATATATATATATATATATATATATATATATTGTTTACATACTAGCTTGAATAAATAGTATACGTAGAACACACAAAATAATGGGATTAAGAGGGAACTGGATGAAGGAAGTTGAACACATATTTTAAGAGGTTTACCTTTTAGATTGCGCAACCGAATTTTATGGAACTAACCTCGGAGGTTTTAGTGTGGTTAGTGGAACACCATAATGTCATGTTAAGGGCTTCGAGCTTGGGAGTGTAAGCTCATCCATCTTGCTTCTTGAGTACATAGTGGTACAGTCATGGGGCAGTATTGTGAGTTATGAGGTTGTTGTCTCGCGTATGTACGAGATGCTCTTAAAATATGTGATCTTTTCTTCTGACAGTTTAAAATAAATTAATAATAAACATAATATGACATATTATTATTTCTATTTTTTCTATATTTGATACAATGTCATCCCTAATATGCGTATACTATCCATTGACATTATCATTTTCAAGACAAATATAATAAAATTAACAATTTATTTACAAGATGTATTTTCCATGATGCTCTCATTTGTTTTATATTTTACTAATATTTTAAGCATTATATATGTATATATATATATATATATATATATATATATATATATATATATATATATATATATATATATATATATATATATATATATATATATATATATATATATATATATATATATATATATATATATATATATATATATATATATATATATATATATATATATGTATTACACATAGCATGTCTATGAGTATTTATCCCTCATCTTTTTGTAGTGCTTGTTAGGTCATTCTAATGATCTTAGTTTAGAATGTCCAGACACTAATTTGAAGGTTATTATGTGGGAAGATCCACCTCAGCTGGGACTATATTTCAAGTACCATAATATATATATATATATATATATATATATATATATATATATATATATATATATATATATATATATATATATTTATGTATTTGTGATAGTTGTACATGTGTATTCATATAATTTAGGCTGGACGTATTCGTTTATTATACATCGCCGAATGCTACACGTGATGCAGGGCTTTACAGTTGGTATTAGAGTCCATGTTCGGCTTCAGCCTCTGTCTAAATATCTATTTCGGATTACCGCCACATATACATATAATGTATATAACTACTTATTTGGTCTCTTTCATATCTATTGATTCCAAAATAATTATTACATCCATAACTATTGATTCTTTACCTGACCTGATATTTCTTGTGTTTCAATTCTTTAAGAGTTAACATTTAATTTCAACCCTATCATTTGATATCGGAGTGTGTAGTGAAAACTGTGGACCCTTATCCGTATCATATCTTACATAATTGATATTCATATAGTTTTTTGCCCTTGAATTAAATTTCGAGAACGAAATTTCTTTTAAGGTAGCTAGATTGTAACACTCCAAATCCTATTAAACCAAAAAATTAAAGATAATATCCAATCTTAATCAATCATTATATATTATCCGCACAACTTAACTACCCAATCTTACTCAATAGTTATATCTAAAAAAGAAATCTAAAAGATAATATGCATTAATCCTTTCTTATCCTAGCAACTTAACAACCCCACTAACTCCTCTTCCTAACTCTCTTTTTATGTACAAAAAAGGGGAAACGAAACGTACAATGTAAAAGAAAAAGAACAGAGAAGAAATGAGAAGGAAAAAAAGAGAAACAAATAATAGAGATAAAAAAAGAAGAAGAAGAAGAAAAGAACAAGAAGATGATCATATTGGCAGTCAAGTTTCAGAGTGGAGATCCGCCTCATTTTTAAGTATTTTATCAAGACAAGTGCTATTTGACTGTTCTCTTTCGATATAATCTTTTTTACATAATAAAATCTAAAGATGAAGAAAGTAAACACATAATTTTAAATTTCTTTCTTTTCCCTTTGTCTTTCATGCATATTAGAATTTCCTTTTGTAAATTGAATTAATGTATAATCCAAATTTATCTTTCCTTTTGTTTTATCTATATGTGAATATAAAATTAAAAAAGGGACTTTTCTTTGTTAATGTATGACTTGTTGGAGATCAATTTGATTATGAGTGATAATCTTTAATAGTAGTTATATCTATATATACATATATATATACATAGACACACACACACACACATTTATCGGTTTATCATATCTTAACTTCAACTTTTGTTATTTTTATTTATTTTGTATCGAGAACATTGTAGTCCTAGAGATTATACTTTAAAATAAATTTGAATTGCTCTAATTTGTAATATTGTAATGCACATGTACTATATACCTGAAAAATTCTTTCTATTTCACATTTAAAAAAATACATTTATGTATTAATTTTTTGTCTTAATAAATAATATTATAGTTACAGTAAATATAACTTAACTTAATAAAATAAGATGTTTTTAATAATAATTTGTTTGATATCTTGGGTAGAAATTTGGAAACTCAAATTATCTAGACAATTTCTTGTTGAGATGTTATCGCTGATTCTTACTGTCTAATTTGTGAAATTTTGCTTACAATAATTGAAACTAATATATATTATATATATATATATATATATATATATATATATATATATATATATATATATATATATATATATATATATATATATATATATATATATATATATATATATATATATATATATATATATATATATATATATATATATATATATATATATATCTATATATATATATATATATATATATATATATATGTGTGTGTGTGTGTGTGTGTGTGTGTGTGTGTGTGTGTGTTTATTTATTTATTTTGTTTATTTGTTGCTTGAATAATAGCATACTTAAAACATAAACAAAATAATGGGGTTAAGGAGGAACTAGATGGAAGACCTTAAACACATATGTTAAGAGATTTTTTTTTTTTGCTTGCGCAACCGAATTTTAGGGAGCTAACTTAGGAGGTCCTGAGATAATTGTTGGATCGCCATCATGTCATGCTATAGGATTTCCGGCTTGGGATGGTAAGCTCGGTCATCATGTTTTCATGAGTAACTAGCGGTACGGTCTTGGGGTAGTACCTGTAAGTCATCAGGCTGTTATCCCGGATATGTACGGATCTTAAAATATGTGATCTTTCTTTCTGACAGTTTAAAATACTTTTATAATAAACATAATGCGTCATATCATATTTTATATGCATGCTTATTTATATTTTCTATATTTGCTATAATGTCATCCATAACATGAATATACTATCCTTTGACATTATCATCTCCAAGACAAACTTAATAAAATTCATGATTTATTTTACAAGACGAATTTTCTGTGATGCTCTCATTTGTTCACTATTTTACTAATATTTTTTGCAGTATGTATGTATATATGTATGTATGTATATATATATATATATATGTATGTATGTATATATATATATATATATATATATATATATATATATATATATATATATATATGTGTGTGAGAAAAATGGAAATGAGCTGACAGCTCATGCAAATTACCTGAGCTGCAGTTCATTTTCACTATCTCCAATAATCTTTTTTAAAAAATTTCTTTTGGATTATGATCTCGACCCCTGAGGGTTCACTCATACCCAATTTCTTGGGTTTTATTTTTTATTTGGTCCTCCATCAAGTTAACATAAAATTAATAGTTTTCAATTAATAAAATATTTTGTATGCATTTTATGAAAGGGTAAATAAACTCCAAAATTTATGGAATTTAATCCGAAAGAAGTTAAGGATATAGAGATAGTAATTGTAAAAAAAAATTGAAGAAAAATAATTGGATCATTATAGTTTTGCCGCTAGCTAACGTAACTTTTCCTGAGATGGCGGCTCACCTACAGTAATCCCTATATATATATATATATATATATATATATATATATATATATATATATATATATATATATATATATATATATATATATATATATATATATATATATATATATATATCACACATAGCATGTTTGCATATTATTATCTCTTTTTTGTACTGCATATTAGGTCATTCTAACAACCCTAATTTGGCACGTTCAGACACTAATTTGTAGATTACTGAGTAGAAAAATCTACCATAATTGGGACCATATTTCAAGGAGTTAGCAAATTCTCAATAGGTGTGTTTGCTGCAGGAGGGACACGAGAGAAAGTTTTCTAGTATTTGATTTTTTTTAAACTTTATTATTCATCCTTCTTCTTTTTTAATTAAACTTTTTGATAATGTAATAAGGATCCTTTTGGCCCTCTTATAAATTTGTATTAATCATTATTTTTGGAAGAAATTTATGTTGCTATTTTATTGTACATGTGTATGTATTTGTGACAGTTATACATGTGTATTTATGAGTTTTAGTATTGGCATATTCGTTTACAATATATCACCGAATGCTATCCGTACTTTGGAATGCGGGGTGTTACTGATTATTGTTGGGTTCTAGATAACCCGTAATCGATTAGACAAAATCTGGATCCAAATTCATACCCATAACCAGGTCCATGCACAAGGTTAAACTCGTTATGGATGGTTCCAAATTTCATTAATCCTTAAATAGAAATATGATGGATAGATAAATCGTTTATATTGTAAATAGTGATATCCAACAATCAATCAATATGACGATCGAATAAAGAAATTCAACTGCAATATAAAGAAATGAGAGAAAAAAAGAAAAACACAAGAAAATTACATGGCTTAGAGGTGAGCCTACATCCTCATGAATGGAACTTCTTTTACTCTATTTATCAATTAGGGTTACAAACTCTACTATATGTGGCATCCGTGTATACTTACATAAGTACCTATTTTGGAACCATATTATACTCCTGGGAGTTATGCCCTTGTTACCCCTCAACTCTTTTAGTTCATACTACAAGTGGAGGGAAGTTTGACTACTCAATGAACGCTAGGTCTTAGCCTTTTCTGCACCCACTCCATATCATTTGCTAAACTCCCTCCTAAAATGTCCATTTATGAGCCAAATCAAACAATATCCATCTTATTGAGTCTTCACCCACTAACAATCTCCACATAGATGAATAATCACTCCCTTTAGAAAAAAGCTTATGTATTGAAAATCCTAGGTTGGGGGTCGCATCCCATCTAGCACTTGGAGATGTGAACCAAGTCCAAATAATGCTTAAACTTATCTATAACAATTGTTATTATCATTTTGTCTGCTGCATTCTCTGAAGTGTGAACCTTCTGTAGCAATACTTGTCCGAATGAAACCAATTATCTAATCATGTAATATGACTCATCTATATACTTTGTCTTGCATGATAAATCTAAATATGATTCTTAGCTAGATAAATAGTACTCTGATTATCATAATGCAATTGAACTCTTCGGTGATTAAGTCTCATCTTATTGACTACCCCAATCAGCCCATTATTTCTTTGGCAACCTTGTCCATTGCCATATATTCAGTCTCAGTTGTAGATAATGCAATTACTGAATGTAGCATAGGTCTCCAATATATTGGTTCCAATGATATCGCAAATTTATCTCCAATAGTAAATCTCCTGTTGCTCAAGTCCCTGTATAATCAGAATCCAAAAATCCCTCAACTACAATACTGTGTTCTCCAAACATGATATTCTAATCTAATGTGCCCCATAATTCCCTCAAGTATCCTATAATTTGTTTGATAGCTTACCAATATTCTCTTTCTGGGTTGGACGTAAACTTGTTAATAACACTAAAAGTATATGTCAAATTTAATCGGGTAGAAACCTTAGCATCATCAAACATCTAACTGGATTGGCATTAGGAACCATCTCCATAATTTGGATCACATCCTTTGTCCTTGGACACTATGATATAGACAATATAAATGAGTTTCCATAAGAGCACTTACTGGTTTAGCATTTTCAATCAGAATCGTACATTCCCAAGTGTAAGAGATCAACAAGTAGTAATTCAGGTTGTAAAAATCCAAGATTGTTATCTCGAGGATCTTTCGGCTATTGTGTTTTGACACTAAAAAAAATATAGGTTACAAACTAAAGAAAGTTGAGGATGAACTAATTAATTAAATTGTTTGATTTATTAAAACTAGAGAACATTATTGGTCAGATGGGTTAACGCCTCGTAGGTTAAATTACTAGAAGAGTCTATGCTTAATTATCTCAGTTATATATATCCTATGGCCTCATACAACTGAAAATATATCATTAATGCACAAAAACAAAGAAAGTTGTAATCTTCATATTTTGGCATTTTTCCTCAATTAATCCTATATGTATTTTGAGATGATCTAAGCATGATATATGAATAATATAAATAATCGTTCACAATTCAAGACATACACCATGCCAATAAAATCTATGGTATATCTAAAACTATATAACAAATATATCATTAAACTATACATTATCAAAGTTTCAAAAACCATATTTGGCACCTAATAAGATACTAAGGAACCAAAAATATCAATAATTACATAAAATAATTAAGTATAAAAATAAGTAATAAACTCATACTAGCTATTCATCTAGTATTTGTTATCTCATCTGAACCAATACAAAGAATTAGCCACCAATACTCATCATAAATATCAACAATTGAATAAAAGAGATTTTTTTATTAATAACTATGAACAAGTACCAAAAAAATCTCTACGAAAATCTTTCTTTTAAATTCTTTCTAAAACTTTATTTAAAAAGGCTCTCTAAAACTCTCAATTACATTGGCTACATATAGGCTCTCAAAAACCCTAACAATAATTCTATTTAAAAGGAAATTTAATTTTAATAAAACTCTTCAAAACTACAGTATTGCCAACGTGGTTATCGAAGAGCCTTTCGACTGTCGTTTTAACCGCTACTCTCAGGCTTGGTTTACAGTAAAAAAATATAGACTGGTTGTCGATAGTTTCAGATAACTATCAACGTTTAAACTTGTCAAGCATTGATCTGAGACTAAAACACATTGATAAGCTTCTCGTTTTGATTTTTTTTTCACCTAGAACCTTGCAAAAAGGACATAAAGCACTAGGAAAATATTAAAGTGGAGAGTTTGATTAATAAAAATAGTTTTTCATTAATTTCTCATATTAATCAATAAAATTATATTAAGAGTACATAAAATAAATAAAAATTATTATATTTTTTCATTTCTAATTTTCAAACTTAAATTTTGCTAATCCCTAGCAAACAAAGTAAGATTAAAAAATAAAATAAAATCCTAACTCACTTTTGTAGGAATTATGATTGCACTTAGTATGTGCAACAAGTTTTTAAACTCCTAGATTACCATAGTGGACGAGTGTTGTCTCGTAAGGGTTTCTAATGATGTTACCCATAAACAACAAAAAATGGTGGTTTAAGGAAATAAATAAAATAAAAAAATAAGGACAATTGTAAAATATAGAACGAAGAAAATTAGAAAAATCTTTTTGGTTTTCCATTTCTTTTCCATATCAAACTCAATTCAAAAACATGCACATAAATTACTTATAAAGCTATCAATTTTAAAATTTCACCCTTAATCTAGTATTCTTAGTATCATTTCATAATCACTTAAATCTTATCGTTGCTCGATTATCCATTCCTATGCACTCTCGTGATCGTTTACAGAAACTTACCAATTAAGTTTCAAAGTTCAATCAAACTCATAGGAAACCATTTTATCTTTTTATTTTATTATTTTTTATACTAACAAACAGTTGTCATTAATGTGAACACTTATACTTCCAATACACAAATACCTAGTTACTTAACATAATGTTTATGATAAAATTCCATAATTATTGTTCATGTGAATGTGCATGCTTACTAAGACGCACAAACCTAACTACTTAACACTTACCTCCTTTTATTTGTTTCTTTTTTATCCTGGAGATTCTTGCCTTAATACCAGGCTCATTTCTTCTTTTTCTTCTTCTTTTTTATAAAGAAGATAGGACTTGCTTTTGAATTCTCTTTTTATTATCAACTTTCTATAAGAGGAGAAAAAAATCAAGTCACACGAGGTGAACAGCCTCACGCACGCAAGTACGCGAGGCTATCAGCCTCACGCGGGGCTAGTAGCCCCATGCGAGGCTAATAGCTCTGTGCGAGGCTAATAGCCTCACATGCGGATGACAGCCTCGCACATGCGGGCTATTTTAGTTTTCAAATAGGGTTTCCTTTTAGATTTTTACTAGAATTTCAATTCCATTCATATTCAATCACTCCGAATTAAAGATTCTAAATCTAAATACAAGTTTAGAAATTAAGTTGAGCTGGGATTCCAACATTATCTTTATGAAAACCTCTAAAACTATAAATAGGGGCTAAGAGGGGAGTTTTGCGGATCTTTTGGGGAGATATTTGAAGACCATTGAGTTGGTTTTCTATGCGAAGTTACGTCGACCAACAGCAAGAAGTGACTGGCCAAAAGCTTTCACCATCAATTCTTCACGTTCAAGATCGATTCAAGTATCAAATCATTAAAGGAGTACGAGGTTGAGACTCCATAGCCACATCAAGAATGCACATATTTTGTAAAAGAGAGAGATATTATATAAATCATCTCGTTTGTTTTCTATTTTTTTAATTGTATTTTGGAGAATCATTGTAATTCTTTAAATCCATTGCAATGAAAATAAGCGCGACTTTCACGGGAAACAAGCTAGTGACCAGAAGCAATCTTCTACACTTATAAGAAAATTGTGGCCCAATCTGATACTAAGAGAATTGATAAGTCTGTACAGATATTGGTCGTAGAAGTTGATTAATAAAATATAAGGAATATTTATCCTCTAGATCGGTAAGTGTAACGCCCCCTATTTTTTCAGCTGCTTCCCAATACGGAGGACGCTACTTATAATTTATACTAAACAACTCAACAGTTACAAGATCTTGGAATAAATGTAACTACTGCCACAATCAGATGAATAAATAACATGTCTGAAACTAAACGGATTTTATTTATACAAAGAGTTCATTACATAAGATTACACATTGCTCTGAATATAAATATAAAAGAATTAAAAGAGAAAAGTAGTGCCCAGATAAATCTGAATATAAATATAAAAGAATTAAAAGAGAAAAGTAGTGTCCAGATAAAAGGAAATATAAACAAAATATATAAAGGTTCCCTAGAGGGTACTTCACTTATCTATTATCGCTCGGTCTATCTAATGAAGTATGGGGTTTTTAGTTGGGACTAGTTCCCCTTTTTCATCTTTCAAATTTGGGTTCAAAACCTAGGGGATTAAACCTAATAAGTAGCACTTTAAAAAAGAGAGAAAATGTGTACTATTATAGTATAGGGGTATCAGTGTGCATGGGCATGTTTATGTCAGTATTGTTCGTGTACATATAAATTAAATATGAAAGCAAGTATAAATAAATGCATAATTAAATAAACAAACATGACAATAATTACGCTATTTACTCATGTATTCTATTGGTCTCAGTCACCATCTAAATTAATTTTTGAAACTATATTAATGAATAACATAGCGCTAGTTTATATTGTCGTATAAGTGCCCATGCATACTCGGGACCCAACCTCAATGCTCATGGCGCTAAACCATGATATGCCATTAGGTATAATAATTCGATTTTCGTACTGTTTTACAATAATGGATATACCACTCTGGCTGTGCAAGATACTAAGAGAAGCCAATTTCTGGACTGACCAGAGCTCAGATTCAGAACCAAAACCGTCAAGCACGGTGACAAATTCTCAAAAATAAAGTTCAAGATGAATCTGGTCTCAAACGCTAGGCTAATCAGCCCAGCGTAGCCTTACGCGAGACTATTTCAAAATGCCAGGCTAATTAGCCCAGTGTAGCTCTGTGCGAGACTATTTCAAAACTCCAGACTAATCAGCTCAGCGTAACTCTATGCAAGACTATTTCTAAATGCGAGGCTAATCAGCCCAGCGTAACTCTACGCGAGGCTATTTCTAAATGCGAGGCTAATCAGTCTAACGTACGAAGGTTGCAATGCGAGGCTACTTAGCCCTGCGCACAAAAAGCAAAACGCAAGGCTATTCAGCCCCGCGTAAAAAGTTCAGAACATAAGACCGAGCCTCAGTTCCATAAAGCAACCACAAAGACCAGAACAGAACATGGATCAAGGCAGAGATTTCACTCTTCTATGCCCGCCAACTTCTATAAACATAACAGGAAGTCTTGTAGAGGCTGGAAGAAAAACGAAACTCATCAAGAGATTGATTTGCATGAATTTCTCAATAATAAGAGGAGGATGGTACAATCCTGTCCACTGCATCAATGTGAATAAATAATTTTTGCAGTACTTACCGATTGCCATTGTGGTTTGCCTAAACCCTCGGTTTTTTGTTGAATAACCGAATCAAAGAACAATACACCTAAAAGAAGGCGTGTTCAAAGACAAAGGATCACCAACGATGAAGACCCGCTATTTGTAACTTCAAATATGATGAATAGAGGAAAGAAAGCATGAGGTGATAAATACTCCTCTAATGCAGAAGCACGCCATTATACATGGCTTAGGTCAGGATTTTTAGCACCACGAAACTACAAAAAGTTTGCTAGGTCAAACAAGGAAAGTGAAGGAGATAGCAATCATTTAGCCATTGTAACGTCTCGATCGTATGGGTCTTCCAGACCTGAAGAAACAATGGTCCATATGACAGAAAGCTCCAGTGAAATAAATCAAAGGCTAGAGCTCAAGAACGGCTAATTCAAGAACAATAAAAGAGTCTTGACGAACTCTAGACACTGTTTCTCAAAATGGTGGAAAATACACAAAAAAACACAGAAGGTAAATAATGAAACCCTCTAACTAACCACCAAAGAACGATGGTGGAAATTTAGGAAAAGAAGAGGATTTTGATTTTGTCATAGACCCACACACAGAAAAGATGCAAAAGATGCGAGACTAGTTGGAAGCCCTGATGCACAGAAAGGACTTGCAAGAAGTCGAAGTGTCCAATGAAGTGGGAATCAGCTCATTTTCTCAAAAAATACAAGCCGTTAAAGCTAGAATCTTTCGATGGAAAATATTCTCCCAACCAGCACCTATACTACTTCTTTTTACAAATAGGTCACCTCATGAGGAATGATCCTATAATGACTAAGATTTTTGCTAGTATCTTGAGAGGACATGATTTACATGGTTTATGCAGTTGTCCTCAGAAACCATTAAATCGTGGTCTGACGTAGAGAATGAATTTCTACGTTGCTTCTTCGAAAATGATACAGAGATCTCAGTCCATACACTCGTGGCAAGTAAACAAAAAGAGGATGAGACTGTCAAAAATTTTGTAGAATGTTTCTGAGAGATGTTACTATGATATCCACATAGCATGTTATAAGAAATGTTGGTGGAAACATGTAAATACAACTTCCAGACCAATATTCTCATTAACATAGGAGCGGTGAAGTTCAAAACCTGGAAGGATCTAATCAAATAAGGACAACAAGTGGAGTATATAATCCAACGTATCGATGAATATCATGCCCAGAGAAGGATGTCCATGAACCGGCCACAGCCACAATCATCCCGTCCAAAGGGAAAGGAGGCAATGACTAACAAACTCTCTGCAAATCAAAACTAACAGAATAATCGAGATTCCTCTAAATCGCAATGGATATATGATTTCAAAGATGAACAAGCAGTCACGTTCTTTCACCTACTGAGTAAAAAGGAGATGCTCATGTTGCTCGAAAATCAGAAGCCAGTGGAAGCTGGAAAAACAGATGATCCAAAGTATTGCCTGTACCACCAGAACATTGAGCACCCAACCAAAGATTGCTATGTTCTAAAGGATAAAATTCAGGCCTCATTGATGCAAAGGTGATCCAGTTGAGATTTAAACAGAAAAAGATATCCGCAACTGCAACAAAAAGTACTATGAGATCCTTGAAAGTTTCAGCTGTTGCAGCTCCGCTCCCTGCGGGAAAGATGGTAGTAAAGAACTATGACCATATAATTTGAAGTAAAAGGGACTATTTCCGATTTCTACTGAGAAAGGAAGCCCACATAATTTGAAGTAAAAGGAACTCTCCCCTATTTCTACAAAAAAGGAAAAATTATAGGGATACACTCAGACTTGTTGAAAGATGACCAATAGACTTTCTTAGTCAATTCAAGAAAAACCAAAAGAAATACTTGATCGACACTAGCACAGCAGAGATTAAACCTGCCAGAGTTCTTGTCGAGCTCAAGCAGCCAGCACTGGTGTAGGATGTGAAAAAAAGAATGGTCAGCCTCGCGCGAGCTGGGAGCCTCACGCAGGTACCTCATGCGGGAGCCTTGCGACCTTCGAGAGAGAAAAAAAATTATTGCCGGTGCGAGGCTGGAAAGCAGCCTCACCCGCGAGGCTGGCAGCCTAGCCTCGCGGCAAGGAGACAAGCCGCTTGCCTCGCGCAGTGAGGCCAGCCGCCCTCCTCGTGCAGTGAGGCTAGCTTCTGTTTCATGCGCAATAAATTTGGACCTGCCCCGCTTCATGGTATTTTGTAGATTCTACAAATTCTAATTTAAGTCTAATTAATTTTTCGATGCAGAATCAGGATCAAATACAACGAATGTTAGAGCAATTATTATCAAAAGGAAACTCAAATATCTCATCAAGATTACAATAAGAGTTTGTTTCTATCTACAAGAAAGCTCCCTCACCAACCTGGAGCCTATAAATACCCATCCAAAGGGACTTAAAAAGGACTTTGGAAACCTTTGGTCAGATCTCTCTCCTGTGCAAGAGTTCGAAGATTTCTCATGATTAGAAGAGAAAAACGAGCTCATGAAATCTCTACCACCTCTAATCATCGATGTCGGATCGTCAATAAGGAACAAATCAATCCTCATAGTTATCTCGATCCCACAATTTTCTAATAAAAGAGAGCGACATATTGTATAAATCTTCTCGTCTGTTTTTATTTTCTTAAATTTTTCATTGTAATAAAAAAAGATAAATTTCCATAATCTTTGATTTTCTCTCAATGGTAATGGAAAGATCTCCGGTTTTCTCCAAAAACAGACTATGACCACAGTGGGTGAAATATCCAATATTGAAGACGAGATGGTGATCCAATCCGACATCAATAAAATTGGATAAATGATGGAAAAGTTGGTGATTGAGGTTGAGCAACAAAAATATGAGGATTATAGATTCTTAGACTCGTCGAGTCCAAGCAAGAAGAAATCGGCGCGGTAAGGACACAAAAAGGTGACAAACTCAAAACGTTCAAAATCATCTGAATAAAAAGATAACCTGATAGTTTTGGATGATCGATAAGTGTAATGCCCCATATTTTTCAGTTGCTTACCAAAACGGAGGACGCTACTTATAATTTATACTAAACAACTCAACAATCATAAGATCTTAGAATAACCGTAACTACTGTCACAATCAAATAAATAAATAATATGTCCGAAACTAAAAATATTTTATTTATACAAAGAGTTTATTACATAAGATGGCACAGTGCTCTGAATATGAATACAAAAGAATCAAAAGAGAAAAGTAGTGCCCAGATAAAAGAAAATATAAACAAAATATATAAAGGTTCCCTAGAGGGTACTTTACTTGTCTATTGTTGCTCGGTCTATCTAATGAAGTATGGGTTTTTAGTTGGGACTAGTTCCCCTTTTTCATCTTTCAAATTTGGGTTCAAAATCTAGGGGATTAAACCTAAAAAGTAACATTTTAAAAATAGAGAAAATATGTATTATCTTAGTGTAGGAGTATCAGTGTGCGTGAACATATTTATGTCAGTGTTATTTGTGTACATATAAATTAAATATGAAAGCAAGTATAAATAAATGCATAATTAAATAAACAAATATGACAATAATTACCCTATTTATTTACTCCTGTATTCTATTGGTCTCAATCACCGTCCAAATTAATTATAGAAACTATATTAATAGATTAGATAGTGCTAGTCTCTATTGTCGTATAAGTGCACATGTATATTTAGAACCCGACCTCAATACTCATGGCGCTGAACCATGATATGCCACTAGGCATAATAATTCAATTTTCGTACTATTTTACAATAACGGATATACTCTAGGTATTAATTATCAATTGGTGATCCAGTATCACCTAAGTCGTTGCAGTAAATAATTCTTGGCCTTAACATTACAATCATTGCTCTTATCCATCATAAAGTTTCTCCCATCTCTATGTTTGTAATACATTATGCACATGATAATTTTATTTTATATTTTTTTGTTTATTTTTATTTTCCTTTCTTTAATTATTTTTCAATTCATGTTAACATACTTGTATCTCCACGACTACACATGATATGTAGTATCTTAACAAATGATTTGTAATATTAAAACACATGACTTATAGCATAATAAAATAAATATCCATTTCATCTAAATAATATTAGTGCACAATTAGATCAAAATAAATATTATCAAAATTGATTCAATAATCTGGTTCAGTTCTCAATACCAATTAATAACCCAATTTGTGAACCAAGTGCATCATGTACTAAAGTTACATTATTTCTAAGCCCAAAGTTATGGACTTATTCCATTCTAGGCTCAATCATATATTTTTATATATTTTTTATCAATTTCCAATTAAAATCCAAGCCCAATCCATTAATTAATTATTTATTTTATTATTATTATAGTTATTATTTTTATTTTATTTCCAATCCATCAATTATTTCTAATTAAATCCAAACCCAAGTCCAAGTCTAATCCATAAAATCCAAAGCCCAGTTCTGTTTTTTTCTCTGTTTTTTCTTCTATTCAGCCCAAGCTTCTTTCTATCCGGTGCAGGCCAACTTTTTCTCCTTTTTTTCCTATCCAGCCCAGGCTAGGCCCAAGCCCCTTTCTTTTTTTTTCTTCTTTTTTGTTTCTATCCAGTCCAGGCCCAATCCAAAGCCCCTTCTTGTCTTTTTTTTTTTTTTTTTTTTTTTCCAAACTATAGCCCAGCCCTTCTATTCTCTCCTTCTTCTTTCTCTTCTTCTTTTTGTATTTTTCCCATGCACATGTGTTGTGCCCATGCAAAATACATATTTTTTTTTCCATGCAAATATATTTATCTTTTTCTCTCTTTCCTTCTTCTCTCTTTTTTTCTTCTCCCATTTTTTTTCATCAAAAATAAATAAATATTACAAAATATATATATATATATATATATATATATATATATATATATATATATATGAGAAAACAGGAAATACACCGGCGGTGAAGGAAGTTTCCTTCACCGCCGCTTAGATAGCCCAATAAAATTATTACACGTTGTGTCATTTAAGAGAATTCATTTATTTGTTACCTTGAATGACGCTCTGTGTTATAATTTTATTGGGCTACCTAAGCGACGGTGAAGGAACTCCCTTCACCGCCGGTGTATTTCCCGTTTCCTCTATATATATATATATATATATATATATATATATAAACCAAGTAGTCTGATTTGGTTCTCAATATCAATCAATAGTTCAAATTGTTGGCTAAGAATATTTACTAAATAAATTACTTATACAAATACAAATTAAATAAAATTTTCAAGAAACGAAGAAGAAGAAGAATAGAAGTGTTACTTACATTGGATTCGTTTTAATTTTCTTGGATCTCTTGAATCTCCCTACCTTTCTCTTCTTCTTGTTTCTTCCCTTTTTTTCTCTTTTTTTTTTCTTTCTTTTTTCAGAACACCTGAGCAGCTGAGCTTCTTCTTCTCCTTTGCTCTTGGGTGTTTGAGGTGTGAGATGAGTGTGGTGAGATTTTTTTTTCCCTTTTTTGCCCTTCACATAATTTTGTCATCTCAATTATTAAACCCCTTCCCATGTGACACCTCAACCCTCCTTTGCCCATGTGACACCTCAACCCTCCTTTGCCTGGTGGAGACACCGCAACATTGAAATGAAAGTGAGGGGTGCGCTTAGAAATTTGTTTTAGAAATGGTATGCGTAAAAAATAAATTTTAACACATACTACCAAATTTATGTAGGATATAGTACTCAACGAGATGAATGTTACAAAATTATCCGTAAAAAATAATTTTTAACACATACTACCAAATTTATGTAGAATATAGTACTCAACGAGATGAATGTTACAAAATTATCCGTTTGTTATTTCGATTTTCGGAATAAATAAACCAAAATTCCGAAATAATTAGAAGGATATTTTTAATATTATTAAATTAGTAATTTTAGGAGTATTTTTCGGGCTTGCAAGGAAATTTTCTAAAAATTCTAAATATTAGAAAACTAATAACCACGAAAACCGAATATCATTTGGAGTTACGGATTTTAAAATTATGTCTATCGAAAGTTATTTCGGTGTCCAAAATTAATTTCGGTGAACTTATTCGGCACGACTGGACTCGAAAGAGCGATACAGGTAGCTCAAATTTTAGGATATTATATCCTATCTACCTAACAAAAGAATTTCGTTCTCGAAATTCCAAATTGGAAGAAATGCTACTATATATGGATATTACTGATAAAATAAATTAAATTGACGTAGCTTATCTTAAGAAAACGTATGGGTATTTTATCCTAATATCTTTTTCAAGCTCCCAAGTAGAATCTCTTGGTGATTATGCATCCCATGAAGGAAGAACCAACGGTATTACTTTGTTCTTTAAGACTTTCTCCCGTGGCCGATAATTTCTATTGTCTGCTTCTCATACTTTAGGTCTGATTTCAAATCCACCTCGGACAAATCTATCACTTTGTATTCTTCACCCAAACATTTCCTCAATTGTGATACATGGAACATATAATGAACAGTCTCCATTTTTTGTGGTAATAGTAATCCATAAGAAAGATTTTCAATCCTTTCCGTGATCCCAAATGGTCCAATGTATCTCGAACTGAGATTTCCTTTCTTATCGACTCTGTTCACACCGTTCATTGGAGCTATCTTAATAAATACTTTATTTTATATGTTAAACTCCAATGGTTTTCTGCATTGATCTGCTCATTTCTCTTATCTGTCTTGGGTCACCTTCATGTGTTCTCTAATAACTTCACTTGCTCTATTGCATGAGTAATCAATTCTGGGCCCAAAATATGTTGTTCTCCAACTTCGTCCCAACATAATGGAGATCTGCATTTCCGACTATATAACGCTTTGAATTGTGCCATTTTGATACTCTCATTATAACTATTATTATAAAAAAATTCTATCATATACAAATAGTCATCTCAAGATCCACCAAAATCCAATACACATGCCCTAAGCATATTTTCAAGTATTTGGATGGTCTGTTCTAATTGACTGTCTGTTTGTGGATGATAAGCTAAAGATAAATCCAAATATGTTCCCAGACTATCTATTAATTTCTCCCAATAGTGTGATCTGAACCTTGTATCTCTATCTGATACAATTCAGACTGGAACCCCATGTAATCTCACCATCTCCTGCATAAAACTTTTGGCCAATATTTCTCTTGACTGACCAACTCTAAATAGAATGAAATGAATCGACTTGGTCAGCCGGTCCACAACTACCCAAATTGCATTATTGCCTCTGGTACCCCTGGGTAAGTCTATAACAAAATCCATCGATATTTATTCTCACTTCCACTCCGGTATTTCTAGTGGTTGGAGCAATCCGACTATTCTCTGATATTCATTCTTCACTTGCTGACAAGTGGAACTTCTAGATACATATCTGGCAATCTCTTTCTTCATGTCTGGCCACCAAAAATACTTTTTCATGTTCTTATACATCTTATTCTTTCGGGATGAATAGAATATATTGATTTATGGATTTCTTCTAAAACTCTATCTCTTACCTCCCCCTTAAACACCCATAATTTTTCCTTAAATCTAATAACCCCATCTGAGTACATCTTCATTTTTGGTCTCTTGTCTACTTTCATTTTGTTTTTTAGTCTCTAAAATTTTTCATCCCCAACTTAATCTGCTCTATCAATAGTGACTGTAATTATATATGTATAAGTTGTGTCGTCCCTCCTGAAAAAATTACTTCCAATTCCATCCTCTGCATCTCCATTAAAAATCCCTTTTGCTGAGTTAATCTCTCCATTGCATGCATCCTACTCAGTGCATCTGGCACTATATTAATTATCTCTTAGTGATATTTAATTTCTAAGTCATAATCTACTACCAACTCCAACCATCGTCTCTATCTTATATTCAGTTCCTTTTGAGTAAAAATATACATTAAACTTTTATGATCAGTGTATACCTCCACTCTCTGCCCCAATAAGTAATCTTCAAATATAAATCACTGCTGCTAACTCCAAGTCATGAGTCAGATAATTTCTCTCATACGGTCTCAATTGTCTTATTGCAAACTCAATCACTCTTCCATTTTGTGTTAACACACATCCCAATCCCTATTTGAAGCATCACTATATACTTTCATTTATCCATAATTGTCTGGAATTGCCAATACTGGTATTGTTGTCCGTCTTCATTTTAATTCTTCAAAGTCCTTATTACATTGCTCTGTCTAGATATATTCCACTCCTTTCCTAGTCAATTAAGTTAGAGGGGATGCAATTTTTATAAAGTTTTGTACAAATCATCTATAATATCCAGCCATTCCTAGAAAATTCCGAATCTCCGATACTGATTTTAGTATAGGCCAATCCATTACAAGTTCTATTTTCTTATGATCTGTTGATACACTATTCCCAGAAACTATATGTCCCAAGAAACCAATCTTATCCAACCAAAATTCAAATTTACTTAGTTTTCCATATAACCTTTGCTCTTTCAGAGTCTGCAAAATTGTCCTCAAATACTCAGCATGCTCTTCTCTATTTTTAAAGTAGATTAATATATCATCAATAAATACCACCAAAAAATTTATCTAAATACTGAGTAAAAACATAGTTCATCAAATTCATAAATACTGCCGGAGCATTGGTCATTCCAAATGGTATCACCAAATATTCATAATGACCATGTCTGATTCTAAATGCAATTTTTGAAATATCTTCTGTCCGGGCCCTTACATGATGGAATCCAAAACGAAGATCTATTCTCGAAAATACCCTTGCTCCTCCCAATTGATCAAATAGATTAGTTATCCTTGGTAATGGATATTTATTCTTAATTGTGTGCATTCAAACCCCTATAATTTACACATAATTTTATACTCCCATCATTCTTTCCTACTAATAATACTGAAGCTCTCTAAGGTGAAACACTGAGTCTCATAAAACCCAACTTCAATAGCTCAACTACTTGTCTCTTAATTTTTTCTAGTTATGCAACTCCTATTCGATAAGGTAGCCTACAAACTTATTCAGCTCCAAGGATAATATCAGTAGTAAATTTGACTGCCCTTATTGGTGGTATTCCAGTTATTTCTTTAGAAAATATATTTAAGAATTTAGATACTACTAGAATCATTCCTTCTCGTACTTCCATATCCTCCAAAACTCCTCCCTTTGGAGACAGCTTATATTCAGCTGGTTCTAGAGATTGATTTCCATCAACAAATTCAAACTTCGAACAACCAGAAATATAAAATATTACCCTTTTTTTCCTATAATCTATCACCGCATGGAAAGTACTCAACCAATCCATACCTAAGATAGTATCATATCCTCTCCCATTGATAACTAGCAAGTTGACATAAAATTCTCTTATCATTAATCACCAAGAGACATAGTCTACACTCCTTATTAGTCATAATACTACCGTTCCCATTTTTAATGTCCCACCCCGTAGGTAAGATTGCAAAATCAATATAATTGCAGAAAATAAATATGACAGAGATAAAACAATGTGAAACTCTAGAATCGAATAGAACAGTTGTTGATGTATTGCAAACTAAAATTGTACCTGCTACGACCCCTCCAGTGGTCTGAACTTTCTCAGCATTCATCAGTCTAACAGGCCCCTACCTCTGTCCTGTTCCCCCTTGGGCTCTGGTATATACTTGTTGTTGTGTCTCCAAGGGTCTTTTCTAATTTGGTCCTTCATTCCTCCGATCCGGTGGTCCCTCTGTAACTGGTCTTGATGGTTGCTGATAAGGAACTCTAGCTGCTAGTTGTTGCCTCGATTGTACCCTCGGACAATAAGTTACCCAATGACATGCTGACCCGCATATCAGACACAATCCCATAGCTCTTCTACACTACTTACGAACATGCCCTAACATATTACAGAAACTGCACACTAAAAGGCCTCCTTTATTAGCCACTACTTGTCGCTTTGCCGGAGGGCCTCCAAACCTCTGGGAAGAACTTCCTCCTTTATTAAATGGCCGTTTGAATGTCGTTGGTCTCGCTTCTTTGGTTACTTGCTCTAGGCGATATGCTGCTTCGAACATCTCGTAGTAAATCCTATAGTTATGACCTATTAGATGCTCCATTGATGATACTTCAATCATTGTTGGAACATATGTACTCGCTCCTCTTCATTAGCTACTAGGCTTGGGGTGAAACGACTGAGCCTCACGAATTCTGCAGCATAAGTGTCTACAATCCGATCTCCTTGTTGCACTGCCAGAAATTTCTTCCTCATTTTCTGTCTTGCTGAGGCATGGAAAAATCTGGTGAGAAATGCCTTTACAAACTTCTCCCAAGTTAGGGGTTCTTAGTGCTTTACTTATTCGTTAAGCCACCACATTTTGGCTGCATCAGTCAACTGTGTACATACTACCTCTACTTGATTTTATTTTGGAATTCTTACAGCCCTTAAAAGATTCTCCATATCTACAATCCACTATTCAACCTTCAGTGGTCCTTCTGTCCCAAAGAATACTGATGGCTGCAGTTTTCGGAAGTCCGACACCACTCCGGTTCTTTCTAATTCTTTAGACTGCAACATTCTTTCTAATATCATTGTCGTGGTCTCTTGCGTCTGTGCTACTCTTTGCACTAGGTTCCTAAAATCAAAGATCTCATCTATCGGACTTGCACTCGCACTCGCAGAAGATTGGATCGATATTATTCTGTAACGGACCAAATAGGAATAAATAAAATGAATTCAAGATAGATATATCAAATAAATAGGAAACAATAAGATAGGCATGATATTAGATCGATATATATCAAAGAATAAGGATAAATTATCCAGAATGAGTCACAAAAATGTTCTTATGTGACAGTAATCCTATGGTCTTCCACCTAAATTTAGGCTCTGATACCACCCTGTAACGCCCCCATTTTTTTCAGCTACTTCCCAAAATAGAGGATACTACTTATATTTAAACAAAATAACCCAACAGTCATAGGATCTTACAATAACCGTAACTACCATCACAATCAGATGAATAAATAAATATCTGAAATTGAAAGGATTTCATTTATGCAAAGAGTTCATTACATAAGATGGCACACTGCTATAAATATGAACACAGAAGAATTAAAATAGAAAGCAGTACCCATACAAAAGGAAATATAAATAAAATATACAAAGGTTCCATAGAGGGTACTTCACTTGTCTATTATCGCTCGGTCTGTCTAATGAAATATGGGTTTTCAATTGGGGCTGATTCACCTTCTTCATCTTCCAAATCTGTGTTCAAACTCATGGGATTAAACCTAGAAAGTAACATTTTAAAAAGAGAGAAAATGTGTACTATCATAATACAGAAGTATTAGCGTGCGTGAACATATTTATGTCAGTGTTGTTCGTGTACATATAAATTAAATATGTAAGTATAAATAAATGCATAATTAAATAAACAAACATGACAATAATTACCCTATTTATTTTCTCTTGTATTCTATTGGTTTCAGTCACTGTCCAAATTAATTGTAGAAACTATATCAATGGATAAGATAACGTTATTCTTCATTGTCGTATAAGTGCTCGTGCATACCCTGGACCCGGCCTCAATACTCATGGTGCTGAACCATGACATGCCGCTTGGCATAACAATTCAATCCCTGTAATGTTTTACTGTAACAGATATACCACTCTGGGTATCAATTATCAATTGGTGATCTAGTATCACTCAAGCCGCTACAGTAAAAGATTCCCGTCTTAACATTACAATAATTCATTATACGACACGGCTCTTATCTATCATGTAACTTCTCCCATTTTCGTGTTCGTAATACATTATGTGCATGATAATTTTATTTTATATTTGTTTGTTTATTTTTCTTTTTCTTTCTTTAATTATTTTTCAATTCATATTAACATGCTTGCATCTCCACGACTGCACATGATACGTAGTATCATAGCACATAATTTGTAATATCATAGCACATAATTTGTAACATCAAAACACACGACTTGTAGCATGATGAATTAAATATCCGTGTCATCTTAATAATACTAGTGCATAATTATATCACACTATATATTATCAAAATTGATTCAATAATCTAGTTTAGTTCTCAATACCAATTAATAGTCCAATTTGTGAACTAAGTGTACCATGTATTAATATTGCATTATTTCTAAGCCAAAACTTGTAGACTTATTTCATTCTAGGTTCAATCATATATTTTCATATATTTTTCTTTAATTAATATTCAATTAAAGTTCAAGCCCAATCCATCAATTATTCATTTATTTTATTATTATTGTTGTTATTATTTTTAATTTTATTTTTAATCTATCAATTACTTTCAATTAAATCCAAATCCAAGTCTAAATCCAATCTATTAAGTCCAAGACCACTTCTTCTTCTTCTCTTTTTTTTTCTTCTACTCAGCCCAAGCCCCTTTCTATCCAACCCAAGCACACTTTTTCTCTTTTATTCCTATCCGGCCCAAGTCCAAGCCCCCTTTTTGTTTCTTTTTTTTTTCTATTCGGCCCAGACCAAGCCCTCTTTTTTTCACTTTCCTATTCGGGCCAAGCCCAAGCCCAGGCCCAAGCCCAGGCCCATTTCTCTCTTCTCACTTTTTTTTTTTCCTCAACTGCAACCCAAACCCGTCCATTCTCTCCTTCGTCTTTCTCTTCTTCCTTTAGTATTTTTCCTATGCAGATGTGCTTTTTCCATGCAAAATACAAAAAAAAATTTCCATACAAATATATTTCTCTTTTTCTCTCTTTCTTTCTTCTCTCTTTTCTTCTTCTCCCTTTTTTTAATAAAAAATAAACAAATATTATGATATTTATATATATCAAAATTGACTCAATGGTCTGTTTCAGTTCTCAATATCAATCAATAGTCCAAATTGTGGACTAAGAATATTTACTAAATAAATTACTTATACAAATATAAATTAAATAAAATTTTTAAGAAACGAAAAAGAATAGAAACATTGCTTACATTGGGTTCCTTTTAATTTTTTTCGATCTCTTGAATCTCTCTCCTTTTCCCTTCTTCTTCTTTCTTCCCTTTTCTCTCTTTTTTTTATATTTTTTTTCCCAAAAGACCTGAGTAGCTGAGCTTCCTTTTCTCCTTTGCTCTCAAGTGTTTGAGGTGTGAGATGAGTGTGGTGAGAATTTTTTTCCTTTTTTGCCCTTCACATAATTTTAACACCTCAATATTAAACCCCTCCCCATGTGACACCTCAACCCTCCTTCGCCGGGTGGAAACACCAGAAATGAAAGTGAGGGGTGCCCTTAGAAATTTGTTTTAAAAATGATGTGTGCACAAAGTAATTTTCAATTTATTTAATATTTTATTATTTACGGCTCTAGTAAATATTTTCCACGTACTGCCAAATTTATGTAGGACGTAGTACTCAACGAGAGGAACATTACAAAGTTATCTACATGTCAGTTCGATGTCCAGAATAAATGATTTAAAATTCTAAAATAATTAGAAGGATAATTTTAGTATTGTTAAATTAGCAATTTTGGGAGTATTTTTGGGCTCACAAGGAAAATTTCTAAAAATCCTAAATATTAGAAAACTAATAACCGCAAAAATCGAATGTCATTTGGAGTTACGGATTTTAAAATTATGTATATCAAAAGTTATTTCGGTATCCAAAATTAACTTCGGTGAACTTATTCGGCATGACTGGACTGAAAAGAGAGATATGAGTAGCTCGAATTTTAGGATATTACAGTAAGTTCGGTCAAAACATAGCTCCATTGCTACTTGAAAACCCTAAGTATGAATTCGAATGACTAGGGGACTTCTATTGAGCAAGAGCTCCTAGGAACTTTAATCTCGGAAAAGGATGGAGTCTAAGTGATGGATTTGAATGATAAGATGATTCCCGTTGAATAGGAAATTCTCGGATTTTCGAGTTCAGAACAGTAGAAAATCAAAATGATGAATTCGAATGAGAAAAGGAACACCCATTGAACAAGAGCTTTTTGAGTCTTTGGATTCTAAAACTTTAGAAAAGGAAAAATCTTCTCCTATCATATATTGTTGCGCAAGATACTAACAGAAGCCAAGATCTGGACTGACCAGAACTCAAATTCAGAGCCAAAACCGTCAATCACGGTGACAAATTCGCAAAAATCAAGTTCAAGATGAATCTGGTCTCAAATGCCAGGCTAATCAGCCCAGCATAGCCTTATACGAGACTATTTCAAAATGCAAGGCTAATCAGCTCAACGTAGCTCTGCGCGAGGCTATTTCCAAATACCAGGCTAATTAGCGCAGCATAGCTCTGCGCAAGACTATTTCTAAATGCCAGGCTAATCAACCCAACGTAACTCTACGCGAGGCTATTTCTAAACGCGAGGCTAATCAGTCTAGCGTACGAAGATTGCAATGCGAGGCTACTCAGCCTGCGCACAAAAAATAAAACGCAAGGCTATTCAGCCTCACGTAAAAAGTTCAGAACATAAGACTGAGCCTCATTCCGTGAAGCAACCACGAAGACCAGAACAGAATGTGAATCAAGGCAGAGATTCCACTCTTCTATACCCGTCAACTTTTATAAACATAACAGGAAGTCTTGCAAAGGCTGGAACAAAAAAGAAACTCATCAAGAGATTGATTTGCAAAAATTCCTCAATAATAAGAGGAGGATGGTACAATCCCGTCCACTATATCGATGTGAACAAATAATCTTTGCAGTACTTACCAATTGCCATCGTGATCCGCCTAAACCCTCGGTGTTTAGTCGAATAACCGAATCAAAGAACAATACGCCTAAAAGAAGGCGTGTTCAAAAACAAAGGATCACCAACGATGAAGACCCGCTATTTGTAACTTCAAATATGGTGAACAAAGGAAATAAATTATTAGGCGATAAATACTCCTCTAACGCAGAAGCATGCCATTATACACTGCTTAGGTCAGGATTTTTACCACCACGAAACTAAAAAAAGTTTGCTAGAGGAAAGTGAAGGAGATAGCAATCATTCAGCCGTTGTAACGCCTCGATCATATGGGTCTTCCAGACCTGAAGAAAAACGGTCCATATGACAGGAAGCTGCAGTAAAATAAATCAAAGACTAGAAGTTCAAGAACGGCTAATTCAAGAACAATAAAAGAGTCTTGACGAACTCTAGACACTGTTTCTCAAAATGGTGGAAAATACACAAAAGAACACAGAAGGTAAATAGAGAAACCCTCTGACTAACCACCAAAGAACGATGGTGGAAATTCAGGAAAGGAAGAGGACTCTCTCTTATTTCTACAAAAAAGGAAAAATTATAGAGGTACACCCAGACTTGCTGAAAGATGTCCAATAGACTTCCTCGGTCAATTCAAGAAAAACCGAAGGAAATACTCGATCGACGCTAGTAGAGTAGAGATTGAACCTGCCAGAGTCCTTGTCGAGCTCGAGCAGCTAGCACTAGTGTAGGATGTAAAAAAAAAGGAGGGTCAGCCTCGCGCGGGTGCCTCAAGGGGGAGCCTTGCGACCTTCGAGAGAGAAAAAAAAATTATCGCAGGTGCGAGGCTGGCATCATAGCCTCGCGGCAGCGAAACCGCCCGCCCGCCTCATGCAGCCCGCCTCGTGCAGTGAGGCTAGCTTCTGTTTCATGCGCAATAAATTTGGTCCCGCCACTGCTTCGAGGTATTTTGTATATTTTACAAATTCTAATTTGAGTCTAATTGATTTTTGGGTGTAGAATCAAGATCAGATATAATGAATATTGGAGCAATTCTTATCAAAAGAAAACTCAAATATCTCATCAAGATTATAGCAAGATTATGTTTCTATCTACAATAAAATTCCCTTAATAACCTGGAGCCTATAAATACTCATCCAGAGAGACGCAAAAAAGACTTTGGAAACCTTTGGCTAGATCTCTCTCCCGCGTAAGAGTTCGAAACTTTCTCAAGATCAGCAGAGAAAAACGAGCTCATGAAATCTCCACCGCCTCCAATCATCGATGTCGGATCGTCAATAAGGAACAGATCAATTCTCATAGCTATCTCAATCCCACAATTTTCTGATAAAAGAGAGCAACATATTTTATAAGTCCTCTCGTCTGTTTTTATTTTCTTAAATCTTTTCATTGTAATAAAAAAAGAGAAATTTCTGTAATCTTTGATTTTCTCTCAATGGTAATGGAAAGATCTCCGATTTTCTCCGAAAACAGACTGATGACCGCGGTGGGAGAAATCTCCTATATTGAAGAGGAGATGGTGGTCCAATTTGACGTTAATAAAATTGGAAAAATTATGGAGAAGTTGGTAATCATGGTCGAGCAACAACAATATGAGCATTACATATTCACGAACTCGTCGAGTCCAAGCAAGAAGAAATTCGGGCGGCAAGGACACAAAAAGATGACAAACTCAAAACGTTCAAAATCACCTGAATAAAAAGATAACCTAATAGTTTTGGATAATAAGGAGGTGTTGATCCATCAACCACCACTGGGATTTTCAAACTCTGGTTTATCGAAACAAATAGTGTCCTTCCAATATTCACAGAATTTACCACATTCGATGCCAAAGGAGAACTATTGCGGCTCAAAGACGGACCCGAATCCGCAACCTGAATTGGAGGGCGCGTCGTAGGGCAATCAGGGCCCATTTTGGATGCCAGGCTCAAACTCATCCTAGCACAAGTAAAGGAAGATTCCAGGCTCAAAATTAACATAGCACAAATTAAGGTGGATGCCAGACTCAAAATCAGCCTAGCACAAACAAAGGAGGATGTTAGACTCAAAATCAGCCTAGCAGAAGTCAAGGTGGATGCCAAGCTCATAGCCTAGCACAAGTCAAGGTGGATGCTAGGTTCAAAATTAGCCTAGCACCAATCAACCTAGCACATCTCAGCTTGGTCAACCTAGAACTCCTTAGCTTGGCCAGCCTAGCACTCCTCAGCTTGGCCAGCCTAGCACTCTTCAGCCTAGCCAGTGTAACACTTCTCAGCCTAGCACATATCAGCCTAGTATGAATAAGACTAGATGTCAGCTTGACATATGTAAAATTGAAAACCAAACTAAGTCTAAGCCAGTACGCAGGGCTAGTTTAACTAAGCCAGTGTGCGAGGCTAGATCAGTACTCTAGGCTCATCCAGTGTGCAAAACTCGTCCAGTACGCGAGGATCGTCTAGTGCGCGAGACTAGAGTTAACCTTGCATAAGAACAGAAGAATGCAAGGCTACCTAGCAATTCCATACAAGACATCTCAAAACTAATGCTGGACATTAAACTAATCAGGGGGTTGACAAATATAACTTCCATGATTTCTTGAAACCATCTATCTGGATAAATAAACCTCGCACAAGAAGCAGGTCCTATCTGCAAAAGATGGTTATATCAACACTACATGAAGAAATTCCAGATTTATGGAGATATCTCACAAATAGAAGAAGGACAGCATGACCCCATCAGTCCTGCTATTGTGAAGAGTTGATCACGACAGTTTTGACTCACTGTCACTGTCAAGCCTCAAGACCATTTGTATTTAACCGGCTATTAGCATCGAGATCTGATATTCCAAAAAGAAGACGTTTGCAAAAACAAAACTCAGACTTAGATCAAGACTTGTCCCTTTCACATCAAATATCGTGAATAAAGGTAAGAAACCAGTCGTTGAAGGGTGTGTCTCTGATATGGAAGCAGAGGAAACCTATCATCACACACTGTGCCTCTGATACGGAAGGGTGTGTCTCTGATACGGAAGGGTGTGTCTCTGATATAGAAGCAGAGGAAACCTACCATCACACATGCCTCAAGTCAGGCGTGATGGCTCCCCGCGATGATAAAAATTGGCAGGGGGTTCTGATGAGGAATATGAAGAGTTTAGCGAGCATTCAGCCATAGCAACGCTGCAATCACACGCTTCCTCTCGGTCCGGGAGAAGGACGGTTCATATGGTCAAATGGTCGACTGAGATGAGTCAAAAGATTGAATGGCAAGAACGCCCCATCCAAGGGCAACAAAGGAGCATCAAGGACCTCAAAGCGATGCTTATGAAGGTCCTGGAAAACACTCAAAAGAACACAGAAGACGAAGCAGGCAGTTCCTTCTCTTCTGATAAGACCAAGGAGGATGAGACAGAATCCAAACGAGACACCGGGGAAAAAGGCAGTAAGGAATAATATTTTGTTGATCCTCATGCAGAAAAAATGGAGAAACTCCAAAGTCAAATAGAAGTCTTAATGCACCGGAAAAGATTGCAAGAAATATGAATTATGAGACCCTACCCGATAGAGTGGGAGTCCGCCCCATTCCCGATAAAATATAAGCCTCTCAAGCTAGAGTCATATGATGTGAAGGGATTCCCGAGCCAGCATATATACTATTTCCTTTCTTAGATCGGCCATCTAATGGGCAATGACCCAGTGATGACAAAGATCTTTGCGAGTACCCTGTAAGGGCCTGCATTTACTTGATTTATGCAGCTACCCCTGAGAACCAGCAATGCCTGGTCTAACGTGGAGCGGGAGTTTCTAACCCATTTATTTGAAGACGATACCAAAGTGTCCATCCACTCTCTTCTAGCAAACAAGCAAAAAGAAGATGAGACGGTTAAAAGCTTCAATGAGCGTTTCTGTGAAATGTTAGTGCAATGTCCTCATGGCATGTCGAAAGAAATATTGGTGGAGACTTACAAACACAGACCAGGATATTAGTCAAAATGGGAGCAGTGGAGTCCAAACCTGGAAGGATCTGGTCAAATAAGTACAGCAAGCGAAGGACATAATCCGATGTATTAATGAATACCATGCCCAGAAGAGGATGGCCATGAATCAGCCATAGCCACAATCATCCCATCTTAAGGGAAAAGAGGCAGTGACTAGTAGACCTGCTGCAAACAAAAAATACAGAATAATCGAGATTCTTCTAGATCGCAATGGACATACGATTTTAAAAAAGAACAAGCGGTCACATTCTTTCCCCTACTGAATAAAAAGAGAATGCCTAGGTTACCCGAAAATCAGAAGTCAGAGGAAGCTGGAAAAACAGATGATCCCAAGTATTGCATCTACCATCAAAATATTAGGTACCCAACCAAAAACTGCTATGTTCTGAAAAATAAAATTCAGGCACTAATCGATACAAATATGATCTAGTTGAGACCTGAATAGAAGAAGGTGTCCGCAAATGCAACGAGAGCAAAATTGCTGCCATAAATAAACAGAAGAAAAAAAGAAGAAAAAAAAAGAAAAAGAAAAAAAGAAAAAAATGTACAAATTTTTGTTGTCCAATGCCACCGAGGCAACAGAAAGAGAAATTAAAAATTTCTCGTCCTATCATACTGGGGGTTAAGAGTATAAAATCATACAGCCCAAAGAAAGAACACGAGGCTATGTCCGCGCACAACGTGAGGCTAAGCCGACGTAAAAGCATCTAGAGCATAAAACAACTCGAGACTAAGCCAGCGTAAAGTCATCAAGACGCAAGACTAACTCGAGACTAAATCAGCGTGCATGGTTATACTAGTGCACGAGGCTAAGCCAGCGTAAAGAACTCATTTAGAGTACAAAAGTGAATAAAAATGAGAGGCCAAGGTTCAGCCCTGTATAGTCTATTACAAAGAAAAAAGTAATCAATTACCACATAACAAATTTCATGGATACCCAAACAAGTCCCACGCAGTGGGTGGAACCCACATCTAACCAAATAAGGATATGTATGAAGGCAGCATAAAGAATGTGAGGCTAATACCTACGAACAATGCAAGACGATG
Organism: Dracaena cambodiana; assembly: GCA_036321105.1. Lineage (NCBI taxonomy): Eukaryota > Viridiplantae > Streptophyta > Magnoliopsida > Asparagales > Asparagaceae > Dracaena > Dracaena cambodiana. The sequence continues at coordinate 24,569,438 of JAYEPQ010000016.1, forward strand.
CAAAATGAAGCCAGCAAAAATGCAAACGCTCCAAAATGCGAGGCTATTTTGCAATCTCACGTAAAATAGTTGAAATACAAGGATAGCACATATGCGAGGCTATCTAGCAATCCAAGCGACTTTAATTACCAGAAGAGATGTGGGATACAAGGCCAAGTTGCAGCCGGGTATAAAACGCTCAATATGCAAAGATAAGTCAGCGTACGACAAACACAGCGCGCGAGGCAAATCTAAAGTACAAGTCTAATCCAAAGTGGGAAGAAGTCCAAAATGCGAAGCTAACTCTCAGCCTTGCGTAAACTTCAAAAAGGAAGAAGGCAGTCAATTGAATTACAATGCTCATCATAACCATTCAAATGTGGCCCACACAGGGAGTCGGACCCGCATCAAGTAAACCTTGCAGTTAAGCTTGCGTAAATGGAATCAAGACGCGAGGCTAAGCTCGTGTAAAGTAACTTAAGCGCAATGCTATGCCTGCGTGGAATGGAAAGTTATGCTTGCAACTAAATGCGAATCTAATTCAGTGTGCAAGGCTAAGGCAGCACATCCGTCAACTCTATGTGCAAGGATAAGCCAACACACAATTTAACCCCATGTATAACGCGAAGGTAAAACTAGCCCAATCGCTAGGCTATACCAGCTTAAAATGCGAGGTTAAGCCTGCAACCAAAATAAAATGAGGCTAAGTTTGCATTCTGAATGCGAAGCAAATATCGCATAATACCATCAAAGGCATAAATTTCACGATTTTCTAGTGTTTTGCAATGTGGTCATTTCTGCAAGAAAATCAGAATCTGTATCAATTTTATAAAATCAGAGACCAGAAAACTAGTAGGGGGTTGGGATATATTACAACTTCTCACAGGGTTATGATACATTAAAACCCCTACTTCCTCATAGATAGTTTGCTGAAGCAAGAAGAGCTGCCCTATGAGTAGGGGTAGTACTGATATTTTCTCACAAGCATGTGATCCCTCCGAGGGTGCTCACTTACTGAACCATGCATAAACAACGCGACAGAGTATAATGCGCTCGTAATCAACTTCCAAATAGCTCAGTAGCTGGGGGTGAGCATCTCAAGGCGTATGACAATTTGAAACTTATCGTCGACCAAATAACTGGAGAGTACGAGGTTAACATGAAGTCTTTGTGCTTTATCATCAAGTGGCAATCAAAATAGCTAACAAATTAAAAAACTTTCACATCGATCATATGTCGCGACACAAGAATATGTACGAAGATGACCTCGCGTCACTCATCGCAACTTTGGCATTGCCACCTAAGTTAAGCAAGCGCGTCACTATCGGAAGCCGATCTTCGTTGCCCTAAAATAATATTGGAGGCAGAAAAGTGCACCAAGTTGGATCTAGTCTTGAGTCCCTGGACTAGTATTCTTCATTCATAAATTATGCGCCATATGACATACTTTCGAAAGATCTGAAGGAAGCGGCTTTAGTGAAAAGAAGGCAACTAAACTCTACTATGATGTAGTGCTATAAACTCTATACTGCAAATCACAGGATGGTACCTTCGCTGCTTCTCAAAAAGGAAAGGTCAAGAAGGACTTGCAGGGCCCACCAGGCAGGGCCAAAACTCCAAATTCGCATAAGAAGAATTAGCTACTTCTGCGCAGATGTTGTGGCATACGCAAAGTATTGCCATGCTCACCAATCCCAACAGCAAATCCAATTATATTAAGTATACATCTCAAAAGGAAAGGCTTTCAAAGAAAGTGATCATGACCCTTAAGATATAAAAAACAAATTCGAACCTCAAATGGGAAGGACCCTCCGTGGTAGAGACGTTTTTACTCGAATGAAATTTATTATTTAAACAATGAAGGCGACTTCACCCGAAGGCCACAATGGCCAAGGGGAGAGAAAACTAAAATCCTCACTAACCCTATCATATTGAAGGTAGAAACAATCCAATGCCAAAAAGACAAAGGGAAGAGAGAACGTTTGGCATTTAAGCCTAAACAAAACTCTCAACAACTCATCATGTTGAGGGGAATAGTATGGCTAGTCCAACACAAATGGTGATTGGTAAAGGCATGTCAAATTCGTTGATAGCTGGAGATTTGCTAAAAATTCCATGACAAATCTATCGCAATACTATCATATAAGGATACATCATTGCCCGATACTGAAAAGGCAAAGGGAAGAAGGAACGTTTGGTATTTAAACCTAAACAAAATCTTTGACAGCTCACCATGCTGAGGGGAATAGTATAGCTAGCCCAACATAAACGGTAGTTGGTAAAATATGTCAAATCCGTTGATAGCTGGGGGTTTGATAAAAATCCTATAAATCTGTCACGTTAAGCTCTTACCTCTGATCATAAGACTCAAAACATCTCATCTCAAAACTACTAAATCTATCATGTTAAGCCCTTATCTCTGACAGATTCAAACCATCTCACCCAAATACAAACAAATCTGTCAAGTTAAACTCTTACCTCTTTAATAGTAAGATTTGAATCATCACTCATATTACAGCAGACAAAGTTCTTGATGATCCTAACCCGATCACCTCGGCATGTTCAATTAAGCGCCTCTGTCGAAACCAATGATCCTGACCCGATCATCTTGGCACGTGCAATTAAACACCTCCGCCAAAACCTAGGCATGTGCAATTAAGCGCTTCTGCCAAAACCTCATAGGTACGTTTAACAGTACACCTCTTCCATGGTTCTCTGACCCTAACCCGGTCATCTTGGCAAGTTTAACAATACACCTCTGCCAAAATCCCACATGTAAGTTTAACAGTACATCACTGCCTATAGTTCTTTGATGTCAATTCCATCATTTCAGTTTTGTCTGTCAACTAGGTAAGTCACCCCTTAATATGAAAACAATCACCTGCTCTATTTGTCATCCAGCGAGTCATCGACTCTATTTAGCAACTCAAACAAGTCACATCACAATCAAAATACTCAGCTTGCTAAGCTATCTCCACACCCTTATCAAGTTCCATCTTCCATAAAATCATCCACCAACTCCATTAAATCCATCCATCAATTTTAAAACGATCCCCCCATATGCACATCAGCTACACCTCTGTCATGACTCTATGTTTCTGATCCGATCACCAAGACTTTGTCTATTATTCAGGTAATTCAACCTCATAATGATCAACAAAACTCAGCTTGCAAGTTTCATTGGACACCTTAAACAGTTGTGTTTAAAGTAAATAGTCCAGATTTGGAACACCAATCTTGAACAGGAGTCCAAAGTATTTTGAAATTTTCATAAGAGATAAAATTTTGAAAACTTTGAAGGAAATTTTGTAGGATTCAAAAAAAAGAGGGTCAGCCTCGCGCGGGTGCCTCAGGGGGAGCCTCGCGACCTTCGAGAGAAAAAAAATTAATGTGCCTTACCACGAGGCTGGAAACCAGCCTCGTGCGGCGAGGTTGGTTGCCCACCTCGAGCATCGAGGCCGGCCGCCCACCTCGCACGGTGAGCCTAACTTCCATTTCATGCACAATAAATTTGGACCCGCCCCCTAATTTGGGGTATTTTGTATATTCTATAAATTCTAATTTGAGTCTAATTAATTTTTTGGTGATGGATCAGGACTAGATACAATAAATTTTGGAGTAATTATTATCAAAAGGAAATTCAAATATCTTATCAAGATTACAACAAGATTTTGTTTCTATCTATAAGAAAACCAACTTAACAACCTGTAACCTATAAATATTCCTCCAGAGGGACTCAAAAAGGACTTTGGACATCTTTGGCCAGATCTCTCTCCCGCGCAAGAGTTTGAAGCTTCCTCAAGATCTGAAGAGAAGAACAAGCTCAAGAAATCTCCACCGCCTCCAATCATCAATGTCGGATCGTCAACGAGGAATGAATCAATCCTCATAGCTGGCTCGATCCCACGATCTTGATAAAAGAGAGTGACGTATTCTATAAGTCCTCTCGTCATTGTAATAAAAAAAAGAGAAATTTATGTAATCTTTGATTTTCTCTCAATGGTAATGGAAAGATCTCCGTTTTTCTCCAAAAATACCTGGCAAGCGAACTCCCATAATACACTCCAAACCATAACTACAACTAAGTCGTCCTCATTTACTAACAGCCAGATTGGGCCCGGGGTGCCAAAGATGTTGACGGTGATAAGCATTCTATTGCTTTTGCTGTCTTGATAGCTATGAGAAATTTTTGTGGGATGACGGAAAATTTGATGGTAAAATGATTGCTATAAATAAAAATTTTGAGTCAAAAAAAAGAAAGAAAAGAAAAAAAGAATGTAAATATATATGAATATATACATAATAATTTTGTTGCCCAATATCTCCAAGGCAACGGGAAGAGAAACTCAAAATTTCTCGTCAACCCTATCATACTGGGGTTAAATGACTAATGACCCAATGACCCTTAAAGGTACGACGACTAATGACCTAAAGTTCAAAAAAATAATGGGAAGAGGAAACGTTTGGCATTTAAATCCAAACAAAACTCTTGACAGCTTATCATGCTGAGATAAAAAGTATGAACCACCTAATACTATTAAATGAAAGGGAAGAGCGTAAAATCCTCACCAAGCTTATCATACTAAGGGTAAGAGTATAAAATCAACAGCCCAAAACCAAATCCGAAGGAAAGAGAAAATTTTTAGCATTTAATCCCAAGCAAAGTTCTCAACAACTCATCATATTGAGGGGAATAACATGGCTAGCATAATCTAAATGGTGATTAGTAAAGACACAGAAAATCCATTTATAGTTGGGGGTTTGCTAAAAATCTTGTGAATCTGTCATGTTAAGTTCCTCTAACAATGAGATTTGAACCATCTCACTCATATCACCTCATGAAGACACTTGTCGCGAACCTGCCATGTTAAGCTTTAAACTCTGACAACGAGATTTGAACCATCTCACTCACATTACCTCATAAAGACACTTGTCGTAAACATGTCATGTTAAACCCTTACCTCTGACAATGAGATTTGGATCATCGCACCTATCTCACAAATCACCTCATACATACTTCAACAAGCAATTGTTTTTGCGATCCTGACTCGATCACTAGCTCTATCTATTATCCAAGTGAGTCATCCCATGATCTTGACCTGATTATTGATCTGTCTGTTATCTAAGCGAATCACCCCGTAGAGATGTCAGCCATACCTTGTCTGCAGTTTTTATGTTCCTGTCCCGATCACCGGCTTTGTCTATTATACAGACGAGTCAACCCATGATCCTGACCCAATTATCAATCTTGTCTGTTATACAGGCGAATCACCCCATAGATATATTAGCCATATCGCTGTCTGCAATTTTCATTATCCTAACCTGATTACCGACTCTATTTGTTATTCAGGCAAGTCACACCCAAATCTCAAATCGACTCTGTCTTTTACCTAGGCGAGTCACCCCCAAAATCTCAAAAATGATTCTATCTATTATTCAGATGGATCACCCTGACTTTGTCTGCTTTCTAGGTGAGTCACTCTCATAATAAGCTCCAAAACTAAATTTGTTATGGTTACATCATACCCATAAAAAATTCCATCTTCTGCAACTCCACCTTCTAAAAATTCACAAATCTACAATTATGATGATCACCCTGACTCTGTTTGCTTTCCAGATAAGTCATTTCAAAAAAAAAAACAAGAAGAAAAAACTAGCTATGGAAGCGTCACAACCTCAGCAAACTACTCTAGAACCCCAGAACATTCACAAGCGCATCACATGAGAATTTTCAAAGCAAGGTAACATATTAAAAATTGAAATATTTGTTTCGTTCACAAGGTAGAAGATAAAAGAGAGAGAGAGAGAGAGAGAGAGAGAGAGAGAGAGAAAGCAACACAAACAATCTTATTCTTCACCAAGACAGAAAAGAAAGAAGAGAACACGAAATGAAAAAGGGTTTAAGGGTTACCCAAAACTCTTAAACTTGCCTCTGCTTCCTCAAGGGTCTCCCGACAAGTTTCCGCCATTGATGTTAACACTTGACGGCACAACTCGTCGTCACTAATCGCCAGCTGCTAAGTAACTTGAACCCTGGCCTCCTTGATCGCCATGCTCCGCATACTAATCTCTTATTGAAGCTGGCCATGGCACAGAACAAAATCATCCTACCTCTTCAACACCTCATCATACTTTTCTTGGGTGGCCTCCAGTATGGCTTGAGCCTTAGCAATAACCCCGCATATAAAAAAAAAGCTTGTGTGATGGAAATTTATGAGTTGAAATCCAAAGTATTTCAAAACTCATTATAAATCAGCCAATGAGATTTTAAAAACTTTGGAGGGGGTCTTGTAAGAGGAGAAAATTTTGCAATCAAGAAAAATAAGGCCATACGTGGTGAACAATCTCATGCACACGAGGCTGATAGCCTCGAGTACGTGAGGCTAGCAGCCTTACGCGAGGCTAATAGCCTCACATGGGGATGATAGCCTTGCGCACCGGGCTATTTCAGTTTTCAAATCGGGTTTCTTTTAGATTTTTACCAGAATTCTTATTCTAATCATATCCAATCATTCCAAATTAAAGATTCTAAATCCAAACACAAGTTCAGAGATTAAGTTGAGCTGGGATTCCATCTTTATTTTTAAGGAAATCCCTAAAACTATAAATAAGGGCTAAGAGGGGAGTTTTGCGGATCTTTTGGAGAGATCTTTGAAGACCCTTGAGTTGATTTTCTATGCGAGGGCATGCCAACCAGCAGTAAGAAGCCACCGGCCAAAACCTTTCACCATAAATTCTTTACGTTCAAGACCGATTAAAACATTAGATCGTTAATGAAGTATGAGGTCAACACTCCATAGCCAAGAACACACATATTTTGCAAAAGAGAGAGAGACGTTATATAATTCCTCTCGTTTGTTTTCTATTTTCTTTTCATTGTATTTTGGTGAATCATTGTAATTTTTTAAATCCATGGCAATGAAAGGAAGCGTGACTTCTGTAGGAAACACTTTCCATGGCTCATCATGTAAGTGTGTAGAGTGTATGCTTATTTCAAATTTTATGCATCAGTATATCTTATTATCGGATTTAAAATTTCAATTAAAAGTAGATAAGAAATACTATCATATAGGCATAATTTAAGGCATTAAACTATAAGTATTCAAAATGAAATGCTTTAAATATTGGTTTCTATTTCAAGAAGCGACAAAATTTTCAAAAAAAAATTGTTAAATTGTTTTGTTAAATTGTTAGTTAAATTCTTATGCATATGATACAATGAAATTTTAGTGTAGTATTTCTATCCACCCCCAACATAATATATGCAATGTCCTCAGTGTATGTATAATATAAGCATAAAAATAATATAATAAGACATTAAGAAAAAGGTTATGGTTAGAAAATATTTGGTTTTGTTAGTTCTTTTAATACACTCCACAGATAGTCAATGTCTTTAATGTTGATGTTCTTCTCCATTGTGATTGAATCTTTGATGCCAGCAAGACCCTATGTTTCCCTAGTACCTCCGCTCATCCTCCTTGTTTGAGATGATGACATCTTTACCAGTTATATATTAGTACATCCTGGTTAGGAACCGAAGGTTGCATTCTTAGCGTCACTCAAGGTGCGTCTGTCGTGTCTCAATGGCATTCAGCCCCATACTAAATGTAGTGGACATGTTTGTGATCGACTCCAATAGACTTTAGAGTGTTACTACGGATGGTTAGGCTGCCTGAGCTACTAATTATCCTTGGCTATGATCTTGCCCTCCTTGCTGGGTTTGTTGTGTTGCTGAGGTCGCTCCTATTGGTTGCGCAGCAGATTATTCTTGGGAGTCTTGCAGTTGCAGATGTTCCGGCCGAGCACTCACGCTCCTCACTATGGTATTGGTGAAGGGCTCTAAACAAGGGATCACGATGTCAGTCGATGACAAATCAATCCATTGTTCAAGAAGATTTTCACAATCAGAGACGGCAGAATCAAGATTGGCTTTGCCACTCTTAGATGTAGAAGACGCTCTCTTTCCTACTTCATGCATTGGATTATGGAGGTGTACATGATTGAGAAGATACTGAACGGTTGCCTCTGTAAGGTCATATTCATCAATACCACATCTCTTGAATATAGTTCTACTGTTGTGGAGGACGGTGCGATGTTAAATTTGTAAAGAGAAATACTAGTACGAGCTCCTTCCTCAACAACCCCAATCTCATAAAGATGGTTGTGAAAGCATAATTGCTAAGGTTCGAGCATAACTCTCTGAAGACTGGGGAGCCGAATGGTGTGTCATTCACTCTGTCGAAGAATGATGGTTATTCTTTAAGGACATTCGAAATTGGAACACCCATTGATTATCTCTTGCCTCGTAAATTAGAACACTTTGCCTCTAACTATTATATGTGCAGGTTGGCCACCCATTGCTGATTCCAGGTGTGAATCGAATTCTCAAACTATTTTGTTGTATCATGTTAGGTACTCATGTCCGGTATATTCTTCAAATTCAACTTGCTGCATGAAGAATCAGAAAAGAGCAGTTCTCGTGAATTCTTGAGTAATTCAACTATCTTTTGGGCCAAGGCTTGAATTGCTCAAACTGCTTATACAGTTTTTTTTTTTGCTGGCCTAGGAATCTTTTGTTTCGGTGGAGGTGGAGGGGATGAACCAAAGGTTTCTCCCCCAGCCTCTTCATTGTCATCTTACTTGGTCCCATTTTGAAAATACTATCAAAAATATATCTTTTAGCACTTAATTTCTTCAAAGTTATGAACTTTATTCTTCAAAATTATTTTCAATTATTTTTCATGATGATTTCCAATTTACCATGCAAATTACTCCAATGTATCAAATCATTGTTTTGATCTACTTTTTAGAGTATGAATTTGTTAAATGGTGTATAATTTAACAATCCATGAATTTTTATGATAAAAGTTTTGATTTTTATTTAATTTTTACCCATAAATTAGCATATTTCATAAAAAAATAGCAAAATTCATCCAAAATTCCCGAAAATTCAACAAGACATCCGAAATCCTCTATGAACTTAGTATCCAAACTTAATTCGTTCTACTTACTTCATATAATCTGTAGATCTAGGTTATTGAGACAAAAATATACTTTTTATGCAAAATAAGCCATGAAAATTTTTTGAGAGAGGGATTTGTTGAATGATTTGAAGAGAATTGTGTAGGACAGACCTTGGTTATCAATAGTGGATAAAAAACTCCCATCGGGTTTACTTCAACTGCGGCTCTCGGGTAGAGCCTATTTTGCCCTTACAGTGGACAATTATGGGTAACCACTTCGATAGCAGTTTCAACAGCCATTCTCTGGTTGAGAACTGTAAAGCCTATTTGTATTTTTTTCTTTATTTGTTAGTTCCTAAAACCAATGTTAATTCTAAATAAGTAGACTAAAATCCATAAGTTAGTCCCATTTTCTAAAGTTATTAACCAAAACTAAGGTTAGTAATATTTTTTTGAAAAGTTTTTTTTTTGAAATTTTTTTAAGAAAAACTAAAAAGAATTAAAATTTTTGAAAATTTTGAAACATCATGGATAGTAAAATCTAAGTTAATTTCATAAGTATCCCCCAACTTAAAATACACATTGCCCTCAATGAATTAGTATATCAATTAAGGTCTGTTAAGAACAATAGAAAATAAGGAGAGAAAGTAATGATATTACCTAGGTTCCAACATGTGATGTATCAAATTATAAAAAAAAATTGTTAGCACAATAATATACACAATATACATAGTGCCGTTATTAAGCATGTGTTTTGGAGATATCGGAGGATCCATCAAATCATGGGATTCCTTCGTATGCATTGGAAATTCTAATAAGTGTTTTAATCTTTTTCCGTTCATTTTGAATATGTGACCATTCTTACTATTTTCAATGTCAATTACGCTATATGGATAAACAGTTTTAACAGTAAATGGTTCAGTCCATCGTGAGTGCAATTTCCCTAGAAATAGGCGAAGCCGTGAATCGTATATAGCACTTTATTGGATGGATGAAAGATACAACGTGATATGTGTCGATCGTACCATATTTTCATTTTCTTTTTTAAAATGCATGAATTTTCATACGCATCATGTCTTAATTCCTCCAATTTTTTAAGTTGAAGTTTTCATAATAGGCCTGTAGAGTTTAAATCCAAATTAATTGTTTTAATTGTCCAATACGCCTTATGTTCAATTTCAACTGGAAGGTGACAAATTTTCCATAAACATGCATAATGGTATCTTATAAGCAGTATAATAAGTCCATAATGCATCAACAAGTTAAAGTGACCAATCATTGCAACATGGATTAACTATTTTCTGTAAGATCTTTGTTATTTTTCTATTAGCAGCTAAACTTGTCTGTTTGATTGCGGATGATATGGCGTGAAAACCTTATGTGTGACATGGTAATTTTTTTATCTAATCCATGAAATTTAAGTAGTACCTGAACTATCTCTGATTTAATCTCAGAGACTAATATTGAGTGGAAAGATATGCAAGATGATTGGTTGATCCTATTAGGCTGTAAATATTCTCGAAGTAAACGTCAACTGCTACCACAATCGCTTGCATTGTCTGTCATGATTTTGAAATTTATGAGTCTGAAGGTGAAGGTCACAAAGTGTCGAAAAGTCTATGGGAGAAAGTCTTTGAAGAGGTCTTAATCAATCTACCAGCAAAATCTCGATACCAAGTGGTAGTATAACATGTCTTTGCTCCTACACCTTGGATAGAATAGAAATGTAAAAACACCAATAAATTATCTCCAGTAATGGTGCTAAAAATTGATCAAATCTAAATCGCACACTCTCAAGTGTAAGAAATCAACAAGTAATATAATCTCAGTAAGTCCGAGGTCAAATCCATGAGACAGTTTGGTATTGAAAACATAAGATTATGGAATAAGAGTAAGAAAAAAAAGTACTTGTTAGAAAATATACAAATCAATCAAGAAAATGGTTAAGATTTTATATTCATCTCTAGTTCTCTATTTTGGTTATCTAGACATTAGAAATCATTTTCTTGATCCTTCTATCTATATTTATATTATCATAATCCTATAATACCCACAAATAATTTATTTCCAGAACTATGATCTGAGAAAATATGAATTATATCCAAAAGATAAACTATTTCAAGCATATACAATGATTACAATCAATCAAATATTAGGTAAGCACAAGAAATAAATTAGATCTTTGTATTCCATGATCATATTAACATAATCCCATGCATCCAATTAATAAATTATATCTAGAATCATGATATGAATTTCTAAAACAAAAAAAAAATCATGCCCTAAAAGAATGAATATTTTGAATACATACAAAACTATAATTAACTAACCATGTAAAATGATAAGAATATAGAAATAAAAAATTTAAAGAGATATAGACAAACCATTGTTGAAGAAATAGAGAATTTTCATTCATCTTTTACTAAGAATTTAGCCAATCACTATTGAAAGGAGTAATTTTTATTTAAAAGAAAGAGAAGAGAGTTACAAATATAATGTCTCACAGTGAGGCACATCCTCTCCTATTTATATAGTTTATAATCTCCAAAACCCCTAAATAATACTATCCTTTATATCCACAACAAATAGATCTCAATGGCTAAGATTAGAGACCAAAAACAAGTATAAAACGAGCTCAGAAATGAGCAGGAAATGGATATAAAACATATGAGTTGCAGATTTTGCTAAGTAGTATTTTTGTAAAATAGTCATAACTTTTGCATTTGAATTCCAATTGAGCAGATTCTGGTACCATTAGAAAGATAATTTAAAACTCTACAATCTCTTCCTATGCAAACTATCCAGTTTTAATCATATATATATATATATATATATATATATATATATATATATATATATATATATATATATATATATATATATATATATATATATATATATATATATGAAAACTGGTCTTTAAACTACAACTGCTGCGCTAGCTGGTCACTGGGCTTTCGACAACAACTTCAACAGCTATTTCGATAGCCCTTCTCAGATAGATTTAGAGTAATTGAATTTTGACGAGCTGTCGACAGTGGTTTCAATAACTACTTTAACAACGCTTTAGTAGATTTGCTGCTAGACCTTTTGCATATGTGTGCATACTCGTTTCATTTTCTTGCATCGTAAAACCCTTCCAAAAGATTGTAAATCACTTGATTCAAGCAATAAAATACTCAAGTTGAGAATTAGAGTTATTTGCATAATAAATCATTAATTTTCCATGTTAATCATCAAAATTGAATTACGAGTGCATAAAATAATCAAAATATAACACTTTCCATTCATACTCAATCATTTCAAGTAAAGTTTTGGTACTTGTATGTCTCATAGAGCTGATTTGATTTAGTAGGATTTCTATGCAATTCAAAATTGGAATTCTCAGATTCTTGAAAAGCCATTTACTGAAGAAGAAATTAAAGTGGCATTGTTTTCAGTGAATACTAATAGTTCTCTTGGTCCTGATGGCCTTTTAACTTTATTCTTTCAAGAATCTTGCAAGACTATTAAAAGTAAGCATTTTGATATGATGATAGATTTTTATTATGGCTATTTGGACATTAACGAATTTAATTATGCTCATGTTATTTGCTACTAAAGAAAGTTACTAATAGTGTGACAGATTTTAGGACAATTAGTCTATTAAGTGTAGTTTATAAAATTGTTACCAAAATTCTTACTATATGGTTCAATTCTATTTTAAATAATTCGGTTGATATTACTTAGTCTGGTTTTATCAAAAGAAGATTTATAGTTGATGGGATTGCATCTGTTCAAAAATTTATATATGCATGGAAGAGAAGAAAAGTAGTGGAGGTGCAATATTGAAGTTAGATTTTGCCCAAGTCGATAACATGCTTGATTGTAATTATATTTTTGATATATTAAAAGTAAGGAGATTTGGTGATAGATGAATTGCTTGGATTAAATTGATCTTATATGAAGGTAAATCTCAAATTTGGTAAATGGAGTTGGTGGTAAACTGATTGTGTCTAAGAGGGGTTTTAGACATAGAGATATTTTATTTTCCTTGTTATTTGTTTCGGCTATGGATACATTTACAAAGATGTTAAGATTAGCTGATAATAATGGTATTATTTGAGGTTTAGCTCCTTTTAATTTTGATGGCAGATTACTAAATTTACAATTTATTGATGATATTATTTTGTTTATTAATACGGAGTTTCAATCCATTAGAGTTTTAAAGCTATTACTATATGGTTTTGAGTTAGTTTCGAGACTCAAAATTAATTTTAACAAAAGTTTGGTACATCAATTATATGATAATTGTGAGGGATATGATTATATTTGTCATATGCTGAATTATCAAAAAAGGGCATATCTTTGATTTATCTGGGTATTCCTATCAGGCCAACTAAATTGTATCATGATGATTAGATCTGTGATTAATAAAATTAACAGAAGACTTGCATGATTGAAAGGTTTTAGTCTTTCTAGAGGGGGCATATTAGTTTTAATTGATACTGTTCAATCTGCTATTCTTTTAGATGATATGTCCTTTTATTTATTATCTAGTTGGGAGACAAAACCAGAAGGTATTTTTATTTGGAAGGGAGATAAAGAATGTAAAGGATTTTCATATCTCGCTAGATAGAAAGAGGTATGCAAACCAAAGAAATATGGAGGCTTGGGAGTTTTGAATTTGCAATCTATGAATATTTCTTTGTGTACTAAATGATTATGGAAGTTTTGTCATTTAAAGACTTGACTTAGTGTATGATAATTAAGTCTTAGTATCATCATAATAAAAGTCTTTAGAGATGTGAATAGACATTATGTTGGCTTGTCTCATTTTTGGAAAGGAATTTTAAGATCCAGGGAGATTTTTTTTGAAAATACTAAAATTCTTATTGGCAATGGTGAAAATTCTTCCTATTGGCAGGATACTTGTTGCTTCGATAGATTTTTGGCGGATCAATTTAGTACTCTTTTGGAGCTTGCCTTGATAAAAATACCAGAGTTATTGATATGGGGTTATGCAATAATAATTCTTGGATTTGATTGGTGATTTAATTACTCAATGGAACGATTTAAAGGATCAAATTACTACTATGCAAATTTCTATAGTTGAAAATAATTGAGTTTGAATAGCTAATTCAAATAGTGTTTTTTAGTCAAATCTTTCTAGGATAAAATTATGTGTAATTCTTTATCGATAGAATATGCATATACTTGGAAATTGCCTGTTCCTTCGAAAGTTAAAATTCTTGTTTGGCTTATCATTTTGGACAGCTTGCATACTAAGGAGAGAATAATAGAAAAAAGTATTGCTAATTATGGTTTATTATGTGGTTTTTGTTCTATTTTTGCATAAACTCTTGATAATCTTATTTGGAGAAGTTTTCAGTTTAATTTGCATGTTTGGAACTTATCAGGTACTATAAAATATTTATGAACCCCTTGGAGAAGTGTCCATGTGCCTAACAATATTAGAATTGAATAGGATTTGACAGTTATGGCCGAACTATAATGTATTTGGAATGAGAGGAATAGTAGAATTTTTTTTAAAACAAAAAAGCAAAAATTATTTAGCTTTGCTTTCAACTATTAATTCTTTTATTTTTATTTTTTTATTTTTTTGGTTTAGAAATATTTCCAAAAAAAAGATCAAATTTACTCATGGATCAGGTCTAAGATGTATTGCTGGTATAATGGCTCTTTATGTAGCTGGTGTAGAGCAAGAATCTGATAGTGATGCTAGTGGCCAATATTTCTCAAATGGTGTGGGGACAGACTGCACAAGGAGTTACCGATACTCAGATTATAATGGTGCTTGATTATGGAGTGTTGGAATCTTTTTTGTGTTGTATATTTTCTAGAGTTTGTAGTTAAAATTGATCAAAGGGTGATTTAACTTATGGTAGATGAGGATTTCTCTCAATTATGACATTTATATATTGGCCCTTTTTTTTTTGTTGTTGATCTTGGTTAGGACTTTTATCGTGGTTAGGACTTTTATCGTGGCTATAAGTTGAAGGGTGTAACTTTATCAAGTTCTTAATAGAATTTTTTTTCCAGAAGGATCCCTAAATCTTCTTAAAAAAAAAAAAAAAAGTTGAAAAATATACATGAGTAATTCGATCGAATTTGAATTGAATTCGGTTGGTAAGATTAGAAGCTTCCGGATCCGGTGGCTGCCTCTGAAAGGGATAGTTATGGGAGTTCTAAATGAGCAAACCTTTTTTCTTAGTGAGCCCATCTTATAACTGTAAGGACTTCGAAAATAACTATATAAAGTGGGCTCACAGGAAAAGTAGTGTGCGCCTTTAGAAATTTACGTATGCGCTCACGCACTGCGCGTCGACTACTAAATTACAACAATTCAACGCTATCCCACAAGCCCCACGGCAGTCTCTCTCTCTCTCTCCATCTCCACAACGCCATTCAATGGCCTCACCAATCCCCTCCGTGACACTCAGCTCCGGCCACGCCATGCCGGTGGTGGCCATGGGAAGCGCTTCCGTCCCTGTAGCATCCCCGGAGGCTTTCCGATCGGCGATCCTCGATGCCATCGCTGTCGGATACCGCCATTTCGACACCGCGTCCCTCTACAGAACGGAGCCTCTCCTGGGCCCGGTCATCAACGAGGCGATCGAGCTCGGGCTCGTGAAGAGCCGCGACGAGTTCTTCATCACGACGAAGCTGTGGGTGACGGATGCTCACGAGGATTACGTGGTTCCGGCCCTACAAGAATCTCTCAGGTCATATTCTCTAGCCCTCCCTTTTTACCCTTTTCTTTCTCCAGATTTCAACATTTTGATTGTACTTCGACATTTAGTTATGTAAATAGTTTGATTTGATTATATTTAGAGATTTAGAAAGATTTCTCATTAGATTGTTAGGGTTCGTCGTAACCCTGTGACGATAAGATTTTTGTTTATCGCCTTTTTTATTTAATTAATTAATTAATTAATTAATTTATTTATTTTGAGAGAATAGTTTATAAGATAATGATTGTTGATTGTGTAAGATGTGTATCAATATCCATGATCTATATCTGGCAGCCGGCACCACTGGCCACTGTAAGTGTCAACAAACCAAATTAGCGTGCCCATGGTTTGTTTGAGATTGAAACAAATTATTTTGGGGGCATTTACGATATCAGTTGTTATTAGCCACATCGAGCCTGCACAGGCTGTGCTGTTTCCTTAATTTTTTACAGTTATTGCATCTTCTTGTAAACCACGCCAGTGACGTGTATATAAGGTCCCACATATTCATACTGAATTTAAGAGGGGGTGAGGATGGGATATGAAGGCCAACCCTTACGCCCGCTGTTTTCGTGTATGTGCGCATGAACCCGCTTGCTCAGCCCCTCCCCTATATGAAAATGAGCCCAGAATCGGAGCTTATTGTAAAAATATATATAGCATATTTTTGGAGAATGAAATGTTAATTGTACTTCTGCAATTTTATTTATGCCTATATATTTTTTTAAAAATATTGGTAACGACTTCAGTGAGGAAGTCACAGTAATGACGACAATGGAGACGACCACTCAGAGAACTCTTCCCCCGCTGTCTTTAATGTACTTATGCTGTCGATCAATGTGAACCAGTGTTGAATTTCATTTTGCAGCTGATACTGCCTTTTGGATGTCTTGTGAGTTGCTCCAAGATTCTGTTTCTATGTCTCTCCGTTGTAGTGCATCTTCACTTACACCTTTGAAGAGCCCCACAATGCACACATAAGGGTTCAATATTTCTTACCTACTGCACAACCTTCCAAAAGCGATTTTATATGATTGGATTTGATGCTGCCTCATGTATTATGTGATTATAGCACAAATCCTTCTAGTACAGATACCCTTTTCTGTAATTTAAAGCCATTACGATTCTGATATTTTATCCAGTGTTGATATGGTCTTACACATTGGAGAGGCATGGATTAATAGGTAACGTCATAGTATTCCAAAATGAACATTGTATATGTAATATTGGTGCATGTTGATCGCCGGAACCAATTTACCTTGTTCCGAGATGTTGTTGGATTTGGTTTCTAGTGTATGATATTTTACTCATAAGAATTATTTCGCAATATTGTAATGAGATTTATTAATGCTGCACAGCTTCATTTTAGCATTCCATGGGTACAAGATTCATCCTTTCAGTTACTGAAGAGGGGGAAAAAAACTATACTTTTCAATCAGGCACTTCTTCCATCATTAACCTATATAATTCTCTGCTGAAGGAAATTAGTCATGTCTGAAAATTTTCCAACATGTACCAAGAAGTTATTTCTTAATATACGTCAGATACAAGATGATGTTAGTCACTTCTGAACTTTCTTTACACATTTCTAGATGCTTTTGTTGTCAGACAAATGGTTGATTTTTTTTAAGGTGTAAAATACTGATATTGATCTTTCTTTGTCAAAACGATTTTCCTTTAACATATTTGTGTAATCAATTGCAGGAATCTTCAATTAGATTATGTTGATCTCTATCTCATACACTGGCCTTTAAGTGTAACCCATGGAGGGCCCATGTACCCCTTTGATTTAGATAAATTTCGCCCTCTTGATCTAAAGTCAGTTTGGGGGAGAATGGAGGAGTGCAACAAGTTGGGCCTGACTAAGTCCATTGGTGTAAGTAATTTCTCTTGCAAGAAGTTAGAACAACTTCTGGAAATTGCTAGAGTTCCACCCGCTGTCAATCAGGTATGCTGATTTATTCACACTGAATTACATGAATTCTTTTGCTACACATATAATAACACCATTTTCAATCTAACGTATTAGGTGGAAATGCATCCCGTTTGGCAACAAGGGAAGCTCATTAATTTCTGCAAGGGAAAGGGTATTGTTGTGACTGCCTACTCTCCACTGGGAGCAAATGGTGCTTCATGGGGAACAAAAAAGGTCATGGAATGTGATGTCTTAAAAGAGATAGCAAGAGAACGGGGGAAGTCCTTACCACAGGTACTATATTCTTAGAAGCTACATGGATTTAAAAAGGACATGTTTCTTCACAAGTTCTTTTCAGCAATTTCGATTGTTTAGGGAATCTTAGTGCCAACGTCTCATATGAGTCTGATATATTATATACAAAAGAGTTGAGATAAATTATCTCATTGATATTGCTGGGAAACCGTTATCTTAAAGAGCCTAAGAATGATGAGTTGTAATAAAACTTAAGTAGTTAGAGCCCAATAGTTTGAAAGTTGTAAGAAAAATTAAAAATTAATTGAGTACCTAGTTATTTTTGTTCATATACACATACACATAAGTAATTTAATCTAACATATATCCAAAATGAAACCATCAATTAGACAACATATTTTTGTTCTAACATACTTCGCAATGCATTTGTCTTATGTATGTTTGCTTTTGTATTGCCATGCATACATTTTACGACTCTCTGACCCATATCCTTATCCGATTCTTTCATAGCCATTCCCATATTTAGAGGACATAGATATAAGCCTTCTTATTCATAATATCCATCCATATTCCTAATTGAAAAGTAGATATGGATTTGGTAAATTTTGTATCGTCCTTTTCCATCCTTATTTATAAATTATTGATTTACAATTTCAACTTTTTTTTCTTTATCAGAGAGTTGGTGAATTTTGAGAAAAATAGGAGGTTATGAGGTACTGTTACCATGTTCACCATAGATTTCGTGATTTGAGGATAATGTTTAACTGTAATCTAATACTTAATCAAATCATGAATTACTGTTTATTTGGAAATTGATTTTTGGATCAAAACCAACCGAATAGTGGAATATGATCGATTCGTGAACTGGAGTTCATGAAATTTAAGTCCCCCATAACCAATATTGAACCAACACATGTGTAACACCAAGATGCCAACATAGCTGGAACACCAACTCAACATATTGAACCATGACAAACTCTAAAAAAATACATACAAAGGTTTTAAATATTAACCGATACCAATATGCAAGTTGAATATTGTGTCAGATTGTGAGGTATCCAATATGATATAGACCCCAATAATATCGGCAATGATATTGCCAATATTCTTGATTTTTTAACTAAATCCAATATTGCCAATATAATACTTAGATATTGCTAACTTCAGATACCATAAACCATTACAATAGATATCAAATTTGGGATCGTAAACCTTAATATAAAAAAAAAAGACTGTTCAATCCATTGTTCAACAATAGAACTTCAGAATAGAAGTTTGTGCCTCACAGGTCATAACTAAATGGGTCACATTTATCGGAGGTATTTGAGGTAGTTTAATTCAACAGGCCATTGGGATTAAAGTCCTTATTTTTTTTTAATAGATAATTTAGAAAAACAATATGCTTTCTTGATGTTTCGGAATGTTCTTACCCTGAATGTGCCTTGATGTCGAGAGTGATTATTGGTAGCAACCTGATCATCTTTTCCCTTTATTATGGATATTTTTCTTAGTAAAGTAGAATATGATGGATGTTCAACTGTCTTTTGGTCATTTTGGAATATGGCAAGCCCCTCTCTTTTCCATATTTTTAAGCTAGGGAACAACACTAATTATAAGAGGGTTGATGACAACCTGTCGCAAAATTTTGTCAAACTTTTCATAGAGCCTTGCTCCGCTGGTCCCATTTTGATGGGGAAAGGCTTCGTAAATGATGATGATATTTCAGAACACTGTTACTTTTCTTGTTAATTATATGATAATGTTAATTTAGATTTGAATATTGGAGTTTTATGTGTGATGAACTTTCTTTCCTGTGTGACTTCCTGTTCTCACTTTCACACTTCTTTTATTGAACTCACTGCACTTAATTTAGCTTATATGGTTTGGTTTTGAGCCTTAACAGCGCTCCAATTCAAGTCCAAAGCTCAGGTCCATCACATTCAACTAATGATAGACATTGTTAGCATGCCATTCATCTGGCTTAACACAAGATATATATTATTACAGTTCTCTAAATAGTGTAGTTCCTTAGAATTAGAGGTGTTAGCTTAGGAGATTGATATGGGATAAAGACTCTGTTGTTATAGGGAACAAATCTGGTGATGTGCTTATGATAGACTGGTCCAATTTTATTTAACCAAGTATCAAATCTCTTAACTTGTCGATGTTTAACTATTTTACTAGTAGAGTAACTAAACTTTTATTTCCATTACGCTACTTTCACAAGCTTAACTAAATGTAAGATGCATGTTCCAACACTTGTAACCCAAAGTATGCTTTGGAACATGATGATTGATTTATTCTTTATCAAGATCCATATATCTAATGGTCCAACACGTCAAGCTGAAAAAAGTCACTAATTTCTTCCTCTAAGTTCTTCTATGTACTCTTATGGAAGCTTTAATTATTGAACAACTTAATTATATTTTCTTTTCTATTTTTACTCAACAATTATCAGCACATTAATAGGAAAAATTTTAATGACCATATACTGAGATCAGGTCATATTAAACTAGTAGGTATACTGAAATATTTAAAACAAGTTTCTGCGTCTGTTCCAGTATTGTAAAATTTTATCTAATCACATCCATCTATTCTTCGTGTAATTATATATCTTTAAGATGATATAAAGAAGGTGTTGAATTCATTCACTAATTTGACCCTTAAATGGAGCCAATTCACTAGTTCAAATTAAATGAATTAAGTGAATTGAAATTGGCTTCAAAAGTTGACTACATAGTAAAGGAAAAAAAAAAAAAGGAAGATAAAAAGATAGTCCCACATTGGATAGAGGATTGTAAGGATGTGGGTTTATATATGGTAACTTATTCCATTACTTTGCTTATGTAAGAAAAGGAAAACCTTGAGCACCACGGGTGGTGCTACGCACGCGCATGCGCGTGTGCGAGGGCGAATGGGCGTTTAGGGCGCATTGGGCGCTTTAGAGCCTTTGATTTTTGGTGCTATTGGATTCGGGTTGCCTCTATTGGGTTCAGATTTGAATGGATTCGACCTGCACCCGCCCCGTCAGTCAAGAGTCGTTGAAGTCCAACGGTCGGCGGTCCAACAGTCACCGGCCGCCGTCAACGGTTGTCGTTAAACGGGCACAACTGTTGAAACGGCCAACTGTTGCGACTGTTGAAAACTCAACCGTTGCGACTGTTGAAAACCTATAAATAGGGTCTGGGTCAGAGTTGCAAATACACGAGTTTTTCTTTTCTTTTCTGTTTCAGTTCATCTTCTGCAGACAGAATTTTCAGAATTTCTATCTACAGAAGATATCTGTTCAATTCCATTCAATAAGTCCAGTCCTGCATTACATAAACCAGAGATAACCTTTATCAGATTTGCCAGAGCAGAGGGATTGCGGCTTCCTTCCCTCTGCAGATCGATCGTTGTATCCTGGGAGATCGACGTCCAAGAAATCCAGAAGCAAACAGTGGAGGACGAATCGATTTTAAAGAGATAGTGTCCAACACTAGCCTCGATCTTCATCAGATCTTCTTCCTGTCATCTTCCAGTCCTCTTCCTGTCTTCCTTCAACATTCTGAAGCAGGTTTTTCATAATCCAGTTTCTTCTTTATTCTGTTTAGGTTAAGTAAACTAGTTAAAGAAAAATAGTTTAATTATTTCTGTAAATAGTTTAATTCTGGAAACTGTGTTAGGAAATAAGAACAGTAATAATAACAATTTAATTATTCTGTTTAACACTGAAACCTAATTACAGAATTAATTTTCTGCAAGTTAATAGTAGCAATTCTGTGTAGTAAATCTGTTAACTACAAATCTGCTCTCTTGTGTTAATCTAAAACATATCTGTATGCTTCAATCTGCAACCAGAGCATTTAGTAACCTCCACATATACAATATATTAGAAGACATATATTCCAACAGAAGGTAAAATTTTTGCTATTAGTAGCATTGAAATAATAAAATAAAATTAATGGAAAAGAGTAGAAGAATGAATGTAAAAGGTGTGCACATCGAGAAGAAGAAAAGTAACATCTATAGCAGAATAGTTTAACTGACACGTACTATCCAAATAGAGAAAATGTTAATACTAAAATACTCATATGCATTATTATTATTATTAAGTAATTGTAAATATTTTTAAGAATGGTTTATTTTCTTTAGAACATATTATTATTTTTAGATTGTATTGATAATTATCTAAGTATTGCAGATTGTTGCTAGGTGTATTTAAAAAGAGAAATAAAAGTAGAAAATTATGTATAAATTTATTTATATAAATTATGAAAAAGAAGCAAGTTGTATTAGCAAAATAAAAACAAGTTAAAAATTTTAGATGAAAATAATCATTATCTAAATTTGGGGGTGAAAATTGGTTTATGTACAAAATATAAATTAAGAATTAATAGTTATAAATAACTTGATGCTTTGTTATTTATCCAAGTGCTTCCTAATCAATAGAATTTATATTATGAAGAAATAATTTATCTTACATAAATATTATGATGTATGCATATAACTTATTCGTTAAAATCCAGTGTCAATTAAATAAAATTTTACATCACACAAACTTGATGGATAAAGTGTAGCGAATGAGTAAGATAAAGTTTAAAGTAATATTTGTCTTAGACTATAATATGTTATATATATATATTTCATCTTAAGAGAGGGATGAGTAAGATATATTTTTAATGAAATTAGATGCTTAACAAATATTCAGTTCTTATATAAACTAGAAAATGAAGATAGTTTATAACATATGTAGCCGTTATATTTTCATTTATTTAAGCAATCTCATGTAAACCTATCCAATTACGTATTTGGAAAATCTAAAATTTAAGATGTTAATTTAAACTAAAATTATTATATTTATATGTTTAAGTTTAAATGTAGATAAGGTCTTTGTTTTAAATATCCCTGATATAGATAATATATCTCTCTAAAATATCAGTTTTCCAGATCAGTTGTGATGTTACCTTGAAAAAGGGGTCATATTATTTTATGTGCATATCAATGATATTTGCAATATTGCCTAGAATATGGATTCTATATATCACCTCAATATATTGGCCCATTTATTTGTTCAATTGAATTTTTAACTTAGAACTAGATTTGATGTTCATACCTATATCATTTCTATTTATTGGAAAAGGAAACCAAATTACTTAACCTTTGCTTAAATCAATAAGAATTTTAAATTGTTGCCATAGAAACTTTAGAGGCGGCATCTCTTTGATATGTTTAGAGTTAAAAATATTAGAGATCTATATTTCATAGCTCATTTCAGTATCACTCAAGACTTAAAACCTTTTTTAAGTTTCTCTTACTCTTCAACTTTTCTATTAGAGATCTATATTTTAAGTTTCTCTTACTCTTCAACTTCTCTCTTTAAACCTATTGCTTACTCGGCTACTATTACTATTGTTGGTACTGTTGTTGTTCGTGTCATTACAATTATTATAGCCAATCTATTTTAACTATTGTCTCTGTTGTGCTTGAATTTATTTTTATAATTTATATTTTCAGTGATAGTCAAATTTGTTTTATAGCTTATTTTAATGTGTTATGCTTATAATAAATGAGCATGTCCTCGATTGCCTATACATGCATTGTGTGTGTGTGTGTGTGTGTCTATATGCATGCATGTTATGCCATACTAGTTAGATTAGTAAACCAACTATAGGATTGATTTGAATGCCTGATATGAGTTCGTATCTCCCATATACCATTTGTTATCCACTATTTAATATGAAAAGAACCATCTGAGTATGATATTTGGAATGTTGGGTATGGTCAATGAATTTGTAATATGGATGTACAAATGCAGATAGAGATGATGTTTAAACTACTTTATTATGTGTAAAGGGAGAAATGGTTTTTATCCTAATTTGGTAAAATTGACATACTGATTCTTTTCAACAAGTTCTTCTATAGATCGCGTAGAGAAATAGAAAAATATTGCATGGAAACTACAATTATTTTATTATAATACAATTGCTTATCCAAAGGACAACTCATAAGCTGTCTTCTCAAATGACTCGTGAATTCTGACCATGTTTGAGATCACTTCTATACTTCTTTGTATATAGAATCGCTCTTACATAGCATCACAATTTATATTAGTATTTCTAGTACTATATAAATTTTGCTACCGAAGCACAAGATCTTTAATTCTGTTTGGGAAAACAGGAAGAGTAATTTGTTTTCTTTCCCATCATAAGAGTTTAACACTGATTTCACGTTTTGGTGAGTACTCCCAGCTATGAGTATAATGCCCATCGTGGATGCATTTATTAGCCATCCTTTCAGATGGGATATGAGCAATGAATTTTCTCTGTGTTCGTTAACCATATTGGAGGCGTACTTGCAGATCGCTCTGAGGTGGATATATGAGCAGGGAGCAACTCTTGTTGTCAAAAGCTTCAATAAAGAACGAATGACGAGGAACATTGAAATCTTTGATTGGGAATTAAGCAGGGAAGAGCTGGATAAAATTAGTCAAATTCCACAATCAAGGGGGCAGCCAGGAGAAGGGTTCCTCTCTCCAAATGGTCCTTTCAAGACAGTGGAAGAATTATGGGACGGTGAAATATAATGAGACCAGCTTATGAAACTTGTTACTTGAATTTGTGGTATATCGCGTGTGCTTTTATCTTTGGTGTAGACAATAAAATTGTGAGGTCCTTTCAAGACAGTGGAAGAATTATGGGACGGTGAAATATAATGAGACCAGCTTATGAAAACTTGTTACTTGAATTTGTGGTATATCGCGCTTGCTTTTATCTTTGGTGTAGACAACAAAATTGTGAGAATATCTTGCAAACATTTCTGAAGAAATATGTACCGTATTGTTTATTATCTTTAAATATTGTTTGTTATCTTTAATGAGTATTATTGATGGATGTAGAGTTTGGGAGATGGTAAAATGGGAGTTATCATTGGGCGCACTGGGTTCTGATCTTTTAGTCTCATTTTCGCAGTAAAATTTAATCCACAAATACAGTGCCAGTTCGGGGGACTCCAAGAAATTGTCAATCAATACAGGTTGATGCGGCCTGGTGTAAGCAGATGGCCAGTACGCCATGCGTTAGCAAACTGTAGCTGTGGATTTTATGACAAAAGAGTCGCTTGTGATCTAGCAAAATTGGAAAAGGAATTCCTATTACAAGAACAGATATTTCATTTAGGCACTCAATGTTAATAGATCCATAACTAAAATATTAGTAGATTTCTCTAAATGACTGATTTACCCTCTCTTTATATCTAATACATTTTCCCTGTTCTACACTTGGAAGTGTTCATGATAAAATCACTTCACAAAAATCTCAATCTTCACTAGCAGCTAGAAAAACTGTAATATTTCTAATTTAATAGTCCCACATCAGATGTGTAGTTTATAATGATTCCTATAAAACTATAAAGTAATCATATCTAAGTTTTTTTGGGTAGTAATCCGTAGCTAATAATAAAATATTTTATTTCGTACTATTCTACCAGAGGCAGGCCTAACATATTTCTATGCAAATATGTTGCTGGTGTTCCGTTATCCAATTTCCAGGTGGGGACATTATAGAAACTAAATACTGTTGCAAAAGAGTTGAATGATTGCCCGATTCGACGAGGAAAAGGTTACGAGTGTGATAAATTTTAAGCAACACTGCTTTCTATATACTGTATGCGAGAATAACAATTAAAATAGTTAAAACAGTTTATATTAACTATGAATTCCTTCCTAAAAAAGCTAGTTACGTTTACTTTATGAATTCATGTGAATCATTAACTACACTAACTATTGTTTTACATCTGATGATATATTACAAAGAATAAAGGGAAAAAAAAGGAGATAGAAGGGGTAGATTAGTCATTTAGTAAAATTTTGGTTAGGCTTAATTGTGGTTAGCATTTGAGTCAAAACAAAATTGCAGTTGGGAAAACAATGGAGAGTCAAGTTGACATCTCGTTTTCTTAGTATCTGCTTTGTGTTTGAAGTAAAAAATGAAGGAGTATTCTGTTTTTATGTTCCTGTGGTTAAAAACTACCCCAGATGGTGTGGCCACAAGAAAAGGTGACATCATCATCTTAATTTATTCTTAAATCATATTTTATTTTTATTAGAAAAGAGTGGCCATTCACACTACCCTGAGTATCTACTAAATACTAATGCCATGCTCTATGGCCTATCGATCAGTTGTCTGATTAGTGGGGATTTAGATTTTCTAACTGTACAGTCTATTTTTTTTTCCTTTTAAAAGAAGAAGGCAGGGAAAATCAAAAGACCATCCCAACCAAAACTCCATTAAAGCAGAAGGTGAGGTATACACCTTCAACCATCATATGGCCTAATGCAAAAATCTAAGCAACACAACCACAAACTATACAGGCCTTAACTACATATCAAAAGTATTTCTTGTAACTGTGCAGTACTGAAACCATCAAAACCGTAAATATCTATGTATATAAAACAAAAGTGGTTAAAGTAGGTTTCTAATTAGTTGTTTCTATTATTTCCACGGATTTGGTGCGAGTGAATTCCTATTACAAAAACAGTGGTCACAATTTCATGGACCAAACTATTTATTTGCTTCTTATGATAGAAAAACCTCTTGATCCATACAAGTAGGAATGATAATGCACGCGTTTACGGATCAATTTTTTACCTTTCCTATAAATTAAAGTATAAAAATAATTTTTTTATTTTTAATCCAAAATTTTGTATGAAACGGACCAAAAATATTCCAAGGATATGGGTAACAAGTGAGGTAGACGGCGTGCCCGGCCCGACATATGCCATACCAGGCCTGGCATGGGGCATGACTTGGGTCGTGCCTAGCCATGCCGCTCGGGCTTGCCCTGTCATGCACGACGTCGTGCTCGGCCATGTCGTGCATGCTATGCCCGGCACGGTTTGATTAGCAACGACTTTTATAGCCTTTGTCAGTCAAATTAGGGGGTTTCCTCAAATTTTTTATTTATTTTTTTTCCAGAAAACCCTCCAATAACTATTAAATAGCCATTAGAGGTTTTCTCCAAAGAAAAAATTGCAAAATGCATCCCCAATAGTCAGAATGGTCGTTGGGGGGTTTTTTTGTAATTTTTTTGCAAAAATCTTCTCCTCCCACCTATAAATACCTCATCATTCATCCAAATTCATTTTTCTAAAACACACAAATAACCTACAACTCTCTTTATCCCTCTACTCTTTATAAAAATCTTCATTCGACAATTCTCACTCTCTCAAATACAAAACTCAAGTAATACAATTTATTAAGATTCAAGTTCTTCTATGTCGAATTAGAAGAAAAAGAAGTAATTTTCATCAATTCTACTTCAAAGAGCAAGCGCACTCGGTCCTTTCCCCTTAAGCAAATCTCAACTCTCATGCTCTCATTTCGGCTTGCGGCACTTAGATACACATTTTTTTAAGCAAGATTAGCTTTGGATTTTTTTTCCTGATTTTTTTATTATGAATCCATACTCGTCCGGGGCTTTTTCTTCTCAAGTTGTGATAGTTTTTCTCAATTTTTAACGGCGAAAGAAATATCGTTTTTTGAAAGTATCATTAGAATAACCACCACAAGTTCTATTTGTTGCATCACACAAACACATTGCTTTTTCTAATTTTCTATACAAAAACCCACTGAATCTACAACCATCTCATCTAGAGCTTTCAAATCCAATATTTGGAATCATTTTTAAAAAATTATAGAGGATGGTGTTAGAAAATTTATGTGTAAATATTGCTAAAAATCCTACTCCTTTCCTAAAAGTGAAATTAGTCATCTAAGAAAGCATTGAGAAAAGTACACTCACCAAATAAGCCTCAACAAACACAACTCAATACATTTGGTGGTACTTAAGAAAAATTTAAATATAATTTCATAACCGATAGAGAACAATTAGTTACTTGTATAGTACATGCTAAACGACTATTCTCTAGGGCCGAAGAGCAAAAATTTAAAAAATTTCTTAAAATGACATATAACTCTGAATTAAAAAAAGTTCCAAAATCAACATGTAACTCTGACATAGTAAAATATATAATGATAAATGACAAATATTAATTACAATTTTAACTTCTTTAATTTATAGAGTTGTTATTACTTTCGACTATTCAGATTAAATGACAGTCAGTTTTTATGTATAACAACTCCCCATTACATAGATTAAGATTGGTGCATTATAAAAAGAATAATAAGATTTAGAAAATTTGAAATCTTTACTTAGTGTTTTTTTGGCCTTTGGAATAGAATGAAATTTTTCTTTATTTTTTTAATAATGTATTTGAAAATACGGCTGCAATTGAAATTAAAAAAAAAAAATACAAAACTAATAGAAGGAAAATTATTTCACATTAGATGTCTTTACCACATAATAAACTTGTGTGTTCAAGATTGATTAAGGTTATTAACGAATCCATAATTAACTAAAAATATAATAGCATTTATAAAATATAGTGAGCTAAGAAGACAAAATTTCAATCAATTTGTAAAAATTTTAAACTCTCACCAAAATTTTTACCCCAAGATGTTAAAATATAGTGGAATTCCACGTTCAAGATGTTGGATGAGACAATTAAATATAGAGATGCATTATAATTTTTTACCACAATGGAATTAAATTCTTGTCTATTGGATCCAAATGAATGGAATCAATTAATTGACATTATGAATTTCTTAAGACAATTCGAAAGTGCTACTAAGACACTTTCTGGGACTTACTACCTAACCACACATAATTCACTATATTATTTAACTAAAATTAGTTTATTTTTTTATGAAAAGAAGCATAACTTCGTTCTTGTAGATATTGTTGGACCAATGGAAATTAAATTTAGCAAATATTTTCAAAATTTTCCACATTTGTTTTTTTTTTTCACCATTATAAATCCACGTACTAAATTAGATGGAATGGAATACTTAATGGAATTATTTCATAAAAATATGAGATATATAAATAATGTTCAAGAATTACTAAATGATGTAAAATATATTTAGACATTATGTACTCTACATATGAAAATTTGTATGGTAATAAATCCCCACATAGAGGAAATCAATTCGATCCTGATGATAGTGATACTTTAAACAATATTATTAAGTTTATTTCGTAGCTAAAAAACTAGTACAGCATACACTTTATTTAATGAACTTCATTGCTATTTTGATAGAGCCAGTGCTAATACTAGTTTGCGTGAACATTATGAAGTTTTTGATACTTTGGCCTGGTGGAAATCACAAGAGAAATTATATCATGTGCTTTCCAGTATGGCCCGTGATATACTAACTCTTCCATAGTAGCATCGGAATTTGTTTTTAGAGCATGTGGAAAAGTGTTAATGGAATGATGGAGCTCAATTGTGGCAAGCACATTAGAGATATATGTATACCTAAATGATTGGCTTGACGCAACAAAAAGAAACCAAGAACTTACAGACGAACTGGAGCAAAAAAACTCACTCCAAGAAAATTAAAATTAAAAACTCCTACATTATTAGTTTTCATTTTTTCCCCTCTTTAATGGTTTATCCAACTGCAACATCGATCTGGGATATTATAGCTCCTCCTAAAGTCCTTGTTTTTTGTAGTTAGTTTCAAGGGATGTTATTCTTACATAGGATAACTTACAGAAAAGAGCATGGCTTCCTAACTCTTACCCACACTAAGAAAGGGTAGAGGAGAGTAATCAACATCTTTTAGTGGATGGTAGGTTTTCTCATATTTTATGGACACGTTTAGTAGGTTATACGAGGAGTTTGGGGAAATACCACCCGTTCAGATTGATCTCAAATATTTGGATGACCATAAAGATAAATAAAGAGAGTATTCTTTAGGAGTTGTCATGTGAAATATATAGTTAAAAAGAAATAATTATTATTTCAATAACAAATCTCTATCTGTATATATTCTGTATTTCATGCGTATTAATTATATTTTTTGACTACTGATAGGAAACGAACCACATTCAGATCCTTCTAGTGCATCCAGTCAGAGTTGTCAAGATCTCCCCATGTGTCATACGTACAGCATATAGTTGAGGAGGGATAGGACATTGAAGGACAGAGATAGCTGAATGGTTGCTTTTGGAGTGGGGCTGAGATCTCCATCACTCAGGATGTGCAAATCTTTTGCTTGTTCTACTTTATCTTATTATATAATCATTGTCCATCTTACATTGAGCATCACTAATATGTACTAATTATATATTATATTACATTTCATTAAACAATAATTAATGAAATATAGGAGGCTATACCTACCGTTTATACTTTAAAAAAACAAACAAACAAAACAAGAGTTGGAGGACGAAGTTAGTAGACTTAAGTTAGTGAAATTCTACAAGCACAAAGGAGATCGTTTTTATCCATGAAAGTAGTCCTTTAAAAAAAGTCAGCGGAAGAATTATGGGATGATGAGCTAAAGAAACCATGCGCTTAGTCCCGTTCTAACCACTTTTGCCCTTGACTAGTTTGAGGTTGGACTGTTCGTTTGGTCGGGTCCACTTTGTCCAATTCGGACGGGCTGGCTGGGGTCACTGACACAGGCTGCCATAATTTGGAAATTTTGGGTTGTGGGTTTACTGGGAGATGCAGGGTTAAGGCAGTATTTGGATATAAAACGCAAAGAGCATTTTTTTTTTACTTTTTACTTTTTCTTTTTTTGAGATTATCTTCAATGCCAAGTATTTTGAGATGTGTTTAAAGTGGGTTGTTTTGAAATATTTTGATAGTATGTGTTTTCGGTGTTTTGATTGTGGATTTTGGGTGTTCAAACATACAGTTGAGAGTTTAGTTTCTTATGAATTTTTATAAATTTTATAAACATGTAAAAGATAAAAGTATTTCAATTTAGAGAAAAGAAAAGAACCCATCATAGAGTTGGTACAAAAAAAAGAAATAGGTTATTTTTTATAAAATTCTAAATATTACAAATCACTCGTATTTGGAGTATTCTAAAAAACACTCCAAAATAGCTTATCAGGTGTTTACTTGGAACGCTCTAAGAACACTTAAAAATAATTATTTAAAAACTCACAAGTAAAGGGTCTTGAACACTTTACAATGCATTCTTCTATAACATCCCAAAACACTTCAAAATTAATTTCCAACTATAGTTTTTGCGTGTGGGATTGTGAGTGAGGGAAAAATTGGAGACTTTTGCGTGTGGGATTGTGAGTGAGGGAAAAATTGGAGACGGTGGTTTGGTCTTGGGCTGTGATTCATAATCGGTTTCATCGGCTGTTGGTTTCGTTGCTCAGGCTGGAATCAGTCCTTCTATGCGGGTGAATTGATCTAAAATAGTTTGTGGACTCGGAAGGATGTAGGAATGGTAATGGATACCTCTACGAGCCAAATTTTTACTTTTTCTATATAAAATTTTAAATTAAAAAAATAAAAAAATTATTTTCAATTTAAAATTTTATATAAAGCGGATCAAAAAATTAACTCATAAATGCATTTATTATCATCCCCTAAAAGAAGGTGACATGGAGTGCGTGGATATTGTTCGGGTGGCTGGCGGGCTGGTGACATGGTTTGGGCCTTTGGGTGTTGTAGAGGAGGAGCGGCCCACAAGTTAATGGGCTAGCATCGTGCTTTCCTGTTGTTCAATGGGAGTTTGTAAAAGGGAACATTAGGGAACATTATTTTTTCTAGTGAGGCCACTTAATAACTGTCCGATGAACCAAAAGCCTTGCAAAGTGGGCTCACCAGGAAAAATGGTGTGCCCCTGAAGAATCTGGAAAAGAGATCTCGTGCGCTCGCCGTCGTCAACTTTTCATTGTGCACACACCGACTTTGACAGTTTGCGGTGTTTAGTTGACATTTTATTGCTCTATTGCATTTGTTAATTCTGTTGGGTGATTTAGGTTTATTGTTGACGTATTGATTTTTGTGAGAAGTTAGCTGAGAAGAGCAATGGACAAATAAACATTGCAGGCCGGTGGGCTGTGGATTTTGGGTGAGGTGGGCTGGGATCAGTCCAGTTCAAAGAAGAAATCTGAAAGAAGTGAACACTGCATTTGTTGTTAACTAAAAGATGAATTCGTTTCGATGTTCTAAGTTTCGTAGTTATGCTTTCCTACATTTCTTAGGTTATGCAGATTTCAGTGACTTAGATTCCACGAGAATCATCTCACTCCCTCATCCTCAACCTCGAGAGAAGTGGAAGATACTTCTTTATCCTTCTTGTTCTTTCTTTTGCTCTCTCTATCATTTTAGCATTTTCTTGCGGCCTACAAAAGCTTGGAAGTACGGGAAATATCATCTATATATAATTAAACTATGGCATGTCTAGGACATGAGATAAGTTTTCGAAAATGGTTGAAGCAGTGGATTAGGAGGATCCGAGCTGTTTTCCTCTCGATGATAAAACTTATCTCCATAGTACTCATTGTCTGACCTTGCCCTTGAAATTCTGGGTCATATCTAATAATCAAAGTTTCTTTTAATCCTAACTAGAATATATACTTTTACCCATACCCATGAACATCCTTTGAATTTTTGTTTGATCAACTTAACGATTTTGTTTTCGACAAGAACCTATGAAGATGAAAAGAACTGCGGACCACTGTCATCCCGTTCATGGGTGCACTGGAGCACATCCATCTTATTCACTAAAAACATGTCAAGCTATCAATTTGGATCGAAGCATTAAAAGAAAAAGGACTATGAGTTATGTGTAATACTAATTAATACCACTACATTTCTAAGAATTGCAAGGCCTCGTGCATTAGAATACTACTTATAAGACAAATCTGTTGGCTCTTTCATTGATGAATTAATATAAAGATCAATAAGTCTACCATATTTTTTCTCTGTAGCAAGATAATAAGACAGTTCCATATGCTTTGCGATTCATCTGTATTCCAAACAAGGAACAATACAAAAGTATTCCAAAGGACTGTCATAACCTAGGCATGTGAAAGTGTTTATTATATTGATATAGGAGGATTTGCTTGGAAAGCAATAGTTCCTTTGACATTTCTTGACCTGCAAAGAAATTTTCAACA
The DNA here is from genome assembly GCA_036321105.1 of Dracaena cambodiana. Lineage (NCBI taxonomy): Eukaryota > Viridiplantae > Streptophyta > Magnoliopsida > Asparagales > Asparagaceae > Dracaena > Dracaena cambodiana. Next base: position 24,602,260 of record JAYEPQ010000016.1, read on the forward strand.
TGAAAACATAGAAACAAATGGCTGACCTTTGAATAGAAGAAGAATGGCATGAACACCTTTGGTGGTCTGGTAATTGTGTAACGTTAATTACACGTGCACTATAACAATCGATTCCAGTTTTCTCAATGCATGACACATAGATAGTTTCATTTTATTCCAATAAATAATATATAGGAAGAGGTAAAAAATAAAAAATAAAAAATCCAAGGTTCTACGATCACGACATCTCGATATCCTCATCGCTCCCCGTTAAATGCGTAGGACATCGACGTCAATCTTTACAGCCCATTAGCCACTATCCTTTGCACTTTTTAAAAAATAAACTAAAAAAAGTAATAATAGAAATAATAATTGAGACTTCATGTGTCTGCAGTCTGAGTTGATTTAAGCTCATCTGCAACAGTAATCACATGGAAGTCTGCTCTTAATGTGTCTGCAGTCTGAGTTGATAACATAGTCCCGCACCATAACAGAAAGCAGATCAACAGGCATTTAGGATAATTTCCTTGCTTTGCATATAAAGGTGCTCCTTATTTTTCTCTTTATTAAGAATGAGTTTGTTTGCATGGAAGTAGACTAGAAATAGTGGAAGTAATTACTTTCACTACTTCAAGCATTTGTTTGGCAAAAAAAAGTTGAAACTTAATTCTTATATGGGGTATTTACTGGTTTGTCCCTCAAATCTTTATATATTATGATTTTGTCCCCCAAATCTTCATATTTAGGATTTTGTTCCCCAAATCTCATAACAATTTAGTCCCCCTCTCTAACTTTCTCTAACACAGTTAAATTTTTGACCATTTTACCCCTCTTTTTCTCTTCTATTTTCCTCCATTCTTTTTCATCTCTCTTCCTCCTCTCTTCTCCTTTTAGCTTTTTTAGCCTTCAAAGTTTAGAAAAGAAAGATTTCAATGTCCTCTGGCGCCTTCAAAGCTTAGAAAAGAAAGGTTTCAATGTCCTCCGGCGCCTTCAAAGTTTAGAAAAGAAAAGTTTCAATGTCCTCCGGCGCCTTCAAAGCTTAGAAGAGAGGAGGAAGAGAGAAGAAGAAGAGAGGAGGAAAATGGAAGAGGAAAAGAGAGGTAAAATTGTCAAAAATTTAACTGTGTTAGGGAAAGTTAGAGAGGGGTACTAAATTGTTGTAACTTATGAGATTTGGGGGACAAAATCCTAAATATGAAGATTTGGGGGACAAAATCATAATATATAAAGATTTGATGGACAAACTAGTAAATACCCCTTCTTATATACAGAGATGGCGCATACATGACACCTTATTTACAAACTTTTCTTCCTTATAATTTGGCTTGGAAGAACTCCAGGAAGTAGAGAATTAAGGCAAACAAAGTAATTTTTTATTGCATACTATCATTACAATTCAAAAGCTATATTTTATACATAGAAAATAAATAAAATAATGTAAATATTGCTTTAATTAATAATTAAATAATATTCACATCTCACTTTTCAATATACTTTTTTCTTACAAAAGTTAGTAAATAAATACAGGGGCTAATCTATTCTTCTACTTCTATCTTGTAACTTACTTCTTAATTTCTTCTCTATTTTCACTACTTCCAATATCTAAACACGCCCTAAGAGATTTCTTTTGTGCTTCTGCCCTAGTTACTACAAAAATGGAAGTGTAATTAATTTTTTTTATATTATATGGTGATTGTATTCATTGATAGTAAGTTTATGAAACCAGCTGCTTGATATGGCCGTAGAAAGGTATTGATTACTTGTTGCTGGAATTTACTCATAGTGGGATCTAAGCTTCTATGAATAATAATGATGAAAGTTGAAAAGTTACAACAAAAAATGTAAGGTTGCATAATGTTGCATCAGAAGACATATGATTGCAGATGTAAGGCCATAGAAAGTTTGAGGGTTACTCTTAAAAATTATAAGAATAATTAATTCAAGACATTGAAAAATGACTAGGAGGAGGCTATATAAAGGGCCTTACGGCCAGAAGCAAGAAAGTATTAAAGGAACTAAGGAAAAACTAATAGAAGAGAGAAAGTGAGCAATCTGAATTTTTATGTAGCAGCAAGTTTCAATCGTAATTGGCAAAAGTTATTCGATCGAGATGAAATCTAAGAATGTTGTTCCTAAGTTGCTGAGGCTCACATCTAATGATTAGATCATCGATTTGGGCTCTCTTTTGTTTTCTGTTATCCATCTATTTTGGTGAGCTTGTTTCATATTGTCTATTCTTTTAGTGAAGTATATTTTTGTATTGAAAATTGGTATTCATCTATTGATATCTAGAGACAATCCTTATAATCCCATTATTTGAAGATAATAGAGCATATGATCTGGATTAGGTCTCGTGGATTTTTCTTCTTAGTGGTTTTTCCATGTAAAAAATCATGTGCATCATTTACTTTTTCTTGTCATTTCTTATTCTTCATTTTTATCATATATAAAAGTGGGAAAATTATATTCCGCAACTTTAATAGGTTCTTCTCAACAATGTGGTATCAGAGCTTGGTAGTGTTGATCAAATGGAGCATGCAAATAGTTCTAATGGCATGATAAAATTGAAATCATCAAACTATTCAATATGGAAGTCTAGAATAGCAGATATTCTATATTGCAAAGAATTGTTTGAACCCATATTGGATGAAATTAATTAAACCTGATAGTAAAACTAGGGATGGTAATAGATACATTTACGGGCTAAATTTTTACTCTTCCTATATAAAATTTTGAATTAGAAAAATAAATTTTTTATTTTTAATTCAAAATTTGGTATAGGACAGGCTTATAGTTGAGCCATGGACGCATCTATTAACATCCCTAAGTAAAACTAGGGATACATGGAAACAGTTAACTTGAAAAATAGTTGGCATGATTCGTTAACATATTGATCAAAGTATTTTCAGCATGTTGCTAATGGCACACATGCTTATATCCTGTGGAAAAAGCTCGAGTTACTATACGAGCAAAAAACAACTTTGAACCAAGTTTCCTTGGTGCGAAAGCTAGTAAAGCTATAGTTCAAGGATGGTCACAATATGGCTGAGCACCTAAGTGACTATCAAGATGTGATGAATCAACTGACAAATATGGGAATAATACTTGATAACAAGATCCAACCACTTTTCCTTCTTAGCTCTCTACCTTATAGATGGGAGATGTTGGTTGTGTCGCTTAGCAACTTGGCTCAAAATGGTAAACTAACCATAGACATAGTGATAGAATGGTTGCCTAATAATGAAATCAGAAGGACAAAATATCAGAAGGAGAGAATATTACCCTTATAGTCAAAATGAAGCAAATGTTGCCAAAAAATAGTATTGCGAAATACACAAAAATAAGAACCTACATAGTAGGGACAGATCGAGAGCATGAACGAAGTCTCAAAAAGATATGACTTGCTGATACTATGACAAATCAGGGCACAAGAAATCTGAGTGCAAAAAGTAGAAGCATGATCAAAAGACATCGAAGGATAATGACGACAAAGGAGAGTCAAAGAAAGAAGAATAAAATATCACAACAGCTGTCGCCACCAGTGATATCTTCTTTGTGAAAGATGATGATTGTTATTCCCCATGAAAGTCGCACTTCCTTTCATTGCCATGGATTTAAATATTGCAATAAAAATTCTCTAAATTATAATAAAGAGACAAATAGAAAACAAACGAGATAACTTATAATACGTTTCTCTCTCTTTTATAGAAGAAGTGGGTCTAAACGTGGCTATGGAACATTGACTTCATATTCCATTGACGATCTAATGCTTGGATTGATCTTGAATATGGAGATTTAATGGTGAGGGCTTCTAGTCGGCGACTTCTTATTGCTGATCGGTGTACCTTCACATAGAAAATCAACTCTTGGTCTTCGAAGATCTCTCTAAAAATTCTTTATCTCCAAAAGATCCTTTAAAACTCCCCTCTTGGCCTCTATTTATAGTTTTAGGGATTTCCTTAAGAGAAAAAAATAGAATTCCATCTCAATTTAATATCTGAACTTGTATTTCAGTTGGATTTGAAATCTTTAATTCGGAGTAATTAGATATGATTGGAGTTGAAGTCTAAAAGGAAATCCTATTTGGAAACTGATTCAGAAAGAAACCTCTTTGAAAATTTTATTGGAAGAAAATCCTCTTTAGAAACTGATTCAGAAAGAAACCCACTTTGAAAACTGTATCGAAGAAAACCCTCTTTGAAAACTGCATCAGAAGGAAGTCCTCTTTGAAAACTACATCATATGGAAACTCTCTTTAGAAATTGCATCAGAAGGAAACCCTCTTGGAAAACAGTATCAGCTCCATGCATGTGAGGCTGTCATCCCTGCACGAGGCTATTAGCCTCGCGCAGGGCTATTAGCCTCTACTAACCTCGCGTGCATGAGGCTATCAGTCTAGCGTGCACGAGGCTGCTCGCTCCGTGTGGCCTCAATTTTCTTGATTTGAATTTTTCTACTCCTACCAAACCTCCTATAAAGTTTTCAAAATCTTTTTTATTGATTTCGAACGAGTTTTTAAATACTTTGGATTTTAGCTCTTTAAGTTTTCATCACACAAATTTTTTTGTATGCAAGGTCAGCCAGCTTCGCGACGTTATTACCAAGGCTCAAACCACACTAGAGGCCACCCAAGTAAAGCAAGATGAGGTATTGAGAAAGCAAGACGAACTTGTTCTACATCATGAACAACTTCAACAAGAGGTTAGCATGCGGAGTGAGGCAATCGAGGAGGCCAGGGCTCTGGCTACCCAGCAGTTGGCCATCAATGAAGACGAGTGTTTTCAGGAAAACCCAGAGATCTTCCATTAGCATTGAGAAAAATTGAAGATTACAGAAATATTTTTTTTCTTTGATTACAATGAAAAGATTCAAAAAATGAAAAATAAATGAGAGAATTTATAGAACACGTTGCTCTCTTTTTACAGAAGATCGTGGGATCGAGGCAGCTATGAGAATTGATCCGTTCCTCATTGACGATTTGACGTCTAAGGTTGGAGCGGTGGAAATTTTTTGAGCTCGTTCTTCTCTTTTGATCTAGGAAGAAGCTCCGAACTCTTGCGCGGGAGAGAGATCTGGCCAAAGGTTCATTTTGAGTTCTTCTGGAGGGGTATTTATAGGTTTTAGGTTGATCAGTGAGTTTCCATATAGATAAAAACAAAATCCTGTTATAATCTTGATATGATACTTGAATTTTCTTTTGATAAGATTTGCTCCAAGATTCGTTGTATCTGGTTATAATTTTGCACCCAAAAATTAATTAAACTCTAATTAGAATTTGTAGAATACACAAAATAGATCGAGGCGGGACAATATTTATTATGCACGAGACTGGGGACCGAGGGCTAGCTATGCAGGCAGACGGCCGGCCTCACTGCGGGCGAGCCTGGCGGCTAGCCTCACGGCGCGAGGCTAGTCCCCAACCTAGTGGGCACGAGCCTGGGCTGCGAGGCTGGATTCCCAGCCTCGCAGTGAGGTATTTATTTATTTATTTATTTGATATTCTACAAGTCCCCCTCCAAAGTTTTTAAAGTTTTATTTCTTCTGGAAATTTTAAAATACTTTAGACTTCTATTTAAGATTAGGTTCCTAAACTTGGACTATTTACTTTAAACCTAACTGTTTAAGGTGCCCAATAAAACTTGCTAAGAATATAGTAAGCTGAATTTTGTTAATTATGAGGTTGACTCGTCTGGATAATAGACAAAGTCTGGGTGATCGGGTTAGAATCACCAGGTCATAGATAGGAGTATGACTGACGTGCCTATGAATGGATGATCGTGTTAAGATCAAGAGATTCGACAGATGTGCTTAATTGCACATGCCTAGGGTTTGGAAGATGATTTCATAAAAGATGGAACTTGCGAGGGTGTGGAGATCCCTTCAAGCTAAGTGTTTTGATTGTGATGTGACTTATTTGGGTTTTCAAACAGAGCCGATGACTCGCTTGGAGTCAGACAGAGCTGGTGATTGTTTTCGAATTGAGGGGTGACTCACTTGGCTGACAGAAAATAATAGAATTGAGATCGGAGAACTATGAGCAGAGATGTTCAGAAAATTTACCCATGGAACTTTGATAGAGGTATACTGTTAAGCATATCAAGATTGCTTGGCATGTTTAACTGGATATCTCTTCCCTTTGCCTTTTCAGTATCGGGTTGTTCCTACTCCCAGTATAATAAGACTAGTCGAGAGTTTTAGCTTCCTCCTGCCCCTTACCTCAAGGGCGCTAGGTTGTCCACACATTCATTCTTATCATAATAGGTATCTATTTAATAGATTGTTGGAGTGTGACTGGTTGATGGTCGAAAAACTATGGGCAGAGGTGTTCAGAAAATATAACCATGAGATTTCGGTAGAGGTGTTTTGAAAATGTACTGAGGTTACTGGATTAGGGTTGGAAAACCATGAATAGAGATATTCAGAAAACGTACTCTTGGGATCTTGGCGGAGGTGTTCAGAAAATGTACCAAGAGGTTTCGGTAGAAGTATACTGCTCAATAGAGGTGTTTAGAAAATATACCGAGGTGATCGTGTTAGGGTTGGAAAACCATGAGCAGAGGCGTTCAGAAAACGTACCCATGGGGTCTTAGCAGAAGTGTTCAGAAAACGTACCATAAGATTTTAACAGAGTTGTACTGTTAAACATAACGATAGGGTCGCAGTAGAGATATTCAGAAAACATACTGAGGTGACCGTGTTAGGGTCAGAAAACTATGAGCAGAGATGTTCAGAAAATGTACCTATAGGGTCTTGGCAGAGGTGTTCAGAAAACGTACCAAGGAGTTTCAGTAGAGGTATACTGTTAAACATACAGAGGTGATTGGATTTAAATTATAGAGTAGCTCGCCTGGCTGACAAACAGAGACAGTGACTTGCTTGGCTGACAGACAAAGCCGATGACTGTATTAGGATCATAGGGAGTATTGTTTGTGTAATTGTTCAAATCTCACTGTCAGAGATATAAGATTTTAACATGACAGGTCCAGTTATTTTTGAGATGAGGTAGTTTGAATCTTACTGTCGGAGATAAGAGTTTAAAGTGACAGGTTTATTTACATTGAGGTGAGATAGTTTGAATCTCGCTATCAAAGATAAGAGTTTAACGTGACATGTTTGTTTGTATTGAGGTGAGATAGTTTGAATCTCGCTATCAGATATTAGAGTTTAATGTGATAAGTTCACGGGATTTTTAGCAAACCCCTAGTTATTAAAGAATTTGACATGCCTTTACCAATTGCCGTTTGCATTGAGCTAACCATATTATTCCTCTTTGCATGGTGAGTTATCGAGGATTTTTATTTTCTCTCCCCTTTGCCTCAGTGGCTATTGATTTATTATGACAAAATTTGTCATGAGATTTTTAGCAAATCCTCGGCTATCAACGTATTTGAGGTGTCTTTACCAATTGCAATTTGCGTTAAGCTAGGCATACTATCCCCTGCGCATGATGAGTTGTCAGGATTTTATTTGATCTTAAATGCTAAATGTTGCCTCTTCCCTTTACCTTAGTGGCTATTGGTTTATTGCTACCCTCAGTATAATAGGGTTGACGAGAAATTTTCAATTTCTCTTCCCGTCAATTTTGATAGCATTGGGCGCTTGATTCATTAGCATTCCCTTTCGTTTTTTATTTTTTTATTTTTTTCGAAGGTGACTAGATGTAGTATTTCTTCAAGAACTTGCCGTTGATAGGCATCATCATCTTATTACCGTCTTGATTGATCAGGTGATAGGTTTAGTTTGAGTAGACAGTTTCTACTAAAAAAATTCCTTCCCACTTGGTTTTGAATTTCTCCTTAATCTTTGGGTCATGATCATCAGTTTTTTGATAGCTAAGACCAAACTTTCTTCTTTGAAAGTTTTTCGTTTAACTTTCTTGTTAAATACTTTCGAGATGCGCATTTGGTATAACTCAAGTTTTTTGTTGCGCTTTAAGAATGCAAGGTTAGCCCTATAACCGTGGATTTAGCCTCGCATTTTAAGCTAGCATAGTCTCACAACTGGGCTAGTATAACTTCACATTATACGTGGGGTTGGACTTATGTGCTGATTTAGCCTCCCGCCCTGAGTTAAATTCATGTGCTGACTTAGCCTTGCACACTGACTTAAATTCACAGTTAGTTGAGAGCATAACTTTGCACTCCATGCAGGCATAATATTGCGCTTGAGTTACTTTACACGAGTTTAGTTTTACGTTTTATCCCTTTTACGCGGGCTTAACTGCAAGATTTACTGGATGCGGGTCCCACCCCCTGTGTGGGCCTCATTTGATTGGTTATGGCTCATTGTAAGTCAATGGACCACCTTCTTCTTCATCAGATATTATACAAGGCTGCTAGTTGGCCTGACGCCTTAAGTCTCTGATACAAATCTTGGCCTTCCATTTCTTGAAGTTTATGCAGGGCTAAGAGTTAGCCTCGCATTCCAAACTTCTTATGCAGGGCTGAGAGTTAGATTCATATTTTGGCTGTGAACATAGCCATGTGTTTAGATGACTTTACGCTAGCTTAGCATCGCGTTGTGTGTGGAGTTTAGTTTTGCAATGTATACAAGGTTTATTGGTGTGGGTCACCCCCTATGGGGACACATTTGAATGGTTATGATGAGCATTGTAATTCAATTTACTGCCTTTTTCTTTTTTGAAGTTTACACGGGGCTGAGAGTTAGCTTCGTATTTTGAATTTCTGTGCATGCTTAAACTTAGCTTTGTGTTCTGATCATTTTGTGTAAGGCCGAAACTTAGCCTCACATTCTGATTTATCGTCACGCTTCGGATTAGCCTTGTGCTCTAGATTTACCTCACGCACTATGTTTGTCGCCGATGAGTGCCATATATTGCATATTTATAACCTTCATATTACCTATTTTTGTATATAAATAATGCTACTCGGGTATTTTTAGTGTGTTTTTTAGGAATTTTATTCGTACAAGGAGATGGCATGAAATCAGTGTTGGAGTAGGAAATCAAGCCAGAAAAGTTTCTAAAGTGAGCAAAACTAAGAGACCACGATGCTGCAGAGAGTCAAAATCGAATACAGTCAGAAAAATTAAACATGCAAGACAAGAGTTTCACATTAAAAAAATTTCAAGAATTTTTCACATTACTTAGCTGCTAATTAGCGGTTTTAATCACTAAATGGCGTCCCAATGTGGGCCCCATGCGCAGAGTTTTTGTCAGTGGATTCATTGTAATTTTCTAGTTTTTCAGTTCTGTTAGAATTAGGGTTTGATTTCCGAAGCCTATATATTGGCCGTATCTTTGTATTCTAAGAGAATCCTGTAAGTTTTGTACTCGTTTTTAATTTAATAAAATTAGGTTTTTGCTGAAGGGGTGACGACCACAATACTGTGCTCCAGAGGTAAGCCATTACTTTTAATTATTTATTTATTTTTTAAATAGAGTTAATTGCTTTCTAATATAGATTTATTCACTTTCTAGATTAGATTTTATTGTGTTCATGAATAAAAATTCAATTTTGCTTATTAGAAATATGGATAGCTAATTTTCTTTAGCCCTACGATGTAGATGAAGTTAGTTTAATAATGGATTTATCTCATCTTCTTCTTATAAATAAATAAAGTTATGATTTTTCTATAAATAAATAAAAGATAGAGTTCACAAATCATAATTCTTTGATAGATTATGCTTAATTAATATTTTGATAATCTATACTTAGATGAAGTTTGGAGTTCTTATTCTTTGTTTATTTTTAGAATTATCAATAAAGATTTTCCTATAAATAAATTGAATTGGATAAACTTGTAAATCTAATTTCTTTGATAGGTTATACTTAAATTTGGTCTTTTGATAGCCTCTGCTTAGATTAGGTTTGAAGTTTATTTATTTTTTTTTGTTTATAAGATTTTCTACTTGATATGATTTGTTTTTAAGAAAGGTGTTATTTTTGATGGTCTGTACTTGCAAATCAATTGATAGGTCATATTTAGGAGTACTTGATTAAAATCAAATTTAAAAAAATCACCTTTTTAATATGTTACTTAAGTGTGCATAATTAAAAAATAGGGAAAAAGAGATAATTAATTGTTAGGCTATTATTCTAATGGATTCGAAATCCTAAGCTAATCTCTAGAACTTAAAACTAATCTTCTCTCAACTTAGAACTCGTAGTTAACCCGCTAGATTATAGAATTAGTAGGAAAAGCAAAACACTTTAGATCCCTATGGGACGATCTGTACAGCGTTACAACTAATACTGTGCGCTTGTAGTAATTATCACATCAAGTCTTTGGCACCGTTGCCGGGGATCGACGGTATTTTTCTTGCTTTTTCTGACGTTTTATGAGATTAACAGTGTGTGTTGAGTATTCAAGGATAGGAAAGTGCAGATATAGGAAAAGAAACAGGACTACATATGCATTTCGAGTGTACTAAAAAAAGTAGAGAACTTAATTCTCTGTTTGGGCTGCCAATTAGCGGTATTAACCGCCATTTGGCGGTACTTCTGGTAAGAAACTCCACAAAATTTTCCTGGTATATGTATTTTGTGTCATTGGTTCTGTAAAAAAATTAAAAAAAAATCAAAAATATTTGAAGCAGTAGAAATCACATTTTTATTTGATCATATCTACTCCACTGTTTTATCTCTCCACCATACCTCACTTCTTGCATTAGTTTAGAAAATTCACGCATACACTCACGGTTGCTGGTCTATGCCACATTGGACCCGTGATCAATTTGATCGACTAGTGAGATCAGATTTATTCATTGGTGACAAGATGGACCAACCGATCCCGATCCTTCAGGATCGATGTTACCCGTTGCGTACATCATTACCATCATGCATCAAACTTCTACACGCAGCGGGTAATCACTATGAATTGAAGCTGCAGTATATTAGTATGCTTCCTAAATTCACTGGTTCTGATTCAGAGGATGCATATCTCTTTATTAGTGAATTTCAAGAAGTATGCGTGATGATAAAACTGCAGCACTTATCGGAGGACGCAATTAAGCTCCGCTTCATCCCCTTTGCACTTAAGGATAATGCCAAGAAGTGGTTGTACAGTATGCCTACTGATTCAATCACTACTTGGGATGACTTTGTTACGGTATTTCTTAAGAAGTATTATCCCACGCATAAGACGACAATGATACGGAATCAAATTAATCAATTTCGTCAAGTGCCGGAAGAACTCTTTTGGAAATATTTGGAACGGTTCAAGGATTTTTAGCTCAGTACCCCCGCTATGCAATAGAAAAGTAGCGGTTGTGTCAAATCGTGTACGAAGAACTCGATTACACATCCAAAACTCTTTTTGAGTCCATGTGTCAGGGGGAGTTTATGAAAAAGAATGAGGATGAAGCATGGCACTTTTTTGAGGACCTATCGTGAAAGACTATGTAGTGGGAGAGTCCCACTGAGAAGTTCAGTGCATCAACTTCTGCGCATAAGGGTGGTATCTGTAGCGTCGACAGCTCTATAGTTGCCGAAACTAAGATTGCAGCTCTTATGAGGAGAATTCAGACATTGGAGACCACTTGTGCTCCACAGGTAGGTTAAGTAAATCAAATGCAAGTTCCCACATGTTTTAATTGCGGAACTCCGAATCATGTTATGGAGGAGTGTCCATTATTAATGAATCCCATGGGTCCCACACTTGATAGACTGACGCCTTATATCAACAACTCATGTGCAATCCTTACACTCCTACATACAACCCTGGCTAGAGGAATCATCCAATTTATCATGGGGTCAAGGGCCATATCAGGGGGCCTCCAATCCTAGCATGCAATCTCCAGCCAATGGTCAGTTTTTAAGACTAAATGTGGGTGCTTATCAATACCCAAACGCTTCAAATTATGGGAACAATCAGAATAGACCACCTACATATAACCACTCACATCCACAATAGGGGTCTAATAATGAACAATAAAAGCAACTTTAGTTACTTGAGAAGCACGTTGAAAATCTTCTCAAGTCTCATTCCAACCTTGACACACACATGCAAAATCTTATGAAAGTGTCAACTGACTTTATTCAAAGTACAGGTCAGCAACTGCTCGTGAACTCTCAATCTATAAAATATATAGAGCAGTAGGTTGGACAATTAACAAGTCAAATGAGTGAACGTGGCCATGGTACCTTTCCAAGTCAACCCATATTGAACCCCAATGCCAGTTTCTCAAACTCCAATTAGTCGCATTTTCTCTTATGTGTAAGGGTGATTGATCATACTTTGGGTGCTTTACTTGCTCAGACTAATGAAAAGGGACATGAGCAAGCAATCCACTATCTAAGTCGGACAATGGTCGGAGAACACATGTACAATTCTATGGAGAAGGAATGCCTAGCGCAGATTTTTGCTATGCAAAAGACGAGATATTACCTGGTAGGGCAAACAACCCATCATATCGAGGCTAAATTCCTTAAGGATGTTGATGATGCAACCAACTTCATTGAAATCGAGACTCACCAAATGCACAGTACTACTTTTGCAATATGAGTGTAATTTGTCCCTCAAAAAGTAATCAAGGGACATGATATTATGCAATGCTATTCACATGCTTAGATCTGGCAAGCAAGTGGACAATAATGTAGCTATGCCCCCCGATTTCACTCCTATCTCGCAGGCTACATCATCTCTTCCACCCCTTTCTCCACGACCATCTCCATCACCTCTATCATCGTCACATGATCATTTAGAAGAATATGTTCCTAAGCCGAAAGCACTATATCCCAATCGGCTTAGGAAGCCTTCACCATAAGTAGAAAAGATTCTTAAGACATTTTAACAAGTGAATATTAATATTCCACTCTTTGATATTATACAATAGGTTTCTACTTATGCTAAGTTCCTCAAGGATTTGTGTACTAAGAAACGAGAAAGAAATGTTCCTGAGAAAGTTTTTCTTACTGCAAATATATCGCAAATCCTCTCTAACTCCTTGCCTATCAAGTACAAAGATCCAGATTCCCTTACAATCTCATGCACCATTGGGAACAGTACATTTGATAGGGCGTTGCTTGATTCAGGAGCCAGTGTCAACTTACTTCTTTATATTGTTTATCAGCAACTGGAGTTAGGAAAACTTCAACCTACCAAGGTCACATTGCAGCTAGCTGATCATTCGATCAAGAGACCACTTGGTATGGTCGAAAATGTGCTCATTAAGGTCAGCGAGTTTATCTTTTCTGTAAACTTCATTGTCTTAGAAACTGAGCCGATCTCCAATCCACGGAATCAAATTCCCATTATCTTGGGTAGACCATTCTTTATAACATCAAATACATTAATTGATTGCAGGAGTGGCCTCATGAAGTTATCGTTTGAGAATATGACTGTGGTATTGAACATATTTAATATGGATGAGCACGCAATGAGCTCCCTTATTGAGGTCAACATGATTCATAGTTTGCACTCTCATTCGATCTCTTGCACTGATAATAAACCCTCATTTGAGCAAATGTTTAAAGATGAGCTCATACTATTAGAAGAATTGTCACATACTGATTTTATATATGATGATACTTGTACAAGTGTACCATTGATTAATAAGCAAACTTTTGAAGATTTGTTTGTAGAGGAGCACGCATTACTGCGTGAGTTATAAGGGCCACCACCACGTTCACTTGATCATATAGCACTCTTCTCACCTCATGATATTTCTACATGTATACTTGTTACTAACAATGATTGGCATGTTTTTAATGAAGAATTTTTTAACCCAATTATTAATACTTACATGTGGATAAAGAAAAAGTGAGGACGACATAAGCTACAGACAGGTAATGTCGTGACTTGTAGGAGATTGATGAGATATAATAATGCACCCACTTCGCGTTTAAAATGCATACACTATGAAAGTGGGAAGCGATCGAGAGGTTGTAACCGCTTTTCATGGTTAATAGGGTGATGATATTGAGATCGTAACTTTTGCGACTCTCATTATTTGTATAATATTTGTATAATACTTTTCATATTTATTTTATCACACTTGGTTTATGTATAAGAGCATACACAAGTTTAGGTGTGGGGGAGTGGAGTAGGAAATTTTTATTTTTTAGGATTTTATTTTATTATTTTATTATTTTATATTTTTGGGTTTCTTTATTTTACACTTTGCGTAGTTTTTAGGGTAACTAACTGAAATTTTTTTAAAAAAACTGAAAAAAACTGAAAACATTAATCAAAAATAAATTTAATAATAAATTTATGTATTTTTATCAATAGATCAACCTAATTACAGATAAAGGAAAAAATTTAGATATGAAATTGGATAGGAGAGTAGATTGGATGATACACTTTGAATTTTATGAAAAAGATCAAAATCTGAAAAATAAATACCGCTAACAGTAGTTTTGAGGCAAGTATACATCTATTTTTTACTTCACAATATTTTATTAGGTTAAGGACCAAAATGATAACGATTGAGTAAGTCTTCTCTTTCTAAACAAAAAAAGTGAGAATAAAATAATGGGGTGAGCCTGGTATTAAGGCAATAGTCTCGAGAGTGATAAAATAATTGGGTGCGCCTGGTATTAAGGAAATAGCCTCAAGAGTGAAAAGAAAAAGAGTATGATCTGAGTAATCAGGTACTTTGTGCCTAAGTAAGTGTGAATATTCGCATGGAAGGTGAAATATTCTTAAAAAAAGAAAAAAAAAATTATTATGAGAGAGGAGATGAATCATGAGTTAGAATTGGAGTCCAAGGCCGAAATAAACTATCACATTTGTACGTAGATATATAGGAGCCAATAAATTATCTGTTAGTGGGTATTGAATGATAGGATTTAAATTTTTGATTAAAATGATAAGTGTATTTAATATGACGCTCGATTTGAAAATTGATAATCTAAATGCGTTCTTGAGTTTGTATATTAGTGAGATTAATTGATGAAAATATCATATAAAAAAGATTTTTCTTTCTTTTGTATAAAATTTTTATTTTTCTTGATTTTCGGTTATCTTTATTTTTCTTTTTTTTTACTCCTTAATCTATTTTCTTCATAAATTTTGTGGGTATATTCACTGCAAACCCTCACGAGACACAACGAGTCCACTAGGGAAACCTAGGGGTTTAAAGACTTGTTGCACATGCTAAGTGCAATCGCGATTTATGCGAAAGTGAGTTAGGATTTTTATTTTTCTTTTTAGGTTTAGATTTTGCTCGAGAACTAGCAAAAGATAGGTATGGGGGTGTGATGAGTGCCATATATTGCATATTTATAGCCTTCATATTACATATTTTTGTATATAGATAATGCTACTCGAGTATTTTTAGTGTGTTTTTCAGAAATTTTATTCGTAAAAGGAGATGGCATGAAATCAGTGTTGGAGTAGGAAATCAACCAGAAAAGTTTCTAAAGTGAGCAAAACTACGAGACCACGATGCTGCGGAGAGTTAAAATCGAATACAGTAAGGAAAATTAAATATGCAAGACAAGAGTTTCACGTGGAAAAAATTTCAAGAATTTTGCACATTACTTAGCCGCTAATTAGCGGTTTTAGCCACTAAATGGCGTCCCAATGTGGGCCCCATGCGCTGAGTTTTTGTCGGTGGATTCATCGTAATTTTGTAGTTTTCAGTTCTGTTAGAATTAGGGTTTGATTTGCGAAGCCTATATGTTGGCCGTATCCTTGTATTATAAGAGAATCATGTAAGTTTTGTACTCGTTTTTAATTTAATAAAATTTGGTTTTTGCTGAAGGGGTGACGACCACAATACCGTGCTCTAGAGGTAAGCTATTACTTTTAATTCTTTTTTTGCTTTTTAGATAGAGTTAATTACTTAAAATATAGATTTATTCGCTTTCTATATTAGATTTTATTGTGTTCATGAATAAAAATTCGATTTTGCTTATTAGAAATATGGATAGCTAATTTTCTTTAGCTCTAGGATGTAGATGAAGTTAGCTTAATTGATCTAACATGGATTTATCTCATATTCTTCTTATAAATAAATAAAAGATAGAGTTCACAAATCATAATTCTTTGATAGATTATACTTAATTAATATTTTGATAATCTATGCTTAGATGAAACTTGGAATTCTTATTTTTTGTTTATTTTTAGAATTATCAATAAAGATTTTCCTATAAATAAATTGAATTGGATAAACTTGTAAATCTAATTTCTTTGATAGGTTATACTTAAGTTCGGTCTTTTGATAGTTTATGCTTAGATTAGGGTTTGAGCATTATTTATTTTTTTATAAGATTTTCTACTTGATATGATTTGTTTTTACGAAAAGTGTTATCTTTGATGGTCTATACTTGCAAATCACTTGATAGGTCATACTTAGGGGTACTTGATTAAAATCAAATTTAAAAGATCACCTTTTTAATATGTTACTTAACCATGAATAATTAAAAGATAGGAAGAAGAAGAAAATTCATTGTTAGGCTATTATTCTAATGGATTTGAAATTCTAAATAATCTCTCGAACTTAAAACTAATCTTCTCTTGACTTAGAACTCGTACTTAACCCGCTAGACTATAGATTAGTAGGAATAGCAAAACACTTTAGATCCCTGTGGGACGACCTGTACAGCGCTACACTGACACTGTGCGCTTGCAGTAATTATCACATCAGTCGCATACTGGCTTATTTTTGCGTATTGAGGGTTTTATGTATGGCCGCAACTTTGCCTTGTATTCTGCCTCCCTTCCAGTGAAGGAAATCATGCGGGCTACCAGATAGCCTCGCGTATGTGTTATCCTCGCATTTAAATTGTTTTACATAGGGTTGCAAATTAGCCACGTATTTTGAAACTTTTGCACTTTTGAATGAGTCATATACGCAGGCTTTGCTTTAAATAGTCTTGATTTCTTCGCAGGTATTAGCCTCGCGTTCTTTACGCTGGCTTCATACAAATCCTTGTTTGGCTGGATGTGGGTCCCACCCACCCCTTACATGGGACTTGTTTGGCTATCCATGAAGTTTGCATATGCTAATAGATTACTTTCTTCTTTGTAATAGATTATACGGGGCTGAACCTTAGCCTCGCATTTTTGTTCACTTTTGTACTCTGCTTGAGTTCTGTGCACTGGCTTAGTCTCACACACTAGTATAACCATGAATGCTGGTTTAGTCGCGGTTAGCCTCGCATCTGAATGACTTTACATTGGTTTAGTCTCAAGTTAGTTTCATACCCTAAATGATTTTACGATGGCTTAGCCTTACATTGTACGCAGGCATAGTCTCGCGTTCTTACTTTGGACTGTTTGATTTCATACTCTTATCTCTAGTATGATAGGGCGAGAAATTTTTAATTTCTCTTCCCGTTGCCTGGTGGTATTGGGCAACAAAAATTCTTATGTTTTTTTTTGCTTTTTTCTTTTCTTTCTTTCTTTTTTGCTTTTTCCTTTTTCTGTTTTTTGTTTTTTTGTTATGGCGGTCATTTTGCCATAAAATTTTGTGGATCGTAGCTCTTTACAACTATCCTTCCCGCACGGATCGAAGCTGCATTGGTCAAAACTTTTAAGGATCTCATGGTAATTGTTATTGCATTCGTGGATACCTTCTGTTCAGGTCTCAACTGAATCACATTTACATCGATGAGTACCTGAATTTTATCTTTTAAAACATATAAATCCTTTGTTGGGTGCCCAATGTTTTGATAGATGAGGTAATACTTGGGATATCTGTTTTTCCAGCTTCCTCTGCCTTCTGATTTTCGGGTAAGTTGAACATCCTCTTTTTATTCAGTAGGTGAAAGAATGTGACTACTTGTCTTTAAAATTATATGTTTGCTGTGATCTAGAAGAATCTCGATTATTTTGTGGTATTTATTTGTAGCAGGTCTGGTAGCCATTGCCTCCATTCTCTTAGGATAGGATGATTATTGCTGTGACTGATTCATGGCAATCCTCATCTGGACATGGTATTCATTGATACGTCAGATTATGTCCTCCATTTGTTGTCCTTATTTAACTATATTCTTCCAGATTTTGGACTCTACTGCTCCCATTTTGACCAATATCCTGGTATGGAGATTGTGTCTGCAAGTCTCCACTAATGTTTCCTACGGCATGTCATGTGGGCATCACACTGACATTTTGCGAAAATACTCAACGAAACTTTTAACCGTCTCGCCTTCTTTTTGCTTATTTGCTAGAAGAGAGTGGATGAATACTTTGGTATCGTCTTCAAAGAAGCAGGCTAGAAACTCCCTTTCCACGTCAAATCAAGCATTGATGTTTCCATGGGCAACTGCATAAACCAAGTGAATGCAGGTCCTCGCCGGGTACTAACAATGATCTTTATTATCACTGAGTCATTGTCTATTAGATGGCCGGTCTAAGAAAAAAATAGTATATATGCTGGTTTGGAGATCCCTTCTCATCATATGATTCTAACTTCAAAGGTTTATATTTTGCCAGAAATGGTGCTGACTTCCACTCTATCGGTTAGGGTCTCGTAATCTTTGACTCTTGTAATCATTTCTGGTGCATTAATACTTCTATTTGACTTTGAAGTTTCTCCATTTTTTTAGCGTGAGAATCGATAATGTATCTGTCCTCCCCACCTTTTCTCTCGGCATCTGGGTTGGATTTGATCTCATCCTTCTTTGCTTTATCAGAAGAGGAAGAATCCCCTACTCTGTATCCCCTGCTCTGTCTTTTGTGTTCTTTAGATTGTTCTCTATGACTTTCGTGAGCATCACTTTGAGCTCCTCGATACTCTTTTGCTCCTCTTGGATGTGCCATTCTTGTGCTTCAATCTTTTGACTCATCTTGGCCAATCGTTTGGCCATATGAACTATCCTTCTGTCGGACTGAGAGGAAGTGTGCGATCATGATGTTGCTATGGCCAAATAATAGCTAAACTCTTCATATTCCTCATCAGAACCCTCTGCCAATCTTTTGTAAGTTCGGGGAGCCGTCTAGCCTAACCTGAGGCATGTGCGATGATAGGTTTCCTCTGCTTCCGTATAAAAGGCACACCCTTAGATGATTGGTTTCCTGCCTTTATTCACCATATTCGATGTGAAAGTGGAAAAGTCTTAATTTGAGTCAGATTTTTATTTTTGCAGCCATTTTCTTTTTGGAATATCGGATTCTAGTGTTGGCAGTCAGTTAAATACAGATGGTCTTGGGGCTTGACAGTGACAGTGAGTCAAAACAGTTGCGATTAACTCCTCGCAATAGCAGGATTGTCATGGTCGTATTACCCTTCTTTTATTCATGAGATATCTCCATAAATATAGAGTTTCTTCATGTGGTGCTGATATAACCATTTTTTGCAAGCAGGGCCTGCTTCTTGTGCGAGGTTTATTTGTCTAGATTGGTGGCTCTGAGAAGTCATGAAAGTTATATTTATCAAACCTTAGATTGGTTCTATACCCAGCATTAGTTTTGAAATGCTTTACATGAAACTGCTTGGCAACCTTGCGCTCTTCTGTTCTTACATGATTTTGAGCCTTAATTTTAGCCTCGCGCACTGGATGATCCTCAGAAGATAAGTGTAGCAGAGATGCACATGCTCCACTGGATATGCGCAACACTAGGAAAGATAAAGTGAGAAATGAAGATATTCATGCTAAGATAGGTGTAGCTCCTATCGATGAGAAGATATGAGAAAATCGCTTACGATGATTTGGTCATGTGCAATATAGGTCTACAAATGTACCAATTCGACGAGAAAAGTTTATCAATGTATGACAAGTTAAAAGAATGAAGGGAAGATCGAAAAAAATATAGATGGAGGTGATACAAAAAGATATGGATTCTAGATGTTTATATGTGGAGATATTACTTGATAGAAATGAATAGAGAAGGACTATCAAAGTGATCGATCCAGCGTGATTATTTTTTTGGTTCATGTAGCCTACCCCAAATACTTGGGATAAAAGGCTTAGTTGTTGTTGTTGTTTTTGCACTGGATGATCCTCGGGCGCTAGACGAGCCTGACATACTGATCTAGCCTCATACGCTGGCTAGTTGAACTAACCTCGCATACTGGGTTAGACTTAGTTTGATTTTTTAATTTTACTTGTGCTAGGTTGGCGTCTAGTTTTATTTATGCTAGGCTGCAAATCAGCCTGACATTCAACATTGTTCATGCGGAGCTAAGATTTAACCTAGTGTCCTTTTTGATTTATGCTAGACTGATTTTTACCAAGCTTATTTTTACTAAGCTGATATTGCTAGGCTGATTTTGCCAGGCTGAGAAGTGCTAGATTGATTTTTGCCCGGCTGAGATGTGCTAGTCTAATTTTTGGTAGGCTGAGATGTGCAAGACTGATTTTTACTAGGCTGAGATGTGCTAAGCTGATTTTGAGCCTTGCATCCACCTTGACTTGTGCTAGCTAATTTTTGCCAAACTAAAATTTGCTAGGCTGATTTTTGCCAAACTAATTTTGAGCCTGACATCCACCTTGACTTGTCCTAGGCTGATTTTGAGCTTGACATCTACCTTGATTTATGCAAGGCTGATTGTGAGTTTGGCATCCCTCTTAATTTGTGCTAGACTGATTTTGAGCCTGACATCCACCTTGACTTGTGCTAGGCTAATTTTGAGCCTGACATCCATCTGGCTTTATGTTGGGCTGATTTTGAGCCGGGCATCCACCTTAACTTGTGCTAGGCTAATTTTGAGCCTGGCATCCACCTTGACTTGTGCTAGGCTAATTTTGAGCTGGACATCAACTTGACTTGTGCTAGGTTAATTTTGAGCTTGACATCCACCTTGAATTGTGCAAGACTAATATTGAGCCTTGCGTGCAAAACTGGCTCTGAGTGCCCTGATGTGATAATTTAACTGCAAGATGTTCGCAGCAGAAATTAACTTTCCTTCCATTGAAATAACTTGATTTACAACGAAAGTGAACAAGAAAAAGAACAAACGAGAGGATTTATATTTATTGCTCTATTTTACAATGAAAAGTGGGATCTAACTAGTAGCTCCTTTTGACGATCTGACGTCGATGATCTTCTCTTTTGAAGATGACGGCCGACTTGATCTTGATCTTCTCTAGTCTTCACGAATTCAAGGCTCTATGCGTAACTCGAATTCTCCAAGATGCCCAAAAAATGATCTAAAAGATTCCTAGGGCTTTCACAAAGGGTTATTTATAACCTTAGGATGATATGAGAGTTTCTATTTAAATAAAATTTGTATTCATCAAGGATACCAATCAAATATCTTAGTTTTGATTTAAATATCTTGATTTAGAATTCTGATTGGACTCAATTTGAGTATTGGATAAGCCAAATCTTAATCTCAATCAGTTTATGATTCTGGTTATCTGCTCACATGGAGATAATCACATCAAAACGCGAAGCTAAAAGACCAGAACGCGGAGCTATTGATTAGCTCCGCGTTTTCTCAAACGCGAGACTAAAATAGCCAAATGCGGAGCTACAGAGTTAGCTCCGCGTTCTGCTGTAGAAAATCCCATTTTACTTGGAATTTTCACTGCTAACAGAACCCCCTCCAAAGTTTTCAAAATGACTTAGAATTTAGCAAATTTTGAAATACTTTGGATTTTCGAGCTGAAAACGCGGAGTTAAAATACCAAATTATTTTCGCGTTTTAATCATTTGCACGGAGCTAATAGCTTCACGTTTTAATGGGTAACTTGTCAGTAACTGCTCCGATTCTCGCGCCGAAACCAAGGGGCGGGTTTTCTCATTTAAATAGAGTGTTCTCTTCTTCTTCCTCACTCTTTTGAGAACTCGAGAAATCAAGAACTCCGGCGATCCACTAAGAACTTTAAACATATTATAGTTGACATTTGCAGAGGAGATCTTTTGCATGTGAACCAGGGAATTGAACTGGAAAAGCACCTAGTATGGCACAGTACAATCAACAGGATAGTTTAAAATAGGAGGGCATAACAAGGGGCCGTGCTTTTGAAAAATCTCATCAGCAGTTGATCCAGCAATTCGCATTAAATGGCAATGACTTGCGCCGGCAAGCTCAACACTCGGTGGAGGAGACTCGTCGTCTAGTTATTGATGAGTTGACGAATAAGTTAAAGCTTTTGAGAGAGCCATAACTCTCTCTACTTTTGTAACTTTTTGCTTTATGAATAAAGACAATTCTTTTTCCTTTTTATCTGTTGGCTACAATTTTTTTTTCGCACAACAGATAACCTGTCATCAAATTTGTTTAAACATTCCAAGGCTCATCTTCGTTACTTAGATCGTTGAAACCAACCAGGTCACAATTATTAACCCCGGTAAAGCTCTTTTAAACAGAGCTAAATGACGGTTTGGTGAAAGTGTTTAACTACTTACACCAGGATAATTGGGTCAGGATCTTTAACTTAGACAGAGGCGCTTAATTGCACATGCTTTAGTTTGAGGGAGGCAGTTCAAAGCTCTTATGCATAACTTAAACTGCACATGCCAAAATGATCGGGTCATGATCATTAGATTTCGGCAGAGGCACCTAATTGCACATGCCTAGAGTTTTGGCGGAGGCACTTAATTGCACACGCCAAGATGATCGAGTTAGGATCATTGATTTCGGCAGAGGCCCCTAATTGCACATGCCTAGTCCAAGTGCTCTCACGCGTAACTTGAACAAGTGGATGGTTATACTTCTAGGGATATGAACCAGATGTGACAGTCACTCTGTCACCATTCTGGTTCATTAGGCATAGTATTTCTTCAAAAATTTACCGTTAATCGGCATCATCATTCTATCACTATTCTGGTTCATTAAGCGATAGGCTCCACTAGAGTATACCATCTCCACGATGAACGATCCTTCCCACTTGGGTTCAAATTTACCCTTAGTCTTGTTGGTTAGCATCATTTGCCTTTTAATAGCCAGAACTAAGTCTCATTGTTTAAAGGTCCTTGGTTTAACGTTCTTATTGAACGCTTGCGAGACTCGGGCTTGATACAACTCAATTTGCTATTGAGCTCGGAGACATTTTTCATCTAACGCTTCTAGTTCTAGCAATCTTAGTTGATGGTGTTCTTCCGTCGTCATCTTTGTGGCTAGGGCCACTCTTAATGATGGTATCTGGATTTCAAGAGGCAGGACGACCTCACTTCCATAGACCAAGGAGAACGGGGTAGGTTTTGTTGGGGTGCGGACAGTGGTGCGATAAGCCCACAAACACTCTCCCAGCTTTTCATCTCAGTCTCATTTGTTGGAGGAGACGAAATTCCGAAGGAGTTTAATAATAGTCTTATTAAAGGCTTCAGCCAATCTATTTGCCGCTGGGTTATATGGCATTGAAGCAACATATTTGATCATAAACTTATCACAGAATCTTGAGAATCCCTGGCTGATGAACTGCGGTCCATTATCGTGAATGATTCTTCGGGGGAGGCCAAAACGGTAAATAACATGATACTTAATGAACTTAATTACATCCGTCGTTTTTACCTCTTTCATGGGCACGGCTTCGGCCCACCTTGAAAAATAATCAGTTATCGCGAGGATAAACCGATGTCCTCTAGATGACGGGGGAGTTATCGGCCCCACAATATCCATTCCCCATGCCTCAAATGGCCAGCTAGCAACAGTACTGTGTAAATATTCTGGGGGTTGATGGATAAAGTTAGCATGTACCTGATATGCATGACATCGTTTAGCGTATGCTATTGCATCGGTAATTATTTTTGGCCAGTAGTATCCTAACTTTCTTATGCGGTACCCAAGTTTTGGACCGGGGTGATGAGCTCCACACACTCCATCGTGCGTTTCTCTCAGTACTTCATCTGCTTCTGCCTTTGATATGCAGTGTAGCAGGAGACCATCACTTGAATTTTTGTATAAAGTCTGAAGCGTATAATCATAATAAAATCTTTGAGCCTTCCTCTTTATCGAGGCGACTTCCTTCGGATCCTCTGGCAACATCTCATATAAGGCATAATCTACAAATGGAAATCGCCAATCACGGGGTTCCAGAGTTAAGCTTGTCTGGCACGCTTCCCTGGTTTGAAATATAGTATCCGGATGGAGAAGTTCTCTGCTACCAATAGTGATACTTTAGCCGCACCTGGTGGGATTGCCAATGTTGCAGCTAGTGCGGTAAGGGCATCCACATAGACATTCTCGTTCCGAGATATGTGATAGATATAAAACTGTTCAAAATATCCTGCTAGCTCAATGGCTAGCTGACTATAGAGGATAAGGGCATCATGTCTGACTTCATATTCGCCTGTCATCTGATTGACAATGAGCTTAAAGTCTCCATATGCCTCTAGATAGTTCACCCCCAGTTGCAGAGTATTTTAAACCAATAATGAGTGCATTGTATTCCGCCACATTGTTCGTACATGGCTCTGTTAGTGAGTAGCCATTAGGTAGTATGTGTTTATGTGGGGATATCAATACAAGCCCCACTCCCGCAGCAGATCGTCTGGCAGCACCATCAAAGAACATATGCCATGCTTGTTCTTTGCTAGTTGTATTAACCTCTGATGTCTGTTTAGGGTTGGACCAAATTGGATGGTTTGCTAGGAAGTTGGCGATCGCTTGTCCCTTCATTGCTTTTTGAGGAACGAAGTGTATATCATATGGCAATGCAACAAAGCCCATTCCGCCAACCGACCATTTAAAGACCCTGCTTTGGTCATTAAGATTTTCAAAGGATTAACCCGTGATATGACATAAATTGTTAGCCCTGAAAGATAGTGTCAAATCTTTTCAATCGGACTATACCGATGCTCGGCCCCAATCATTATTCGGCTTAAGTAATAAGGGGCGTGTTCATAGCCGTGCTCATTATACTGGGCAAGTAATGCTTCTAACGCATTATCCATGGCCCTTACATATATAAGGAATGGTTGTCCAGGGACAGGTGCCATGAGGACGGGAGATTTCGTAAGGTATTCCTTAAGATCGTCAAACGCCTGTTGACATGCCTCATCCGATACTAAGGAAACCCCCTTTTTCATGAGTCTTGAGAATGGTTAGCATCTTCCTGATAGGTTGGAGATAAAGCGCCGGATATATGCTAGTTTTCCTTATAACCCCCTTAACTCTTTAAGAGTGCGGGGAGGCGGAATCTCGTTGATCGCTTTTACTTTTTCAGGATCAAGGAAAATTCCTTTCGAAGTAATTATGAATCCAAGAAATTTTTCACTTGACACCCCATGCAGGATTTAGTAGGATTCATCTTCAAATGATGTCTTCGCATAAGATTGAAGACTGTTCTTAGATCCTGAAGATGATTTTCTATATGTTTGCTCTTGACTGCCAGGTCATCCACATAACACTCTACCGTTTTGCGCAGATGGTCTTTAAACATGATGCTCATAGCACATTGATAGGTGGCGCCAGCGTTCTTTAGTCCAAAAGGCATTACTGTATAACAGTACACCCCTAGCGGCGTTCTGAAAGCCGTGTGCTTTTCATTTTCTGGGTGCATTTTGATCTGATTATAGCCGGAGAAGCCATCCATAAAGGACATCCTCTCGTAACCGTAGGTGTTATTAATCATTACATGGGTAATTGGGAGTGGGAACTCATCCTTAGGGCATGCAACATTTAGATCCCGGAAATCGATACATATCCGGATCTTGCCGTTCTTCTTATGCACCAACACTATATTAGCCACCCAATCGGGATGTTTCTCTTCACGGATAAATTCCGATTTTATAAGCTTATTGACCTTAGCGACTATCGTCTCCATCAATTCCGGTCGAAAACGCCTTTGCTGTTGTTTGACTGGCTTGGCGTCATCTTTAATATTTAGCCTGTGTGTGGCAATCTGAGGATCAAGACCGGGCATGTCTTCATAGCTCCATGCGAACACATCTATATTCTCCTTTATGAGGGATATAAGTTCCTCCTTTTCTAAGAGAGTCAGTGTGTTGCTTATAAAAATGGGCTTCGGATTCTCTTCCGTTCCCATGTTAACTTGTACCAGATTATCCTCTGTAGGCGGGTCATGCTGTTCAAAGCGGACATCCCAATGAGTGTTCATGTGTTTTGCCCATGAATCATCTTGCACATCGATTGGTTTCTCGTCGTTTTCAGGTGCGGCTGAAACCATATTTGCTGTTAAAGATCGAAACCAAGCGCCAGTACTTAGATCCGAATCTTGGTCGAGTGGATGTAAATCTTCATCTGCCGAAGAGTTCTCTTCGAATTTGTATGGTGATGAAGGAGGAGTAGATACATAGCCCAACTCCCTTCTAGTTTTCTGATAATAGTCTGGGCTCTTCCCTCTTGGTCTAAACGAGAGTATGAGATTTCGTCGCCCTTTTCCAAACTTCAATCCCGATTTTTGGGTAAAATTATAACCCATCTTTTCCATTATTTGTCGGGATTTCTATTCATATAAGTGAAATTGAGGTGATATTTGTTCATCACTTTCACTACTTTATCTTTGGTTAGGCGATGTGATCATTTTGCTGAATACAATCGGTTTATGCGATACATGTCGCGGAGGTACTTCAAAGAAGTGATCTCGTCCTTTTGTTATTTTAGACCGAGAGATAAGAGACGACCTTATCAGCAAGTGATATGCAGCCAAAACTTCAAGTTCGGATAGGTCATCTGCCTCGGTGGATGTACAAAAAGGCTTAGACTCTATAGCTACAGCAGGCTTGTAGACTGATTTTATATTTTCGTTAATAATCCATTCATCCTCTGCTACATTGGCTATATTATTATCAAAATTCATTCTAAGATTTATGCGAGGGTTAATTTCGTAATCAACCTCGTTATCCTCTTCCATGGATTCGTACTCAGTATCGGCCTCGTTGCAGCTATCTTTGGGTTCTTGGGGCCTTCTGCAGTTATTGTTAGAGACTTCGTGGGCTGACTTATAGAGCATAGCATCTGTGAAATAGTTCTCTAATCCTTTGAGTGCTGCCTATCTGCAACTAATGTCCGGACTTCTCCGTGATCATCGCAGTATTTCATGCACTGGTAGAGAGTCGATGGGACTATCATATAGGGGTGTATCAATGGTCGTCCCAGTAAAATGTTATAAGACGTATCTGCGACTATAAAATAGCATGTAACCTCTGTCCTCAAATCTCTGATCTGACACCAAAGTCGGACTTTGCCATGAGGACAGTCATTAGGGTTAAACCCGTATATAGTAGTATTTGTCGGTGTCAAACGATGGGGAGAGATTCCCAATAGCTGCATCAGCCTTCTGGAAATAACGCTTAATGCAGATCCCGGATCAATTTGAATACAGTCCACCTTTGTGGATCCGCATATCCGGTGAAATATAAAGGCCTATTATGCTTTATATTCCTTACCTGCATATCCTCTGGAGAGAAAGTAATCTGTGGGACCTGCCTCCTCACTTGATGACAGTGGGAGCAAGAGTCCTGTTCTTTGTCGGCCAGCTCGACAATCTGAGCTAAGAATGACTCAGAGTCTATCAAAACCTCTCTTAACGCTTCGCGAGTTGATTTTGACAATCACAACAACTCATAAAGCGTGACTCGAGCTGGAATATTTGCCAGTTGAGCTATTATATCAAACTTAAATGTAGCCTCCTTGGCTTCTTCATCACTTGCAGGATTTTTCTGGAAACGAAGCCCCTTTTGTTTTGCAGGCTTCGCGAGTTCCCCGTATATATTCTTCATGTCTACTCTGGTGTAGTCTTTGACGTATGGTTTACCAGACCGAGTATTGGAAGGGCCCGCCCCATCTTTATGAGTGGCAATCAGTTCGGGCTCTTCTTCAGAATCTGTGAAGGCTCCCGAGACTATGTATTATTCCTTTATTTTTGCGGAAATAGTATTAATAGTCCATTTTTCCTCTGGTTTTTTGAGGTGGTCCACTGTTCATCTTGTAATAGATCAGGATGGACCTACATGACTTCCCCTCTTTGAGTCGTTACGGGGACAAGTCCTTTCTGTGCCTTCTTATCTGGGTCATGATTTTTCATGACCAGCTTTCCCTCCGGTATTAGGGTTACCCCTGCGGGGAACTCATGGGTTCCTACCGCTAGTGTTGCCATATTGGCAGTGACCTTCTTTTGCTCCTCTTTTAGCGTCAAGACTCCTACTTCTATCAATGCTTGGATCCTGTTCTTCAGATGATAATAGTCCCTGGTAGGGTGTCCAACATTCCTGTGGTAGAGTAATAGTTGGGGTCGTTAGTTTTGCCAGCGTCCTCCGGTTTCCTATTTTCTGGAAGTTTCAGAATTCCCTTTCTAAGGAGCTGATGGAAGAGTGTAGACGTTTGTTTCGCTTTAAAGATGTATGTCTTTTCTTGCTGGGGCCTATTCTGTCTCGTGCCCTTTTGATTTTGGGGCTTTGGGCTCGAAGGATTAGTCTTCCGTGGAGCGGCCTCTGACGCCATTGCCACTTTACCTTTATTTTTATTATTGTTTTGTGTATACGGCCTATTATTTTCAGTATTTCTTGGTCCACGAGATTCTTCAACTCTGCGGATAAAGTCTTCGGCTTGCTCTCCTTGTTTGAGCAAATCCTTCCAAGTCTAAGACTCTACGGCCCCCATTTTTAAGAGCACATTGGTCTTGAGATTATACCGACACGTCTCTACCAGAGTTTCCTGGACCATTCCGTGTTTGCAATGTATGGACTTCTCTCAGAACCTTTCTATAAAATCTTTTACCGTTTCTTGTTCTCCTTGCTTTGTCGCAAGAAGGGAATGGACCGATATTTCGGTATCATCCTCAAAGAAACATGCGAGAAATTATTTCTCAACGGCAAACCAAGTATTGATAGTACCTAGGGGCAACTGCATAAACCATGTGAAGGCAGGCCCTCGTAAGCTACTTGCAAATAGTTTAGTCATCACTGGGTCATTTCCCATTAAATGTCCTATTTGGGACAAGAAGTAGTAATTATGTTGACTGGGAGATCCTTTCTCGTCATATGGCTCTAATTTGAGCGGTTTGTATTTCTGAAGGTATGGTGCCAAATCCCATTCAGGCGGATATGATTTTGAGACCCCTGATTCTTTCAACTCCTTCTTGTGCATTAATGCCTCGAGTTGGCTTTGTAACTTCTCAATTTTCTCTTCATGAGGGTCATGAAAAGAATATTTATCCTCGTCCTCATGTGTCGAGTGGGCCTTTTCTTCTTCATTTTCCTTGTTCATTTTATTGAATGAAATTTCTTTTCCCTTCTTGGCGTTATCCTCGGCAATTTTTTGAGTAACTTTTGAGAGTATCATTTTAAGATCCTCGATCGTCTTTTGTTGATCTCGGATCATTTGTTCTTAGGTTTCAAATCTTTGGTCGATATCGTCAGATCTATCCATCATATGTGATGCTGACTTCTGCAATTTGGATGATGCTGAAGAATGAGGAGAAGCTATGGGGGAATATTACTATCGTCATCATAAGAACTTTTCACAAGTATCTTATAGTTTCGGGCCGTAATAGCACCTGACTTAAGTCTGATAAAATGATGAGGTTCTTCATCGCTTGATTCTGAATCACCATTCTTTTCTACGATTTTCTTTCCCTTTTCGACCATATTAGAAGTTACAACTCTCCACTCTTTTTCTCGGGGAGCAGTTTTTGTCTTTTTAGCAGGGTTTTCTTCTGACTCAGTCAACCAGTCGAACACTGATACCCTGTTCTTCTGCAGCAACAAATATCTATGACAGCAGATACTGCTGTCATAAGCTGCTGGCAATGACAAATAGGTTCAGATTGGACTTGGTTCATATTCCTTTTCTTGGTTAGATACTCCCTAAGGTCAGTGGCTTTAGACATGGAGTTGTGGGGCCCACTCATCCATTGAGAGAGTCTAGGGGCCCACTAGAACTTCTTGGAACCATTGGAGTCAAGTCCTGCTTCAACAGTACAATGATCAACCCTGATTTTGTATTCAGGTTGATTTACGCGGAGCTGAGCAGTAGCTTCGCATTTTGATAAGCGGAGCTGAGAAATAGCTTCACGTTTTGATACACGGGGCTGAGAAATAGCCTCGCGTTTGGATACGTTAGCTTTGCGTTTTACGCTAGCTTGATGTCTTTACAGAAGTTTATCTTCTGGAATCTTAGCCCCGCGTGGAAGAAAATTCTTGCACGCTGGCTTACTCTTGCAATTAACGCAAGTTTGCGAGATTTTTGCGATTAACGCAAATTTGCCAATCATCTTCGCGATTTACGCGGAGCTGAGGAGTTTTGTGATTAATGCAAGTATTACTGGCTTCGTGTTTATCACTGAGCTCAAGTATTAGCCTCGCATGGAGAATCACATGGCTCTAAGGAAATTTTATCCTCACGATTAATGCGAGTGATAAAGATCTTGCGTTTATCGCAAGTTACTGCCTTTGTATTTATCGCTAAGCTCAGTAGTGTCTCGTGTGGAGAATCACACGCTGGCTCTAAGGAATATTTATCCTCGCGATTAACGCGAGTGTTAAAAATCTTGCGTTTATCGCAAGTTGTACTGGCTTCGTGTTTATCGCTAAGCTCAGTAGTAGCCTCGTATGGAGAATCACACGCTGGCTCTAAGGAGATTTTATCCTCATGATTAATGCGAGTGTTAGAAATCTTGCATTTATCGCAAGTCTTAGCTTCGCGTTTATCGCGATATTGATTGGTCTTGCGATTAACGCGAGCCAGTTTACAAGGGACTATAACCTCGCGTTTTGTGAAGTTAGCCTCGCGTTCAATGCGTGCTTTTAGGGCCTTTCGCCTAGCTCTCCGATTTCTATTTCGGAGTTGGGTTCTGCTCAATCCAGTTCCCAAGCTTTCTTCGGCAGTCAAGAGACCATCGTCTACTTGGGTTTCCTTTCCAAATGACGGCTCTATGGCCACGGTCTCCACGGGTCCCTGGTTATTGGTGGATTCCCATTTACCCGATTCTCGGATATTGGAGCGCAAGCGACGATAGCATCGCTTTTCGGTCAAGTTACCTGACTCAGAGGAGAGATACTCCTCGTACTTCTACTGGTCAATCTCTACGACCAGCATGTTCACGTCGAATCCGATTCTCTCAACGTCAGATTGCACCACGATCTCTTCTTTGGTGAAAGAGATGTCTCCTATTGTGGTCGCCAGTTTGTTCGCAGCAGAAATTTGCTTTCCTTCAATTGAAATAACTTGATTTACAACGAAAGTGAACAAGAAAAAGAACAAACGAGAGGATATATATTTATCGCTCTCTTTTACAATGAAAAGTGGGATCTATATGGCGATGGGATCTAACTAGTAGCTCCTTTTGACGATCTGACGTCGATGATCTCCTCTCTTGAAGATGACGGCCGACTTGATCTTGATCTTGATCTTCTCTGGCCTTCATGAATTCAAGGCAACTCGAATTCTCCAAGATGCCAAAAAAATGATCTAAAAGATCCCTAGGGCTTCCTCAAAGGGGTGTTTATAGCCTCAGGATGATATGAGAGTTTCTATTTAAATAGAATTTGTATTCATCAAGAATCCCAATCAAATATCTTAGTTTTGATTTAAATCTCTTGATTTAGAATTCTGATTGGACTCAATTTGCTTATAGGATAAGCCCAAATCTTAATCTCAATCAGTTTATGATTCTAGTTATCTGCTAACGTAGATCTAATCGCATCAAAACGTGGAGCTAAAAAATCAGAATGCGGAGCTATTGATTAGCACAGCGTTTTGCTCAAACGCGAGGCTAAAATAGCCAAACGCGGAGCTACAGAGTTAGCTCAACGTTCTATTGTGGAAAACCCCATTTTACTTCGAAATTTTTACTGCCAATACAAGCGTACAATGTCGGTAGTAGCGCTATACAGGTTGTCCCACAGGAATTTCAAGTGTTTTGCAGTTCTTACTAATTCTATAGTTTAACAGACTAACCAATGATTCTAGTTTGAAGTTGAGTTAATCTAATTAGCCTAAAATCTAGAATCCACTAGTTTCCAACCATGTATTTATTTCTATTATCTTCTTATACCATAAAAGGTGATCTTTTAATTTAATCTTTATTTAAAGTGCTCTAAATATGAGCTATCAAGTGGTGTGTAAATATAACTCATCGAATATACTACTTTTCATAAAAACAAACTAAATCTTTAGATAATTCAATGAAAAAGATAAAATCAACAACCCCAAACACTAAGTATAGGCTATCAAGAAACCTAATTCAAGTATAATCTATCAAAATCTTAATCTTCGAGTTCTTGTAGTTTAATCTTTTTATAAAAAAATCATGACTTTATTTTTTTATTTAAGAAGAAAAATATTAGAAAGCCAATTAGCTAATCTAATATGGTTATGGTAGAGCCAAACCAATTAGCTACTTATATTTTTAATAATCAAAATCAAGTTTTTATTCATGAATATGGTTAACCCTAATCTAGAAAGCAATAAAACCTAAACTAGAAAGCAATTAACTCTATCTAGAAAGCATATAAAGATATCAAAAGAATGACTTACCTCTGGAGCACGGTATTGTGGCTATTACCCTTCAGCAAAACCCTAATTTTATTAATGAAAAACGTGTACAAAAATTATAGGATTCCTTTTATAATACAAGGATACGACCAATATATAGGTTTCAAAAATCAAAACCTAATTCTAACAGAACTGAAAAACCACAAAATTACATCGAAGCCCTTGAAGAAATTTTGTCTGGAGCGGCCACCTTTGGGCCGCCAATTGGCATTAAATACCGCTAATTGGCTGCAATATTATGTGAAAAATTCTTGAATTTTTTTTCACATGAAACTCTTGTCTTGTTCTCTTATTTCATCTGACTATATTTCACTTTGACTCTCTACAGCATCGTAGTCTCGTAGTTTTGCTCATTTTGAAAACTTTTCGGACTTTGATTTTCTTCTCCAACTCTGATCTCATGCTGTCTCCTGAAATTCCTGAAAAACACACTAAAAATACCCGAGTAGCATTATTTATATACAAAAATAGGTAATATGAAGGTTATAAATATGCAATATATGACACTCATCACACCCCACACCTATTTTTTACTAGTTCTCAAGCAAACCTAACCCTAAAAAGAAAAATAAAAATCATAACTCACTTTCGCAGGAATCGCGATTGTACTTAGCACATGCAATAAGCCTTTAAACCCCTCGGTTACCGTAATGGATGAGTGTTGTCTCGTGAGGGTTCAAAATTCGTGAAGAAAATAGATTAAGAAATAAAGAAAAGAAAAATAAGGATAACCAAAAATCAACAAATAAAAATTTTATACCATAGAAAGAAAAATCTTTTTTTATAATATTTTCATCAATTAATCTCACTAATATACAAACTCAAGAACGCATTTAGATTATCAATTTTCAAATCGAGTGTCATATCAAATAAACTTATCATTTTAATCAAAAATTTAAATCTTATTATTCAATACCCACTAACAGATAATCCATTGACTCCTGTACATCTACATGCATGTGTGATAGTCTACTTCGATTTTGAACTCCAACTCTAACTCATGATTCATCTCCTCTCTCATAACAATTTTTTTCTTTTTTTTCTTTTTTTAAAGAATATTTCATGTTTTATGTGAATATTCACGTTTGCTTAGACACAAAGTACCCAATTACTCGGTTCATACTCTTTTCTTTTTTTCTTTTTCTTTTTTTAGAATATTTCACCTTTTATGCCAATATTCACACTTACTTAGGTGCAAAGTACCCGATTACTTGGATCATACTCTTTTGTTCACTCTTTAGACTATTGCCTTAATACCAGGCGCACCTTATTATTTTATCACTCTCGAGACTATTGACTTAATACCAAACTCACCCCATTATTTTATTCTCACTTTTTTCTTTGTTTAGAGAGAGAAGACTTACTTAATCGTTATTATTTTTATCCTTAACCTAATAAACTATTGTGAAGTGAAAAATAGATGTATACTTGTCTCAAAACTACTGTTAGCGGTATTTATTTTTTGAATTTTGATCTTTTTCATAAAATTCAAAGTGCATAGTCCAATCTGCTATAATATCCAATTTCAAATCAAAATTTGTCCCTTTATCTGTAATTAGGTTGATCTACTGATGAAAATATATAAAATCAAAGGTTTTTTTTTAAGTTTTTTAATTAGTTACCCTAAAATTTACCCAAAGTGCAGATTAAAGAAATCCAAAAATCATCTAAAAATAAAATAAAAACTCAAAAAAAATTAAAATCTTAGAAAAATACAAAGAAAATATTCTAATCCACTCCCCCATATCTAAACTCGTGTATGCCACCATACACAAATCAAGTATGGTAAAATAAATATGAAAACTATTATACACATACTATACAAATAATGAGAGTCGTAAAATTTACGATCTCAATACCATCACCCTATTAACGCATGGAAAGCGGTTACGACCTCTCGATCGCTTCCCACTTTCATAGTGTGTGTATTTTAAACGTGAAGTGGGTGTATTATTATATCTCATCAACCTCCTACAAGTCACGAAATTACCTGTCTGTAACTTATGCCGCCCCTGCTTTTTCTTTGTCCACATGTAAGTATTAATAATTGGGTTAAAGAATTCTTTATTATAAACCTGCCAATCTTCATTAGTAACAAGTATACATGTAGAAATATCATGAGGTGAGAAGAGTGCTATAAGATCAAGTGAATGTAGTGGTGGCTCTTCTAACTCACGAAGTAATGCGAGCTCCTCTGCAAACAAATCCTCAAAATTTTGCTCATAAATCAATGGCAGACTTGCACAAGTATCATCATACATAGATTAGTATGTGCTAATTCGTCTAATAATATAAGCTCATCTTTGAACATTTGCTCAAATGAGGGTTCATTATCAGTGCAAGAGGTCAAATGAGAGTGCAAATTATGAATCATGTTGACCTCAATGAGGGAGCTCATTGTGTGCTCATCTATATGGAATATATTAAATGCCACAGTTATATTCACAAATGATAACTTCGTGAGGCCACTTCTGCAATCAATTAATGCATTTGATGTTGCAAGGAATGGTCTATCCAAGATAACGGGAATTTGATTCCGTAGATTGGAGATCGGCTTAGTTTCTAAGATAATAAAGTTTATAGGGAAGATAACCTCACCGACCTCAATGAGAACATTTTCAACGATACCAAGTGGTTTTTTGATCGAACGATCAACTAACTGTAATATGACCTTGGTAGGTTAAAGTTTTCCTAACCCAGTTACTGATAAACAGTGTAAGGAAGCAAGTTGGCACTTGCCCCTAAATCAAGCAATGCCCTATCAATTTCCCAATAGTATATGAGATTGTAGGGGAACCTGAATCTTTGTACTTGATAGGCAAGGAGTTAGAGAGGATTTGCAATATATTTGCAGCAAGAAAAACTTTCTGAGGAATATTTCTTGTCTTGAGGAACTTAGCATAAGTAGGAACCTATTGTATAATATTAAGGAGTGGAATATTAACCTTCACTTGCTGAAATATTTCAAGAATCTTTTCTACTTACGGTGAATGCTTCCTAAACTGATTGGGATATGGTACTTTCGGCTCAGGAACATGTTCTTCTAAATGATCATGTGACGATAATGGAGGTGATGGAGATGGTGCAGCCTGCGAAATAGTAGTAGTGGGATCAGAGGGCATGGCATTGTCCACTTGCTTACTAGATCTAAGAGTGTGAATGGCATTGCATTGGTGAACATGTGACTGATTGGAGTTTAAGAAACTGACATTAGGGTTCGTTATGGATTGGCTTGGAAAGGTACCATAGGCACGTTCTCTCATCTGACTCGCTAATTGTCCAACCTGCTGCTCTACATTCTTAATAAATTGAGACTTTACGAGCAGTTGCTGACCTATACTTTGAATAAAATCAGTTAATACTTTCATAAGATTTTGCATGTGTGTGTCAAGGTTGGATATGTATGTGTCAAATTTGGAATGAGACTTGAGAAGATTTTCAACGTGCTTCTCAAGTGACTGAAGTTGCTTTTCTTATTTATTATTAGACCCTTGTTGTGGATGTGAGTAGTTTTGGGCAGGTGGTCTATTCTAGTTGTTTCCATAATTTGATGCATTTGGTTGTTAATAAGAACCCATATTTAGTCTTGGCAACTGACCATTGGCTGGAGGCTGTATGTTAGGGTTAGGGGCCCCTTAATATTGCCCTTGACCCCATGATAGATTTGGATGATTCTTCCAGCCAGGATTGTCTGTTGGAGCGTAAGAATTGTTCATGGGTTGTTGATACAAGACGTTGTCTGTTTAAGTGTGGACCCATGAGATTCATTAATAATGGACACTCTTCCATAATATGATTCGGAGTTCCACAATTAAAGCATGTAGAAACTTGTATTTGATTTACCTGACCTACCTGTGGAGCACGAGTGGTCTCCTATAATTCTCCTCATAAGGGTTGCAATCTTAGGTTCGGTAGTTATAGAGGATCCCACCCTTTTGTGCATAAGTTGATGCACTGGGCTTCTCAGTGGGACTCTCCCACTGCACAGTCTTTCACGATAGGTCCTCAAGAAAGTTCCATACTTCATCCTCATTTTTTCTCATAAACTCCCCCTGACACATAGACTCAAAAAGAGTTTTGGATATGTAATCGAGTCCTTCGTACACGATTTGACACAACCGCCACTTTTCTATCGCATGGTGGGGGCACTGAGCTAAAAAATCCTTGAACCATTCCAAGTATTTCTAAAAGGGCTCTCCCGATACTTGACGAAATTGATTAATTTGATTTCTAATCCTTGTAATCTTATGCATGGGATAATACTTCTTGAGAAATACTATAATGAATTCATCCCAAGTAGTGATTGAATTAGTAGGCATACTATACAACCACTTCTTGGTATTATCCTTAAGTGCAAAGGGGATGAAGCGGAGCTTAATTGCATCTTCTGATAAGTGTTGCAGTTTTGTCATCACACATACTTCCTGAAATTCACTGATAGAGAGATATGCATCCTCAGAATCAGAACCAGTAAATTTAAGAAGCATATTGATGTACTATAGCTTCAACTCATAGTGATT
Organism: Dracaena cambodiana; assembly: GCA_036321105.1. NCBI lineage: Eukaryota > Viridiplantae > Streptophyta > Magnoliopsida > Asparagales > Asparagaceae > Dracaena > Dracaena cambodiana. Next base: position 24,639,016 of record JAYEPQ010000016.1, read on the forward strand.
ACCTACATGTGAAAGTTTTATGCATGATGGAAGTGATATGTGCAACGGGTAACATCAATCATGAAGGATCGAGATCAATTGGTCCACTTGGCATCCATGAGCAAATATGATTTCACTAGTCGACCAAATTGATCACGGGTCCAATGTGGCATGAACCAGCGACCGTGAGTGTATGTGTGAATTTCCTAAACTAATGCAAGAAATGGGATGTGATGGAGAGATAAAACAGTGGAATAAATGTAATCAAATAGCAAATGTGATTCCTACAGTGCCTAATATTTTTGTTTTTTTTACAGAACTAGAGAACCAAATACATAACTGGAGAAAATCAGAGATCATAATATACCTTCTAAGTCGCCAATTGGCGGTTTGGACCACCGAATAGCGGCTCAACCAGAGAGTTGGACTCTCTGGTTTTTGCTGCTTAGTCACAAAACTCTTCTGATCCTTTTTATCTTCCTGTATCTGTAATTCTAGTTCTCTGAATACTCAACACACTGTTAATCCCGTAAAATGTTAGAAAAAGCAAATAAAACACCATCGATCCCCGGTAACGGCACCAAAAACTTGATGTGATAATTTAACTACAAGCATACAATATCGGTTGTAGCGCTATACAGGTCGTCCCACAGAGATCTTAGGTGTTTTGAAATTCTTACTAATTCTATAGTCTAACGGACTAGCCAAACATTCTAGTTTGAAGTTGAGTTAATTTAGTTAGCCTAGGATCTAGAATCTACTAGTTTCCAACCATGTATCTACTTCTATTATCTTTATATTATAAAAAGGTGATCTTTTAGTTTAATCTTTATTTAAAGTGCCCTAAGTATGAGCTATTAAGTGGTGTGCAAGTATAACTAATTAAACATACTACTTTTCATAAAAACAAACAAAATTTTTAGATAATTCAATGAAAAAGATAAAATCAACAACCCCAAACCCTAACTAAGTATAAACTATCAAGAAACCTAATTCAAGTTTAAGCTATCAAAGTCTTAATTTTCGAGTTCTTTTATTTTAATCTTTTTATAAAAAAATCATGTCTTTATTTATTTTATTTAAGAAGAAAAATATTAGAAAGCAATTACATGGTGGATCCTATCTTTATCTACATCTTAGAGCTAAATGAATTAGCTACTTATATTTTTAATAAGCAAAATTAAGTTTTATTCATGAATATGGTTAACCCTAATCTAGAAAGCAATAAAACATAAACTAGAAAGCAATTAACTCTATCTAGAAAGCAAATAAAGATCTCAAAACAATGGCTCCCTTCTGGAGCACGGTATTGTGGCCGTCACCCTTCAGCAAAACCCTAATTTTATTAATGAAAAACGAGGACAAAAATTATAGGTTTCCTTTTAGAATATAAGGATATAGCTAATATATAGGCTTTGAAAATCAAACCCTAATTCTAACAGAATTAAAAAACCATAAAATTACATCGAAGCCCTCGAAGAAATCTTGTCTGGAGCGGCCACCTTTGGGCTACCAATTGGCGGTATATACTGTTAATTGGCGGCAATATTATATGAAAAATTCTTGAATTTTTTTCCACGTGAAACTCTTGTATTGTTCTCTTATTTCATCTGACTGTATTTCACTTTGACTCTCTGCAGTATCGTAGTCTCATAGTTTTGCTCACTTTGAAAACTTTTCAGATTTTGACTTCCTACTCCAACTCTAATTTCATGCCATCTCCTTGTACGAATAAAATTCCTAAAAAACATACTAAAAATACCCGAGTAGCATTATTTATATATAAAAATAGGTAATATGAAGATTATAAATATGTAATATATGGCACTCATCATGCCCTATGGTGCGCTCTCTGATTCTGGTTGCGGATTCAGGTCCATCTTTAAGCTGCAATAGGTTCACCTTTGGCGACCTCAATCACCTCTACCGTTTCACTAATTTTGTTGATATCAGATTGGACCACCATCTCTCCTTCAGTATAGGAGATTTCTACTAATGTGGTCGTCAGTTTATTTTCAAAAAAACCCGGAGATCTTCCATTGGCATTGAGAAAAATCGAAGATTACAAAAAATTTTCTTTTTTCTTCGATTACAATGAAAAGATTCAAGAAAAGAAAAACAGACGAAAGGATTTATAGAACACATCACTCTCTTTTCATAGAATATCGTGAGATCGAGGCAGCTATGAGGATTGATCCGTTCCTCGTTGGCGATCCAACATCGAAGGTTGGAGGCGGTGGAGATTTTTTGAGCTCGTTCTTCTCTTTTGATCTTGGAAGAAGCTCTGAACTCTTGTGCGGGAGAGAGATCTGGCTAAATATTATTTTTGAGTCCCTTTGGAGTGGTATTTATAGGCTCCAGGTTGTTGAGAAAGTTTCTATGTAGATAAATTGTTTTAGTCTTGATAAGTTATTGGAATTTCTTTTTGATAAGATTTGCACCAAGATTCATTGCATTTGGTCCTGATCCTGCACCCAAAAATCAATTAGATTCATATTAGAATTTGTAGAATACACAACATAGTCCGGGACGGGGCCAAATTTATTGCATGCGAGACCGGGGACCAGAGGGCGTGAGGCAGATGTCCTGCCTCACTGCGCGCGAGGTTGGCACCCAGCCTCGCGGTGCAAGGCTAGTTGCCAGCCTCGCACCTGCGTGGTCAGTGACCAGCTTCGCGGTGCGAGGCTGGATTCCCAGCCTTAAGGTGAGGTATTTATTTATTTTAATTTTTTCGGTATCCTACAACAAGTTGCACTGTCAAGTGTTAGTATCCATGAAAGAAACTCATCGGGATGCCTTTGAGGAAGCATAGGTAAACTTAAGGGCTTTGGGCAACCCTTAACCCTTTTCATTTCATCTCCTCTTCTTTCATTTCTATCTGGTGAAGAATAAGACTGTTTGTGTTGCTTCCTCTCTTTGCTTCTTTTTTATCTTGTGAACAAAACAAATGTTGTAATTAGCTTCAATATATTGCCTTGTTCTAGAAATTTTTGTGCGATGTACCTATGAATGCTATGGGAGTCTGGAGTAGATTTTTTTGAAAGAAGGGGACCTTTTGTATAAGGAGTTTGCTAAAGTCACATCACTTCCATAGCCAGTTTTTTTTAAGGGTGACTTGTTTGGAAGGCAAACAGAGCCGATGTGAAAATTGGAATTATAGATTTGTGGATTTTTTGGAAGGTAGAGTTGCAGAAGATGTAACGTATCATGGATGTGGTGTGACCATAACAAGTTTTAGTTTAGGAGTTTGTCGTTGAAGTGACTCGCCCGGAAAGCAGACAGAGGCAGAGTAATTCACCTAGATAGTAGACAGAAGTTTGAGATTTAGGGGTGACTTGCCTAGATAATAGACAAAGTCGATGTGAGATTTGAGGGTGACTTGCCTAGATAACAGACAGAGCCGATGATCGGGTTAGAATCAAAATAACTATAGACAGAGGTATGGCTTACATGCCTACATGGTAATTTGTCTAGATAACAAAAATAATCGATGATTAGGTCGAGATCATATGTTAACTCATTTGGAATGCAGACAGAGTCGATGATTGGGTCAGGATCATGAAACTATAGATAGAGGTATGGCTGATATGTTTACGGGGTGATTTGTCTAGATAACAAATAAAATAGGTTATCGGGTCTGTTGGCAAAATTTTTGAGAAAAAGAAAGAAAATAAGGACTCATAATATTAGCCAAAAATTGGTTAACACGTGGATCATCTGTCACAGAGAGACTCGCATCTCGGAGTCACAAAAGGCTAAGATGCAACCCTCACAGAGTCACTTTTTATCTCTCAAGTCAGCCAAAATGCTGATCTTCATCCTTAGAGACTTGCGAATTGGGCTGACAAGTGATGGGGCCCACATGGTCGTGTTTTGCCCTTCAAAACTAAAATTTGGAACAATAATTCATATGGGCTCTTGATTGTATTAAAACGTGGATTTAATATGCGACTCAAATGTAAGATCGCAACATGACTCATAAAAGCTTATAAAAGCTAAAGATAACTCCATTTTAACATAAATGTGGGTCTAGTTATGAAACTAACACGTGAATTATCAATTAAAGAGAGATCCACGATTTTAACAATCTTTTAAGCTTATGACTAGAGCTAAATGTAATTAACGTGAATCCCAGAGGGTCATATTTCTACTCCAAACTACTCAAAGGCAAAAACTGTCTTTATTTGCACCCAAATGCTGGACTAATCAAGCAAGAAGTGTTGTTAACAACTAAAACGAAGATTATTTACTATAGAGAGATCCGCGTCTAATTTTTCTGAGCTCATAATTGGAGATAAGTACAACTAACACACAAAATCCAGAGGGTCGCATTTTTTACTTTAAAGTCTTAAGAGGTGAAAATCATTTTCAGTGATACTCAAATGCGGGTTTGAGCATGCCACGTGAACTACCATAAGCCAAAATATGGATCTGAAGGCTGAGATCTGCATTTCAGTTATAAATCCAGAGGATTAAGCATGTCAGTTACAAATCATGGAGATTTAACACAAATCCAATCGATTAAAATAAAGAGAATTAATTCTCAATTAAGGAGGCCATTAATTGGTCTCCAAAACCTCTGTAAATAGCCAAAGGCTTGGCTAGAAAAGGGGTTGGTTGGGGACAGACACCAAAAACTTGATCATTGAGTGAATCATCTCTATTTGTACACTTATGCTAAAATCTAAAGCCCTTAAATCCAAGAGCTTTACGAATACTGCCAATTGAAGAACTTGTTTGGAGTGTCAACAGAGGGCAAAATTATCTTCCATGGCTAATATAGAACCCGACTTTTAATAAAGAGGGAACTAAATTTTTCTCATCTTCTATAAATGGATAACCGTTCAGAATTAAAATTTTTTATTGAGATTTTCAGTAAAGAATTCAATTTTATGGCAAACCGAAGATTGGTAACTCTGCTGGGGACATCTATCATCTCTGATGATATAGTTGTAGCCCAATTTGATAAAATTCCAGTTGATACTATGGTCGAGTCACTCGTCATCAAGTTCAACTAGGAGAAATATGAGGAATTCCTCTCCTCTGGCTCCATGAGCCCAAGATTCTTGCAGAAATGCCACAAATTTTCAAACAACAAATTTCAAATGAGGCTCCCAAGATGATGGTCCTGCCAAAGAACTCTCTAGACTAGTCTGATCTCAAAGGAAAGCTGTCTGCTTCATCAGTACAAGGCTCCGGGTCTGCCCTGTTCAAGACCCACATTAATCCCAAGAGATTGGGTCAAGATCCCTGTAACAACAAATGGAAACAACCATTCTCCAAGGAGATGATCCTTAAGACAAGGTTCTTCTCACCCGTACCATAAGAATGAACCTACGAAGAAGTAAGGTTCGCACTTCCTGCAAAGCCATGAAAGAACAAATTGTTAGTGAACCACAACCATGCAAAGCTCCAATTCACGTATGGTGACCAGAAAGCGAAGTTGTGGTCCCCAATAAAAAGTTAGACCAAGATGCAGTTGGGTTCATCTGTGTTTCCTACAAGAAACGCTGCTCACCAACCAAGTACTTCTTTGACTACAAACGTGGAGTTTACATCTGTGTTTTATAGACTAAACGAGAGTCCCACACTCACGTTCTTGAAGCAATATATGGACATCAAAGTCGTGCTCCAGAAGTTAAATACGGGCTACAGACTTGAATTCCTGAATCCAAACCCGGATCTCAAATTCGCATTTTAGCAGAAAAGCGCCGCCCTTAGATGTGTGTTTCTGTAAAAAAAAATTAGCATCTAAGGTTCAAGGACTTTCAGTCCAGTTTCATCAGAAGTTCATTCTTCAGTTGGTATAGCTAAAGTAAAGTTTGCTTCTAAAATTTTCAAGGGGGTAGAAACTCCCCTCCCGGAAGTATTATTTGGAGATGAAGTTTCCTCCACCAACAAGCCAATAAGTTCTAATACAGGGGACTTTAGGGAATTTCTCAATAAGAAAAGAGAACAATCCCGAGAGTCTCGCTGTAGTTGTGAACAATTGATCAACGTAGTGCTCTCTCATTGCCACTACGTTGCAACTCCTGCAAAGCTGTCTGTTTTCAATAGACTTGCGCCATCTCTAGTTCAACCTTCAAAGAGAAGATGATGCACCATCAAACAAGAGTTATCTGAACTAAAATACTCTGACGTATTATCCAATATGATAAACTTCAAACAGAAATAGAAGAACAAACAAAGAACATTCCTTGAACAGACTCATCAGACTCTGAGCATTCTTCTAATCTGAAGAGTGTGTTTAGTGAGATGTGGGGTGTCTTTCGAAACACCCGACTTCAGAAAAGAGTAACATCGCTATTAGATTATAGGAAAATAGCCGGAGTCTCCTTCAATGAATAGAAAACAAGAAATTCTACTGTAACCGAATCCTACACTTCAGACTCATTCTTTAAAGAATCTACCTTTGTGCATATGACGCAGGTAACTCCGGAAGAGTTTATGAAGAGAATGGATGAACAAGATAAGATCATTCAACAATAGTAGAGTACCATAGATGAGATCAGGGATATGCTTCAAAACCTGATCGACGATAGAAAGAAGAAGAAGGGGGAATGTTCTTCTAAAGGTTCACGCAACTTGAAGAAAGACGAAGATGATCTCATACTCCTCCCAGAAACACTAATGGTGATGACAAGAGTCATCATGAGGTAGAAGATAACCATTCTGAACATTCTCATCATCAATCTAGAAATTCAGAACATGAAGGCAATCCAAATGCTACCTTGATGGAAGGCTTCCAGAATCAACTCAACACTATTATGTATAAGAACAACTTGCAAGAGTTGGGAGTCATAAGACCATATTCGATGGAGTGGGAAAGTACACCATTCATGAAAAATTACAAGTCTTTGAAGTTCAAGTCATTCGATGGTAAATGGTCGTAAAATCAGCACATTTACTATTTCAAATCACAGACGGGCCATTTGACTGGAAATGACCCGATCATCACACGAAATTTTGTTAGTGCCCTCACGGGTCTAGCATTCGAATGGTTCTGAAGATTGGGATTAGGAACTATTAACTCATGCAACGACATGGAAAAGGCTTTCCTGATGAGATTCCACGAAGATGACATAGAGATCTCAATGCTAGCACTCCTCGCCACAAAGCAAAAGAAGGAGTCAGCTCGAGACTTCATCAAAAGTTTTAGAAATAATTCTTTGAGATATCTGTATGAGATGTCTGAAAAGACTTTAGTGGAGACCTGCAGACATAACTTCTCAACCAAAGTTCTCCCTAGAATGGAACCTATAAAGTCCTCCACTTAGAAAGATCTTTCGTTATAAGCTGAAGCAGCCGAAAAAATTACACAGAGGCTTGAGGCTGAAAAAAGAGAAAGGCAAAGAAGAAACAATCTTGGAACACCACAATCATCCCGATCCAAAGGAAAGGAGATAGTGGTGGTAGATGCTCCAAGCCCAACTAAGCCTCCTCCAAGGACCCCTCCTCCGTCACGGGTTCTTTAGAAATAATATTCTTTTAAAGATGTTTAAAGATGAGCACACCACCACCATTTTCAACTTGCTCATATCAAAGAATATGTTGCAGTTGCCAGAGTCAAAGCAATCTGAAGAAGCAAGAAAAGTTAATGATTCCAATTACTACATATATTATAAGATCATTAACCACCCTACCAAGAATTATTATATTTTAACGGATAAAATTTAGGCCCTGGTGGATGCCAATGTCATCAAGCTGAAGAAGATGACAGCAAATATGGTGACTTTCAAATTTGGAAAGGCTCTAGACTGGATAGAATCAACTATTTAAGGCGGAGTTCAACCAATTCCTAAAGGCATAATGAGAGCCGTAAATTATGATCCTCATTAGCAACAAAAAAAGGATTATCTCCTATTGAAATATCTACGGGGGCGATAATGTGGGTGCATTCAGACCTCCTTAAAAATGAGAAGTGGACTTCGAGCTCATCTAAGAAGAAGTTAAAAGGAAAGACGTGCACTTCCAATGCTGTCACTTCAGTTCCTGAAAACGATACATGAGTTTATCATCTTTCGGACTCAGAAGAGGAACTCAAAAAATCATTGGCAGACCAACAGAAACCTTCTAAGTCTCGCACAAGAAAAAACTACTTGCAAAATTATGACCAAGTGGTTGAACCTCAGCCTCCAGAGAAGAACAAGAAGAAAGAGCTTAATTTCGACAAAGCTCTTAAAAGCAAGAAAAAAGAGCCAATGGAAATTTTCAAGAAGCCTTTCCGATTTGATGTGTTGGCACAATTAGCCAACATTCTCTCAAGAATCACTTTGTACAAGCTCCTGAGGTTGTCCATGCAAGCTAGAGAAGGCTTAAGACAAGCTCTGCAATATTCTAATGTGTTTCTGGATCAAATTCCTGAAACAATAGAAGAAGAAGAAGTTTGTGCAGCTTAACATCAAACTTCCTAGAAGATACCTTGCATAACTTTCTATCCAAAAGATAGTGAAGAATAACAAGTATCACCGGCCTTTATATTACAAAGGCTACATAGGGTCAACCGAGATTGACCGAATCCAAGTCAACCCTATATCCGCTCAAAGCATAATACCAAGAAGGGTGTTTCGGTATCTTGGGGTCTCAATAAGTAGACTAGTGTTAACAAATACAGCCATATTTGGTTTCAATACTAATAATTGTAAACCCTTGGGCAAGATAAAATTGAAATATCAGATCGGTGATCTAAAAACAGAAGTCACATGCTATGTGATAGATACTGACACGTCCTACAATCTCTTACTTAGAAGGCCTTGGATTCATCTGAACCTCATTGTCCCTTCTACACTTCACTAGTGTATGAAGATGTGGACAAAGAAGAGAATGTAAAAACCCTGGTGGCAGAAACGCAACCCTTTAAAGGGGTTGAAAACTATTTTGTCGATGTGCTGCTATATCTAGAACATTTGAAGTAGCTAAGCAGCCTGCTCCAGAAGAATCATATAGCAGCAACGGAGCCAATACTGAATCAGGATCCAAAGATTCGAGATCCGATGATGAAATTGGGAGGTTGAACAAATTGTAATAAGCCTTGAAATCCTAGATGTAAATAACACTATCAATTCTGATGGCAAGTGGGTAATCAATGAGAATATATAGTTTGCTTATTCGTCGAGTGTTAATTCTAAACTCGCAAGTACTAGTACTGATGCGGTCAGTAATCAACTAGATAAAATATACTCTATAGTATCATTCCAAGCGCCCATCTGTTCATTCTTTTATATACAAAGTGATGACAATGGAAATGCGATTGAAGCAATCTTTGAAGTCCCTCCCAAATATAAAGGTCTAGGGCCTATATTATTTTAAAAAGAAAAAAATAATGATGAGAAAAAATGTTTAAATTCTGAGGAAGAATAGAAAAATTTCGAGTTCTTCCATTATGATAAGAATTTCTATAAAATGATGAAAAAAATGGGATATAATCTAACCGAAGGTAGGGGGTTAAACTTTGGAAAGGGAAGAAGAACTATTCTTCAATGTTTTGTTCTAAAAGGAAAAATGACAGATTACTATGATAAGACTGGTGGAAGAGTGGGATGTTACTGCTCCTGAAAATCTTTCAAAAATAAATTCTGAAGAGCTTCAACAAACTCATTCGTCCAAATCATTATGTTGGGATTCAAAAGTAAGTGTTGGAGCCATTTTTCAAGAAGTCTCTATCAACATGGTTTTTGCATACCAGAAAGAAGAAGAGGATGATGAAGAACTATCGCCAATCAAGAATGAATCATAGGCAAAGCATCTTAATCTGAAGTGGGAAGTTCAGTTTGAAAAACGTAAACCTCCAACCAAAGATAAAGTGATTCAACTAGACATGGGTGACGAAACAATACTAAATCTATATTTATACGTAAAAATTTATCTTCTGAAGAAAAAGAAGAAACGATATCTCTCATCCAAGAATATATTGATGTTTTTTCTTGGAATTATGAAGATATACCAAGATTAGACTTGAAAGTAGCAATGCACAAGTTAAACATCAAACTAGATGCGAAACCTATCAAACAACAACAATGAAGTTTCCGTTCTGAAATAATGAAAGCCATTGAAGTCAAAATTAAGAAGTTAATTGAATCAGGCTTCATCCGCAAAGAACAACATCCAGATTGGCTCGTAAACATAGTCCCTGTGACTAAGAAGAAAGAAAAAAAAAATCTGGGTTTGCATTGATTTCAGAGATTTTAATGAAGCATGCTCAAAAGGCAAATTTCCATTGCCCATCACAAATATCATGATTGACAACATTTGCGGCTATAAACAGATGTCGTTCATGGATAGATTTTTAGGGTATAATAAAATTAAACTGTATCCTGATGATGAGAAGTTTACGTCTTTTCAAACACCACTAGCGGTGTAAAATTACACGGTCATGCCCATCAGTTTAAAGAATACTGGCGCCGCCCAATGTGCAATGAACACTATATTCCAAGAACATTTTCGGAAGATGGTGGAATACTATGTAGATGACTTGGCAATCAAGAGCAAAAACAAAGACAATCATCTTCATGATCTGAGAGTGGTGTTTGATCTCATGCGAAAGCACTAACTTAAGATGAATCCAACCATGTGTTCGCCATAAAAATTGTAAATGATTCTTTATTGAATTTCTCAATAAAAGATTACAAGTTTAAACGGTTTTTCGTTTACAAAAGATGAGTAAAATTGAATTCCCTCTTTATTTAAGACTTGGTTTTGTAGTAGGTATGGAGGACAACATGCTCTCTGTTGATACTCCGCACGAATTTTTTTAGTTGGCAAGGGTTTTGAACTCTCGACAGCAAGAGAACTCTCTATATGGCATTGATCTCCTAGTCTCCGATTTTCGATCTTCGGTCTGTTTTTCTATCTTGGTTTGAGCTTTTTATAGTGATTTGGAGACTCTTGGGCTATGTAACTGATTGGCCTCCACAATCTGAGTATTAATTTCCCGCCTTCTGATATGGTAAATTTGTATTAAATTTCCAGAATTTGTAATCGGGTCTTCAATCCTCTAGATCGCAACTGAAATGCGGAACGCGAATCTCAAACTTTAGATTTGTGGCTCCTTTAATTGTGACCTGGGATGCGAATCTCAAACTTTAGATTCACTGCTCCTTTGATTGTAGCTAGAACGCGAATCTCAATTTTTAGATTCGCGGCTCCTTCGGACTGTAACTAGGATGTGAATCTCAGACTTTAGATTCGCGGGTTTGTTGTGATGATATATTCGTTGTTTACATAATATGCTTGGGCACAATGATGAGACCCTGTAGGAGACACTCTTGTTAGCCAAATTCGCAGATCTCTAGCTAGATATCCATGTTTTGGCTATTTTGAGAGATAAAACATGACTCTGTGAGTGTCTTGTTTTAACTTTTCTTTGGTTTAGAGACGCAGATCTCTCTCTTCATGATAGATGATCTTACTAGCAGGAAATTTTGCCAACAAAACCACCTCCAAACTTTTCAAAACTCTATGCTTTTGGGGTGTTTTGGAATACTTTGGATAATTTGGCAAGACCATCATCTTCGTAGATTTCAAATTTTGAGAAGAAGCAGGACTCCGTGTTAGAATCTCAGACTTCTATGTCTTTGGAAAGGATAAGACTCTATATTAGAGCTGCGAATTTTGCGCTTTTGAGGAGAGTACAATTCTATATTAGAATTGCGAATCTCACTATTTTGAAAAGAGTACGACTCTGTATTAGAATCACAACTTTTGCTTTTTGAAGAGAGCACGAATCTGTATTAAAATCGTGGGTTTCTCCTTTTTAAAGAGAGCACAACTCTGTACTAGAATCGTGGGTTTCTCTCTTTGTGGAAAATCCGAAAAATTATTACTTTTTTAGGCGTAGAGAATGAGACGTTATCTAATTCTCATTAAATGAAAAGATACTCATAAGATTTAGGCCAGAGATCACGTCTATCCGAAAATCTAGTCCATCAAATCATCTGCTATAAAATCCCAACCTCATCAAGTAAAGTATTTTTTAACTTTTTCTAAAATATTTGAACTCTAAGCTTCTCTCCGAGGTTTTCTAGAGTCTTCATCTTCAACCTTCTTTGGTCTTCAATTTTCTTCAAATCAAAAATTTCATGATCTTATGATAAGTAAAGCTTCGTCTTCTGGTGCTTTTGCGAGCAGTTCTCAAAACCCTCATGTAACTTCCAACTATATTGTGGTTCGGTAAGAACCCTTGATTGGAAATAATTTTCTTGCCTCATATTAGAAAGCATTTTTTTCTTTATAACTTTGTTTTGATTAATTTTTCTTTTCATGTAGTTGATTATGCCTTAAACCCTTAGCTGAAAGACCACTATTTCGGCTATTCAGGGGGTTATGACGGGAAGAAAGATTTCAGGTTCAACCAAGTTTTTCCGTCTTGTGCAGTATCCATTGGTCGAGGGAAGAAAAGTAGAGTTTTGAACCCTAATCGCCACATTGCGAGAACTAATGACCACCGCTCCTTTTGAAAGAAAAGATAGGACTTTGTTAAATAAACCTGCTTTCCTTTTTGGCAATCATCTCTCCATCCCTAATGATTGTCTCGACAAGGGAGTTTATAAGTGGCTCCATCAAGTTAACGGTCGTAACCTATTTCTTCCTGACATGAAGAGATCTTATTCATTCTTATATCTCCAATCCCTTTCTATTCATAGAAGAATTGATTGGCACATAAACAAGCCACAAGATTGTGTTTTGCTAGGCAGATTCAGCGCACAAGCTGCTTTTTCTTGTTCCACTGGAAAACACTTTTGTGGATTATTCCCAGGATCCTTTAATCAAGACCTCCCTTTGGGCAAAACACCTATAGTTGCCCAGACTTTCTTGCACCGGTTCATTGACATGCATGGAAAATTTTCGGTACAAGATTTTCGTCCTGCTGGATAGGTTCACTGCTCTTTCAAAGGAGAGTGGGCAATTTTAACTAATTTCTTCTTAAAAACCTCCAGGGATCAACTGCAGCATGTGAATCTCTACCATGCTATTAGAACAGTTCAGCATGATATCCCTCCCAGCCGATTCCACTTCTTTTCTTTATTGAAATTATACAATCCTGATACTTGTACATTTTCTACTCCCCGCGGTGAACTGGGGTTTGCTCTGCATGAAATGCATGAGGTCTCAGGATTGCCTATGGGGGACAGTCCTTATGAGGAGTACGTCCCCACAGGAGAAGAGCTTCATTCACTAAAGACTCATCTTTCCATGATTTATGTCATCTATTGGGAATTGCTTTACCACTATTACATCTGCGCTCATATGTCCGGCGCCCGCAATGCAAAGCAAAAGAAGTGGTTATAATAATTCCTTCCCAAATTTTTGAAGAACAGCTTTGATTTCACCTGTCTTCCTCCGGTTTCTGAACAGGAGGTTGAAAGAAGAATTATTAATTTCGGGACAGATGCATATATCACCAAATCTAATGAGGAAGTCTTCAAGGCTGGGACATCCTTTGAAAGTTTTCATTATCCTACTCTTCAACTCTTGTCAGATCCCGCTTTATTGCCAGGTTTCTTGATACTTTAGTTGAATAAATGTGTGATCCCGTTGCAGGAAACTCTATCTGTTAGAGTAGTGTATCTGGCCTTTTTACTAGCATTCGACCGACCATTCAATTTGCTGCCTGCGATGGTGTGTGGGATTCAAATGAGCTTAGAAAATTTATTGATAAATTCTGCAATGTCAAGAAGGAGTAAAATGATAAAGGAGAGTTGATTGTCAAAACTCCTAATCCGCGTGTAGAACTTCCCTACACCTATTTGATGGCTTGGTTGGTTTTACACTGTCCTTCTTTGATGATCCCAATTGATTTGCAGATAGATTTAAGCTCTCCCAAAGTGCAACATTATGAAAGATCGCAATGGAAGGAAAGGTTATATGGCCGCGATCCGCAAAACAATTTGTTATCACATGAATTACGAATTATTCAAGTGTTTCCCATACTTTCCAAATGCTGGATACGGGGATGAATTCGCGGATGTCGCTGGCACTGACAAGTTTACAACTTTGTCCCCTGGGTGCTTCTTGTGGCTGATAAACATTCACCCGGGGCATTTGGTTCTCCGCTTAGGAAACCATTGTTGCATAGAGCCTTACTACCCAAGTCATTTATCTCGACAGTTTGGGTATGATCAACTGTACATTGGAAATCCAAATAGGGAGATGAGCTTTGCTGGAAATTTATTTGAAGGGGCAAGAGTTTGGTTCCATTTCATCTCTGGTGGTACACAAGCCAAGTTCGATCTCCCACTCAAAACTCCAAACTCATATATGAGTTTCAGCTTCTACAAAAGGAATATAACTGCTAATTCTATGCCCCAAAATTTTAATGCAAACCTTACTTATCTAAGGGACATTAGAGCTTGGTATGCCCAGAAGAAGGAGGCCGACAACAAGAAGGTAGTTGGGATGGGGGACTTTGGAGTAAAATAATTTTCTAACGAGCTGGAATCAAGAATAGAGGAGAGAGAAGAGAGCACTGCTATAGTCCCGTCAGATTAGCCTGCCTCTCTTACTATTCCAACTTCCCCTCTTCCTATGACAAAAGAAGCTTCTCCTAAACCAAAGTCTTCTCCTAAGAAGCTTTTGTATAAGCGGAAGAGATTGAGACGTCTTAGTGACTTGCCTGTCATTCCGCAAATACTATTGGCTGAAGCCAGTGCAGCAGTGCTTAGTTCGGCTTTTGAAACTATTGAAGAAGAACCAGAAGATGAAGATGACTCAAGTCTAATTTCTCGTTCTTCTAAGAAACACTGAAGTCAAGGGCCCGTTCTCCCCAGTGATCCTACCATAGCAGTTGAGCCTTCCTCTAATGCTCCACCTGCACAAGAGAATTTGCAATCCTTGCTCGTCTAGTGTCTCAGACTATTGATGACGATAACGTGCAAGTAGTTGGGGAAGTCTGCGCATCAGGTTCTTCCTTGATAATAGTACCTCCTTTAGGAGATCCTGAAGATGGGGGTGATGATGGTGATGGTAATGACATTAACAGTGATGATATTTATTCTTCTACTCCTCCGTCAAACTATGGCAAATATACCATTTTGATGGAAGAAGAAAGAGCTGAAGTGTATGGGCCTGGAGAGTCCAATATACTCAATCTCAAGGTTTATTCTTAAACCTTAATCATCTTGCGTCCCCCTTTTTGTATCATTAAACCATTTTATTTTCTTTCTTCTTCTTTTTTTTAGCAACTTTTCCTTCCACCCCAACTTTAGAGTATGTATCCGCAGATAACATTTCACTAGTTGATACTGCCGCGAACGTTGCCTCTGAAGAAACCCGTGGGGTGACCAAGGTCGTCGCTTCTATTGTTGACACTTCTGAAGTAGTGATTTCTCCAGTAGAGGCTGCTTAAGCTGCTATCCCTACAAAGGTTACTACAGTTGCTGTCTCTATTGAGATTATTGAAACTGCTGCTCCTATTGAAACTGCTGGAAATATTGCTCCTTTTTACACTGGTGCTGTTACTTCTTCTCACCAAAGCACAATATAGGTTACATCCACTCCAGCTGCTACTGGTTCTTCTTCATCAAGTCATATAGAGATTGATGCTCTTGAAATTGATTTGTTGCAAGATATCATGAAACCTTTCTTCATTTTCTAAACTGCTGCATTGATATAATCTTGAAAGGGGTCTCTTTTTCTTCTGTTTCCAATGTTCTCAACATTTACTTGGCTGGTATAGCTAGTATTGGTGGAGAAGAGAAAGCCACTCCTTACAGACTCATGACAGCTCAACTCCAAAATCATGCTAAATTTTTGTCGAGATCTCACAGTATAGATAAATTTGAGATATTTGAAGCTATCTTCTAGAAATTGACGGAGAAGCAACACAAATTTTAGAAGGAGATTAAAGAAAAAGTTGATGCTTGTAGGGCCTGTATTGAAAAGAGCCAATTGAACAGTCAATCTCTATGTCTTTAGGTAGAGAATGTTCCTTCAATTGTCAAAGACCATGACAGGACATTGCTAGAACTCAGGAATCCATTGCCAGAGCTCAAACTCTCCTAGCTAACATCACTAAAGAGCACGAAGAGACAATGAAGAATCTCATCAGTTTGTCTAGACAGCGTGACAATGTAACCAAAGATCTTCTGGCTGCACAAGCTGAATTAGAGACACTTAAGACTGCTTCAGCAAATAGCACAATCGCCAGTGAAGAAGAATTGCACCAGCAAGCTGCTGTTCAAGCTTATGAGATTAGTCAGCAGGAAATTAGTGATGCGGAGGAAAAGATAAAGGCTCTTTTGAATCATTAAACTGTAATGATTTTTTTTATGATTTAAGAAACTCATGTAATCTTTTCATTATTTCCTGATTTTGTCAATGAAAATTTTGAAACAATTCCCATTTGTCACTCTATGGAAATTTTCGACTTTACTCTGTGTCGATCTTTAGCATGTTTTAATTCTGTATATCATACATGACTTTGTGCCTCAAAACTGTGACCATGTATTTGTCTTCATGAGTTTGTATCAGGCACGTGACTTTACGTTTGAAAATCTGCGAGCTTGCATATAACTCTTCTTTAGAATCCGCGGATTTATAAATGCAACTCCACATGAAATCCATGAACTTATATATAGAACGACTTTCCATCTGATCTTCTTGGTGCAAAGATCTAAGCGCTGCATACCTCCATTAGTGACAGGATTCCAATCAAAGATCTCAACCAAAAATCTCATTTCCTTTGGCACTGGTATCTAAGCGCCCCATGCAATAATAATAAATTTCATCAAGATCTGGGTCAAAGATCTCAACCGAAGATTTTGCCTATAAGATCTCTTAACCGAAGATTTTGCATGAAATACTCTATATAAGGCGTTGAACTCTTCTCACAAAAAGCTATTCTGATTTGAGAATTCTTCTGATCTCTTTATCTTTTTGGAAGTTCTTCTCCAGAGTTGATCTTATTATGCTGTTCTGTTCTTCTTTCTCCTCCTTAGTTGGGGTAATGGATCGGGGCTGGCATGTTACAAGACCCCCTAGTTAGTGTCAACCTATTTGAGAAGGAGTATTCCATTGGAGAGATCCTTATAACCGTAATCATTTTCCTTAACTACAGTAAATTTTTCTTATTATGAACATAAATAAAGTATTTTATTTTATATTTCCTAATAAGATTTTGGATCTATCACAAGATATAACTGTAGTTATTTTTCTTAATAATGGCTCAGACCGACTAGTTCGTAATTGCTTCCAATATCTTTGGAGAACAGAACATCTCATGTACTTTTCATGAGAGAAAAGATTTCAGGTCTGTGGCATTATTTATTTCCTGCCTAGCATCCTTAAGATAAGGATGCTAAATGGTTGTCGGCGGCACTCAATTTCAGTAATCTCTCAAGTTGTATGCTTAGGAATATGCATTTGGTACACATAGTTTTGCACTAATTAAGTCACTAGTGACGTTGATCATGATTAAGCGAAACAACTTTGAGGTCTTTAACCATTGGTAGGAGGAGGCTACAAAAGCAAGCTTTTCGCCTTTACTAATGAAGCCATAATATAGACGTTGACAAAAAATTTTAATGTTCTCTTGACTCAATGACTTATACTCATTTTCATTGATTGTATGATGTCAATGAACTCTTTGTAATTTTGATTTGATAATAAATAAAGAATTTTTTTATGTCATCCAATCAAAGGTAATTGTTAACTTGATAAATGATTTTGAGGTTAATCAGTAGAGGTCACTATTAACTTAATGAGTATTGACTTCTGAGGATATTGTTCAGAGGTAATTGTTAAATTGACAATATGAAGTTATTATCCAATCGTCAAAAAATGAATTTTGCTGCGAATGAGTAAATTTCTTGAGTCAGGATAGAAATAACTGTTAACTTTCCTGATCAAGTTAAAGTTCACGCTGTTCAGTGACTTGTAGTGTAACAACATTTGAATGGCCAGAGGTAATTTTCAACTTAACAAGTTTGGAGGAAAGAAAAATTTGATTCGCTAGAGGTACTTTTAACTCAGCAAATTTGGAGGAAAGGAAAATTTGATTTGCCAGAGGCATTTTTAACTTAGCAAAGTTGGAGAAAAGGAAAATTTGCTTTGCCAGAGGTTTTAACTTAGTAAATTTGGAGGAAAGGAATATTTAATTCGCTAGAGGTATTTTTAACTTACCAAATTTGGAGGAAAGGAAATTTGATTCGCTAGAGATATTTTTAATTGCCCGAGGTAATTTTAACTTAGCAAATTTGGGGGAAAGGAAAATTTGATTCTCCAGAGGTATTTGTAACTTAGCAAATTTGGAGGAAAGGAAAATTTGATTCACCAGATTATAAAAGTTCTTAAACTCTTTGGTCCAGAATCGTGAATTTTCATTAGCGAACCCCCAGTTACAAACGAGTTTGATTCGCTATTTGTGTTGAGCTACCCATACTATTCTTTAAAGATATAAGATTCAGCTGGTACTCTGTAACTTTTAAGAGTAATATTTATTTAGAAATTTTTCATTGATTGACATCATTATTTTGTCACCATTCGATTTTGCCAACCGATATACATCATTAGAGTAGACTGCATCAATGACAAAGGGCCCTTCTCATTTTGGCTGGAACTTTCTTTTGGATTTTTTATTAGTTATGATCGGGCTCCTTACTGAAAGGATCAGATCACCTTTTTTGAAAGTTCTCTGTCTAACTTTTCTATTAAAGATTTTAGAAATCTGCGCTTGGTAAAGTTTGATACTTTGTTGAGCTTCCAGTCGCTTATCATTAGAGCTCATAACACCAGAAGTCTCTGTTGATATCATTCTTCTTGTTTCATTTTGGTTGCTAATACAACTCGTAATGACGAAATTTGAATTTCCAATGGTAAGACTACTTCAGATCCATACACCAAAGAAAATAGTGTAGCATTAGTAGGAGGTTTGACAGTGGTGCGATATGCCCAAAGACATTCTCTAAGTTTTTCATCCCAGTCTCTTTGATTGGATGAAACAAATTTCTTGAGGAGTTTTATAATAGTTTTGTTGAAAGATTCTGCCAAGCCATTGGCTGCAAGATAATATAAAGAAGAAGCTACGCTTTCAATTCTATATTTATTGTAGAATCTGGAGAATGACTGACTTACGAACTGAGGTCCGTTGTTATGAATAATTTTCTTGGGCACTCTGAAGCTATATAGCACATGATGTTTAATGAATTTGATTACATCTGATGACTTCACTTCGGTTAGGGAAATAGTTTTAGTCCACTTTGAGAAGTAATCTATTATAGCTAGTATGAACCGATGTCCTCTTGTTGATTGTGGGAAAATTGATCCAACAATGTCCATTCTCCACTATTCGAATGGCCATGATATAGCCATCAGGTGGAGATATTCCAAAGCTTGATGTATGAAGTCTGCATGTATTTGGCATGCTCTACATTTCATAGCATAGATGATCGCATCTGTCATCATCTTGGGCCAATAATAATCCATTTTTCGAAGTTTGTCCCAGAGTTTTGATCCTAGTTGATATGCTCCGCAGATACTGTTATGAGCTTCTTTGAGTGCTTCTTGAGCTTCTTTATTGGAAAGATAACGAAGTAAAATCCCATTATAGGATTTTTTTTATATAATGTCTGAAGTTTGGCATTATAATAGAATTGAATAGTTTTATTTGAATTGCTCTTGCTTCTTTAGAATCTTCTGGCAATATTCTAGAAAAAACGTAATTTATGTAAGGAATCGCCAATCTCTTAGTTCGAGATTTGACTCAAGAGCATGTACTTCACTTGTCTTTTGCTTTTTTAATTATGCTTTGAGCTCATTCCTCGAACAGAACAATTCCTTACTTTCTACTATTACTCATTTCCGAGCTTTTTTGGGTAACTCTAAGGTAGCAGGTAAGGAAGCCAACGAATCTGCATAACTATTCTGATGGCGCTTTACATAACTGTTATAGAAGCCATCAAAACTATCAGCCATCTTAATTATTGCTTAATAATATGGCAGAAGATCTTCATTTTTAATTTCATATTTCCCCTAAACTTGATTTATGACAAGTTAGAAATCTCCATATGCTTCTAAATATTTTACCTCCAGTTGTTTGGCTATTTTTAAACCAATTATTTGGACATTATATTTAGTAACATTATTGGAAGATGAACTTATCAATGAGTATGCTTGAGGAATGATGTGGTTGTAAGGAGAGACAAAGACAACTCTCACCCCTACTACCATCTTTTCTTTGGGTCCCATCCTAGAGGCACCACTGAAGAAAAGCAGCCATACATACTCCGTAACACCATTCACTTCAGCATCTTCTCGTGAAATGTCATATTTTTGAACTGAATTTCCTTTGCCTAGTTTGTCAGGAATTTCTTCATACAATTTTAAAGATGCTGGAGTTGGGTGTTCAGCTAGAAAATCAGCTATAGCCTATCCCTTGATTGATTTTGTGGAATAAAATGCATATCATATTGTGATAGCAAAATAGCCCAATTGGATAATATTGAATTTAATGACCCTATTTGAGTCATTAGTATTTTTAAGGGGTTAAGTCTTGATATAATATGGATAGTTTGCCCAACTAAATAATGTCGCATTTTCTGATTAGCAAGCACTAAAGATAAACAATCCTTTTCCACTGAGTTATATCGATATTCAGCCCCAACCATCAATCTGCTGAGATAATAAATAGTTTGTTCATGACCCAATTCATTCTTCTGCACCATTAAAGCTCCCAAGGAATGATCCATAGCCCTCATATATAACAGGAAAGGTATTCCTGAGACTGGAGCTACGAGTACATGCGGTTTGATAAGATATTCTTTGATTTTTTTTCGAAGGCCTTTTGAATGCGTCATCCCAAATAAATGACACCCCTTTCTTCATCAATCTTGTGAAAGGTTGGCATTTCCCATGTACGCCAATCTGCCTTGTAATCCTCTTAGTTCTTTGAGATTCTTAAGAGGTGGCATGTCTTGAATTACCTTAATTTTGACTGGATCAAGATGAATTCCTTGGAAAGTAACTACAAAACCAAGGAATTTTCCACTAGAGATCCCAGAAAAGATTTAGTAGGGTTCATCTTAAACTGGTGTTTCCGTATAAAATTAAACATTGTTTTAAAGTCGTGAAGATGATTATTTTTGCTTTTGCTTTTAATTGCCAGATCATCTACATTGCATTCTATTATTTTTTGCAAATATTCTTGGAATATCGTATTCATAGTACGTTGGTATGTAGCGCCAGCATTCTTTAAACCAAATGACATTACTATATAACAGTATACTCCAAGTGTTGTTATGAAGGATGTATGTTTTTCATCATCAACCAAGTCAAGGGAGAATATAAAGTCAAGAATGAAAATCTCTTTCCGTATTACCAATCAGTTATGAACATGGCTAATAGGTTCAATGGCTTTTACATCAGTCACGTGCCTCGCTATCAGAATAGTTACCCGGACTCACTAGCTTCATTGGTTGCCACTTTAGCATTGCCCAAGGATGCTAACAAATGCATAATGGTGGGAAGCAAAGAATTATTCTACCCAAACAAGGAACTCAAATTGGAGTTAAATTCGAATAAGAAACAAAAAGCACATGAAGTACATGCTCTCGAGCTAAGGGGTTGGCGATTTCCTCATATAGACTATATTCTCTATGGAATACTGCCAGAAGATCCCAAAGAAGTAGATGTAATTCGAAAGAAAGCTATTCGATTTATTATAATGCTGAAGTTCAGACAATATATAGAAATTCCTATTATGGAATTTTGCTTTGCTACTTTTCTAATAGAGAAGCTAAGGAAGCACTTGAAGAAGCTCATAGTGGCATCTACAGAGCGCATCAATCATGACCAAAACTCTGGGATCGACTATGAAAATGAGATATTACTAGCCCAAGATGATGATAGACACAATTGCTTATGCCAAAAAAATATAGAATCTGTCAAATACATGCAGACTTCATACATCAGGTACCAGAATATCTTCATCCAACGGCTATGTTGTGGCCATTTGAAATGTGGAGAATGAACATTATCGGCTCAATTTCATCACCATCAAAAAGGGGTCACCAGTTTATATTGGTTGTAACAGATTATTTTTTGAAATAGACAGAAGTCACACCCCTAACTGAAGTGGAGAAATCAGATGTGATCAAACTCATTAAGTATCATGTCATATATCGCTTCGGGTTGCCTAAGAGAATTATTCATGACAACAGGTCTCAGTTTGTGAGTCAATCATTCTAAGATTTTGCGAAAAATACATGATCGAAAGTGTGGCCTCATGTCCATACTATACTGCTGCCAATGGTTTAGCAGAATCCTTCAATAAAACCATTGTGAAGCTCCTTAAGAAGTTCATTTCATCCAACCAATACAATTGGGATGAAAAGCTTGGAGAATGTTCTTGTGCATACCAAACTACTATTAGGACTCCTACAAATGCTACACCTTTTTCTTTGGTATATGGATCAGAGCAATAGTCGTTTAGAGATTTAGATTCCATTATTATTAGTTACATTAGCAACCAAAATAACTCAAGACCAGAAGCACCGACAAAGATAGAAGCACTCAATGACAAGCGCCTCGAAGCTCAATAAAGTATTGAGCTTTATCAAGCGCGAATATTCAAAATGTTTAATAAAAAAGTCAAGTAGAGAACTTTCAAAAAAGCTGATATGGTCCTTCCAGTAAGAAGATTGATTATAACTAATTAAAAATCTAAAGTTTTAGTCGAAATGGGAAGGACCTTTGTTATTGACGTGGTATATTCAAATAGCGCATATCGGTTGGCAAAACCGAATGGCGACAAAATATTGATGTCGATCAATGGAAAATTTCTAAAGAAATATTACTCCTAATGTAATATTCAAGAAATGCATTACAGAAGGCTGAGCCAATGATCTAGTCTCCGAAGAATGATGAAAGAGGTTTCGATGAGTACCCCAAACTGCTCAAAAATAAAATAGATTGTGTACAAACAGCTTATGTAATAGTAAGAAGCAATCATGTCAAAGATTGAGTGGTTTAAGATACATATCCTCTTCAAGAACCCTTAGTTCCATCTTCAACCAAATCAGTGAATCCTCGGTCGCCACCCGGAGAAACGGTAATAAGAAGATTTCATAGAGAAATTTCTTATAATACTCTTTCTGATTAACGCAGTAAAGAATGATGCAACCTCTTGGTACAAGCTATTTAGTATATTTTTAATCGGTATCTCGAAAGAGAAAACAAAAGTATCAAATCATTTGACACACACATTTGAATTTTTCCCTCAACTAAAGAAAAATTTAACACTATGATTTGAGCATCTGTCCGCTCAAATGCCAGAGCATACGAAGGCTATAAAAAGATTAATGAATGTGTCTCATTCTTGATACTATTATCTCCAAAAAAGAACTAATTTGTCCACAAATCAAATGGAGCTCATTTGCAAGAAGGAGTTCATTTTTACCAAGTTTTACCACGGAGCGATCAATGTTTTGTAGCTTGCTACTTCATCAATTTTCCCAACGGAGTATAGTAGATAAGCTAGCTTGTTGCCAACATATAACTCTCCACACCAACTTGGGGTGCAAAACAAAAATAAATCTTACGTCTTTATGACTAAGAAAAGAGGAAAGTTTGACATTTAAACCCAAACGAAATTCTTGCCAATCCATCGTGTTGGAGGTAAAAGTATGAACTGCTCAATGACGTCTAAGCAATGAAAATAGAACAAGTTTCTCGCCAACCCAATATGTTGGGAGCAAAAAGTATGAATTGCTCTAACCTGTTAAGGCTAAGAGAAGAGAAAAATTTGGCATTTAAGCCCAAATAAAATCCTCGCTAACCCATCATGCTGAGGGTAAAAGTATAAACTACCCAACACTATCAAGGCAATAAGAAAAGAATAAATTTCTCGCCAACCATTATGTTAGGGGTAAAAAGTATGAATTTTTCTAATATGTTAAGGTTAAGAGAAGAGAAAAGTTTGGCATTAGCCCATAAAATCCTCGCCAATCCATCATATTGAGGAAAAAAGTATGAACTTTCCAATGCCATCAAGGTAATGGAAAGGGAACAAGTTTCTCGCCAGCGCATTGTGCTGGGGATAAAAAGCATGAATTGCTCTAATCTGTTAAAATTAAGAAAAGAGGAAAGTTTGGTATTTAAGCCCAAATAAAATCCTCGACAACTCATCATATTGAGAAAAATAGCATGGCTAGCCCGACACAAACAGCGATTGGTAAAGGCTAACCAAATTTATTTATAACTGGGGGTTTGCTAAAAATCTCGTGAACATGTCATATTAAGCTCTTATCTCTGACAAACCAAAAATTTTATTTCTCTAAATTTGTCAAGTTAAAAATTATCTTTTGCAAATCAAAATTCAATCCATCAAAATTTGTCAAGTTAAAAATTATCTCTGACAAAGCAAAATTTATCCCACCAAAATTTGTCAAGTTAAAAATTAACTCTGACAAACCAAAATTCATTTCACCAAAATTTATCAAGTTAAAATTATCTCTGGCAAAGCAAAATTCATTCCACCAAAATTTATTAAGTTAAAAATTATCTCTGACAAACAAAAATTCATTCCACCAAAATTTGTCAAGTTAAAAATTATCTCTGACAAAGCAAAATTTAATTCACCAAAATTTGTCAAGTTAAACATTATCTTTAACAAACCAAAATTTATTCCACCAAAATTTGTCAAGTTAAAAATTATCTCTGATAAAGCAAAATTCATTCCACCAAAATTTATCAAGTTAAAAATTATCTCTGACAAAATAAAATAAATTCCATCAAAATTTATCAAGTTAAAAATTATCTCTGAAAAAATAAAATACATTCCACCTAAATTTGTCAAGTTAAAAATTACCTCTAGCAAAGCAAAATTCATTCCATCAAAATTTGTTAAGTTAAAAATTACCTTTAACAAACCAAAATTCAATCCACCAAAATTTGTCAAGTCAAAAATTACCTCTAACAAACCAAATTTTATTCCACAAAATTTGCTAAGTTAAAAATTTTCTCTAACAAACTAAATTTCATTTCTCCAAAATTTGTTTAGTTAAAAGTTACCTTTAGTAATTCAAAAGTTGTTATACTATAAGTCACTGAGCAGTTAAAACTACAATTTGTTCAGAAAAGTTAATGATTACTTCTATCATGTTCAAAAAGGTTATTTGTTCGTCGCAAATCTATTTGGGTGTTTGAATGCAGGCTCTAAAGTTAATGATTACTTCTAGACAATAAATAAAGAGTCAATAGTGCATCAAGTTAGTAGTTAGCTCTGATCATCAATACTAAATTCATTCATGACTTTAACAATTATCTCTGAATGCATGACAACAATTTTTTTCACATTCAAAATATTTCCTTTCATTATCATAAATTCATTACAAAAGCTCGTTAAAATCACACAATATTAAAATATACAAACTATTGAGTCAAGAGAGCCTTAATCTTTTCCTCAACTGCTCTCATTTCCCATTGAATCTCCTCATAGGCTTGAACAGTGGCCTGCCTTTGTAGTTCTTCTTTGCTGATAGTCAAACTGTGCACTGGATCAGATTTAAGAGCTTCCAATTCTGCCTGTACAGTCAAGAGAATTCTGTTAAAATCATCACGTTACCTAGATAGATCAGTGATTGTCCTCATTGTCTCTTCACGAGCCTTGTTGGTTCTTTCAATAAAAGCCTGAGCTCTGACAATACTTTTTGAGTTCTTATAATGGTTTTATCTTGACCCTTGGCTAAAGCAATAACACTCTCTATCTGCTCACTCAAAGAGTTACTGGCAAATTGAACTTCCTTAAGACGATCCTGATGAGCATCTAATTTTTTCTGAGCTTGCTCCTCTAGTAACCTCTTAAACATTGTCTCAATCATTTCTTATTTGTCTGCACTGCGAATCTTCAGTAAAGTCTCAGCATAATTTTGCAGTTGAGCCACCATTGCTTTATATGGATCTGCTTTCTCTTTTCCACCAACACTTTCTATGCCACCAATGTAATAGTTCAAATGATTTGCGATAGAAATAAAGGATCTGCCTCTCAAGATTACATTGATACAGTGATTCAAAAAAGAGAGAAAATCTTTGTTGGCATATTGAAGCAACTCATTAGCAAAATTATCAATCAAGTAATGAAGAAATTTTAGATGTTAGAAGAGTGATAGCAGAAGTAGATGCAGTTTCAGTAGCTCCAATAATTGGGGACAAATGGGAAAGTAGATCCTTGAAAAGAGAAGTAATCTTTGTTGTGTCTTGAGAGGGAATAGTAGCAATTTCAGTAGGAGCAGCAATTTCAACTAGGGGAGTAACTTTGACGCTGGTCTCAATAAGAGAAGCTATTTCAATAGCCTCAACTGAAGAAGTAGTTGTGTCAGACACAATAGCAAGAGAAGCAGCCCTAGATACAACCACAGCAAGAACTGCAATTTCAACAGAGGAAGCTTCAATTTCAGGCACAAATTTCTAGGTCGAGGTAGGAGATGGTATTTATAAAAGAAGAGAAAATAGTCAAAGAAAATAAAGATATATGAAATGATTAAAAATTTTACTGTATGAGATGAAAAACCTAGGGGTTAAGCACTTGATTTTCTAGGGCTGTATATCTCGGCTCTTTTTTTTGTCGTCAGAAAAGTACATTTGCAATGATCTGATGGAGGGGTGGAAGAACGGATGTCATCACTATTGACATCATCATCATCGTCACAGGAATGATCAAGTTTTTTGGTAAATCAGAAAATGAGATTAAAGACTCTACAAGCCCATTAAAATGGAGTTATGAATTTGGTGAAAGAAATCAAAATTTAAATTAAATCAAGTGAAGACTGACGGGTTGGGTCAGCCTCAGTGGTTTGGTAATCCTCCGGCACTGCCATTGAAGAAGACCCTAATACGTGAACTTCTCCAATGACTTGCGCCTAATCATCATCAATAATTTGGATTTTTGGAGGAGCAGGAGTTGAAGTATCTAGTATGACAGCCTGAACTAACTCCTCTGGACCTGTTTACAGATGTGATAATTTTACTACAAACGTACAGTGTCAATCGTAGCGCTAATAGTACGTTCCCATGAGAATCTAAGGTGTTTTAGTGTTCTTGCTTGTCCTACTATTCTAACTAGTTAATTCAAGATTCTATATTGAATTCAAATTATTCTAATTAGCCTGGGTATAGATTCTACTAGTTCACAACCATGTATTATTTCTAATATCTTTTTCCTATCATAAAAGTGATCTTTTAGTTTTAATATTTTAATTTAAGTATTCTAAGCATGAGATATCAAGTGATGTGCAAGTGTAACTCATCAAAGACACTACTTTACATAAAAATAAACTAAATCATTGGATACTTCTATGAAAAAGATGAAAACCAACAACCTCAAATCTTAACTAAGTATATGCTATCAAGAAACTAAAATCAAGTATAACCTATCAAAATATTAATCTATGAATTTTTGTATTTTAATCTTTTCATGAAAAAATCATGTCTTTATTATTTTATTTTAGAAAGAAAACAATAATAAGCAATTATATGATTGATTCCTAACTTCATCTACATTCTAGAGCAAAACTAATTTAACTACTCATTATTCTAATTAACAAAATCCTATTTTTATTTAGGGTTTTTACATATCTGACCCTTAAATCTTTAAAAAAAAGAATTTAGTCCCCCAAATCTTTATATTTATAATTTAGTCCCCCAAATTCTTTAACTTAACACAATTTAGTCCCCCAGCCATATTTTTAGCCCGAATTTTTCGTTATGCCCCTAAGTTATTTTACTTTAGTTCTTTCTTTCCTCTTCTTTCTCTCTTCCTCTTCTTATTAGGTTTCTCTCTCCATTCTCTCCTCTCTCTCTTCCCTCCAAGTTAATCTCAAGAGTGAAGTAACTCAGGGAAAAGCAATAAGAAGAGGAAAGAGTAAGAGAGAGAGGCGAAGAATGGAGAGAGAAATCCAATTAAAAGAGGAAGAAAGGAGGAAGAGAGAAGGGAGCACTAAAATAATGTAACTCAGGAGTATAACGGAAAATTTGGGCCAAAAATATAGCTAAGGGACTAAATTGTGTTAACTTAAAAGATTTAGGGGACTAAATTATAAATATGAAGTTTTGATAGACTAAATTATAAATATGAAGATTTGAGGGACTAAATTCTAATTTTTAAAGATTTATGGGACAGATATGTAAAAAACCCTTTTATTTATGAAAACGATTAAAAATCCTATTTTTTATAGAAAGCAATTAAAGATCTACACTAGAAAGCGATTAAATTTATCTAAAAAGTAAACAAAAGCAATGGAATTATCTCTAAAGCTCGGTTTGGCAAAATCATAATATTTATTAATTAAAAAGAGTACAAAATTACATCTAAAAAGCTCTCCCCAATTTACAAGGATTCGTGAGGTATTTATAACTCAAATACAATCCTACTACTCAAACTTAATACAAAAGATGTAATTCTCATCGAATACAAGCTAATCTCAAGATATATAATTTTAATCCAATCCATAGGTATTAGAAACCAATGGTTGAGATTAGATGACATAAAATACTAATTTTCGGGTCCAAAATCTGAAATTAAATTCAGCAGACCCGTAACCCGTTGGATTGGATTTTTCACTCTATAGCGCTTTAGTAAAATTGCCATAATTTTTGCATTCGAATTTGGATTGATCTGTTTTTAGACTTGTTTCGAAGATAGTTCTGAGCTATACAAATTTTCCCTACATAAATTTTTCCTGTTTAAGATTTATCTTGGCTGACAATACTCTTGATGTTACCGCTGCTGAACTTGAGTTTTTGTCTTCACAAAAATTGACTTTTTTGCTCATATTCTTGACAAATTTGCATATTCTTCTTCTCTTCCTTTCAAATCCTTTGTTACCTATAAAAACACACTAAATATACTCGAGTAGTAATTACTTATATACATATTAGATAAAATATGAGAGAAAAATGAAAAATATGATACCAATTATACCCCCACACCTATCTTTTGTTAGTCCTCGAGCAAAACCTTGACCTAACAAAAAAGAAAAATCATAGCTCACTTTCGCAAAAATTGCGATTGCACTTAACACGTGCAACAAGTCTTTAAACTCCTAAATTACCCTGATGGACGAGTTATATCTCGTGAGACTTTGTAGTGAATATACCCATAACATTCGTGATAAATAAAGAAAAGAAAAATAAGGATAATCAAAAATTAAGAAATATAAAAATTTTATACAAAAAAAAGAAAAATTCTTTATTTTGAGATATTTTCTTCATTTAATCTCACTAATATAGAAACTCAAGAATGCACTTTAATTATCAATTTTCAAGTCAAGCGTCATATCAAATATACTTATCATTTTAATCAAAAATTTAAATCCTATCTTTCAATACCCACTAATAGATAATTCATTGGCTCCTATACATCTATGTGCACATGTGATAGTCTATTTTGGCGTTGGACTCCAACTCAAACTCATGATTCATCTCCTCTCTCATAATAAAATTTTTTTTCTCTTTTTTTTGTGAATATTTCATCTTTCATGCTAATATTCATGCTTGTTTAGGCGCAAAGTACCCTATTACTCGGATCATACTCTTTTTTTCATTTATAAGGCTATTACGTTAATACTAGACTTACCCTTTTTTTTATATTTTTTAATTTCTAAGGCTATTTCCTTAAATATCAGGCTCACCATCTTTTTTTTCTTTTTAGGATTATTGCCTTAAATACGAGGCTCATCTCTTTTTTTTTCTTGTTTAGAGAGAAAAGACGACTCAATCATTATCATATTTTTTCTTAGCCTAATTAACTATTGTGAAGTGAAAAGTAAATGTATAGTTACCTCAAAATTACTATTAGTGGTATTTATTTTTCGAATTTTAATTTTTTTCATAAAATTTTTAGTGCATCATCCAATCTACTCTCTTATCAAATTTGTAATTATGTTGATTTATTGAAGAAAATATTTTTGTATTTTTTACTTTTTATTAGATTTTTTTACTTTTTAAAGATTTATTTCAAATTCTTTTACTTTCTTTTTATTTAGATTTTTTTAGCTACCCTAAACAAATACCCAAAGTGTAAAATAAAGAAACCTACAAAAAAAATCCTGGAAAAAATAAAAGTCCTAGAAAAATATAAAAATCTTCTAACCCACTCACCCACACCTAAACTTGTGTATGTCCTCATATACGAAGCAAGAGTGGTAAAATAAATATGAAAACTATTATATAAATATTATACACTTATTAGAAAATTCAGATCGGTTACGACCTCTTGATCGCTTCCCACTCTCATAGTGTGTCCTTTTATGTTTTGATATGGATGAATTTAACATTTTTATCAATTTTGCATTTAATCTCTCCATCTTATTTTTGGTTTTTCTTAATTTATTCATGTCCTTCTTTTTTTTATTCAATGGTAAAATTTTATAGTTGGAAATCGTACCTTTATCGTCCATATTCGAGCAATAAGCATCTTTTATGGCAGTAAGTATTTTGGTTTTATCAACATGTGAAATAACATACTCAGTTTGGTATTGTGGAATCATGAGCTCGATTTTAGATGGCTCTTTCAAATTATAAGGTACCATGAGCTCTTCCTTTTGTGGTTTCTTCCATTCTTCTACTATTTTGGGCTCATCATGCAAATTTTCTTCAAAATTATCATCAAAATTCTCAAAAGAAAATTCCATACTAGTAGACTTATCATCATTCAAGTCGTTATGAAGAGATAAAATTTCTTCTTCATAAATTTCTTTACAATTTTTATTAAAAGAAGCAAATGATAATATATCACTAGTAAGATCATCATGAGGCAAATCACCAAACAAAATTTTCTCTTTATCACCAGTTTTTTTATAATTATTTTCACTATGGTTTAAATTAGGTTGATCACAATGTTGAAGTATAGACTCATCATGCACAAAGATATTTAACTCATTTTGAATCATATCAACTTCAAAAAATAACTAAAGTGGTTGCTTGTTAGAATTAGATATGTTCAAACAATTAGATAGTTGATTTTCAAAAAGTTTAGTATGAGAAATCATTTTAAGAAAATCTTCCATATAAAATGTAGTTTGAGAGGATAAATTTAGCAAAACTTCTATACCTTTCTTGTTATCTTCGAATGATTTCATCTCGAAATCACGAGTGAAATTTGAAGGTACATATAATAGATCTATATACATATTTGATGACAAATATGAAGTGGTTGTAGGTAAATTCTCATGACATGCATGCATCGCTTTTAATCTTTTTAATTTTTTATTTAACATGTTCAATTGAATATCTTATTCATGATTGAATTTAGAACATGAACATGAATAGTTTATAAAGAAAGGATCAGATGGAGAACGCACTTGATTATATGCAAAATTAGAATAATTCATCCATTCACCATTGTAATTTTGTTTATAAGAACACTCGTAAGTTCATGATATATGATGTGAATTTGATTATGACCTACTTCTAGCGAACTTCCTATGTATGAACACTGATAATAATTATGATATAGATCATGACAATGATGGCAACTAATTTGATTTTGAAACATATTTTTTTATTTCTTTTGAAAAAGGTGGAGAGGGAAGGAGATGGAAAAGAAAAAAGAAAAAAATCAAAACTTTTTTTTATTTTTTTCTATATTTTTTTATAGAACCAGAGACCCAAAACAAAGAAATAGAGAAAAATTGGGGGAGAATTTCACCTAAATTTCTGCCAAATCGCCGCAATTGCTGTGGTTTGGCAACAAAATTAGGGAGTTTGGCTCCCTTCTTTTTGCAGTGTACTCCTAACACTTCTCTCTTTTCTTTTTACTTTCGGTATCTGAACTTTCATGTGTCTGCATACTCAACACACACTGTTAACCCCATAAAATGTTAGAAAAAGTAAGAAATCACCGTTGATCCCCGACAATGACGTCAAAAACTTGATGTGATAATTTTACCGTAAGCATACAATATCAATTGTAGTGCTAACAGATTGTTCCCATGAGAATCTAAGGTGTTTTTGCGTTCTTACTTGTCCTACTATTCTAACGAGTTAATTCAAGGTTCTAGATTGAATTCAAATTATTCTAATTAGCCTAAGATATAGATTCTACTAGTTCACAACCATGTATTACTTCTATTATCTTCTTCCTATTATAAAAGTGAGCTTTTAGTTTTAATCTTTTAACTAAAATATTCTAAGCATGAGATATCAAGTGATGTGCAAGTATAACTCATCAAAAAAACTACTTTGCATAAAAACAAACTAATCATTAGATAATTCTACGAAAAAGATGAAAATAAATAACCCCAAATCCTAACTAAGTATAGGCTATCAAGAAACTTAACTCAAGCATAACCTATCAAAGTATTAATCTACGAATTATTGTATTTTAATATTTTCATGGAAAAATTATGTCCTTATTATTTTATTTTAGAAAGAAAACAATAATAAGCAATTACATGGTTGATTCCTAACTTCATCTACTAATTTCATCTACATCTTAGAGCTAAACTAATTTAGCTACTCATGGTTCTAATTAATAATATCCTATTTTTATTAATGAAAGCGATTAAAAATCCTAATTTTCTTAGAAATCAATTAAAGATCTACACTAGAAAGCAATTAAATCTATTTAAAAACTAAAGAAAAGAAATGGAATTACCTCTGGAGCTCGATATGGCGGCCATCATCCCTTCGGCAAAACCTTAATATTTATTAATTAAAAAGAGTACAAAATTACATCTAAAAATCTCTCCCCAATTTACAAGGATTCGTGGGGTATTTATAACTCAAACACAATCCTACTCCTACTCAAACTCAATATAAAAGATGTAATTCTCATCCATCACAAGCTAATCTCAAGATGTATAATTATAATCCAATCCATAGGTATTAGAAACTAATGGTTGAGATTAGATGGTATAAAATACTAATTTTTGGGTCTAAAATCCGAAATTAAACTCAGCAGACCCATAGCCCGCTGGGTCAGATTTTTCACTCTGCAGTATTTCAGTAAAATAGCCATAAATTTTGCATCCGAACTTGGATTGATCTGTTCTTAGACTTGTTTCAAAGAAAATTCTAAACTCTACAAATTTTCCCTACATGAAATTTTCCAGTTCAAGATTTTTCTTCGCTGAAAATTCTCTTGAATTTACTGCTGCTGCACTTAAGTTTTTGTCTTCACCAAAATTGAGTCTCTTTGCACGTATTCTTGACAAATTTGCATATTCTTCTTCTCTTCCTTTCGAATCCTTTGTTACCTATAAAACCACACTAAATATAACTGAGTAGCAATTATATATATACAAAAATAGATAAAATATGGGAGGAAAAATGCAAAATATGATACTAATCATCTGCACTTTTATACGAGGAGGTTCAGTAATAGACTCGATTGTAGGAATAGTGGAAGGAGCTTATGTAATTGATTCACTGGAAAACTTTGATACTACTTGAGTACCCTCCTCAATCTAGTTAACAGGACCTTGGCTGCGACGTTTCTTAGATGAACGAGGGCGCAATCTCGGTTCATCTTCTTCTTCCCGATTTTCTTCAGCAGTTTCAAGTGATGAACACAAAATTGCTACACCAGCCTCAATTAAAATGGATTCTGGAATGATCAGCAGATCATGTGATCGTTTCTGCCCCTTTCATTTAATAACAATCTTCTTAGGAGGAGATTTTAATCCTGAAGATGGTCCTTCTCCCATAGAAAGAGTAAGAACTGTAATAGTTGGTGCTACTGGTTGATCGACTGGTATCACTCTAGTGTCCCTGTCATCCCTTGAATCATCCTCCTTGCTATCGTGTTCGCGGCCAAACTCATCCAACTCGGGAAATCTTATACTACCTGCTTCTTTTTTTTGGAAGAACCATGCTTTAATATCCCCAAAGCAGGTGCTATTCAAATTGAAATTAGGAGGAACAGAATGAGCGATAGAGTACCAGCTATAGAAACCAAAAGAAGTGTACAAATTTGGAGTCTTCTAGGGCAAACTGAACCTAGCCTTTGTGCCACTAGATACAAAATGATACCAAGCCCTAGCTCCTTCAAACAAATTGCCAACAGGGTTGATGGATGTATTTGGATTCCCAACATATAGTTAGTCATATCCGAATTGGCGAGAGATACGACTGGGATAATATGGTTCAATATAACAGACGTCCCCTATGCGGAGAACCAAATCCCCAGGGCAAATACTTATCAACCATCAAAAACACCCAAGTGACAGAGTGGTAAAATTATCTACATTAGGAAAGTCTGTGAAGTATTCATCATAATTAGTATTTGGGAAATAAGGAAAACACTTGTATAAATAATAGTTTCTAGAATGCTGAAGCTATTTGCGAACCATGGCCATATAACCACCATTCCATTTTGACTTCTTGTAACGCTGGACTTTTGGAGAGCTAAGGTCCACTTGAGGATGGATCAGACTCATCAGTGCAGGGCAATGCAAGACAATCCAAGCCATCAGATATGTATATGGAAGCTCCACCGTGGATTTGGAGTCTTGGTCCTCTTAGATCCACCTTTATCATGGACTTCTTTGACCTTGAAAAATTTATTGGTTAACACCCTCAACCCACTCTATATGCCGCAAATCATCACTGGAAGCTAACTGAGTGGACGACCGTATACTAGCAGTACTGCTGGAAATACTACTCCAACAGATAAAACTTCTTGTGGCGCTGTTAGAACCACGCAATGTTTTAACCAAAATATCAAAAAACCTGCAAATAAAGCTGGATCTGACAGATGATGTTGGGCTTGATAATGAAAACTATCACAGAAGGTTCCAAGTTTGAAGATATCTTCATCTGATTTAGTAAAGTAGGCATTTGTCCCAAACAGGTGATCCTATCTTCAACCACCTGATCGGAAATTGGGGATAGATGAGTAAAATCAGAATTATCTTCATCAAATTTGGAAAAATATAGTCTAACCATCCTTTCTTCTCTATACCATGATGTCGAATGCCAGTCATATGAGCACAGATATGATAATGTGGTTCTCAGTAAGTATCATTGAAGGATATTGAGATTTCAGTAAGTGAAGTTCTTCCCTAGTAGGAACATATTCCTCGTAGGGGATTTCTTCAATGGACAGCTCTGAAACTTCATACATTTCATGAAGTGCAAGCCCCAATTCACTGCAAGGCATAAAAAAGATGCCAGTATCGGGATTATACAATTCAAGCAAACAAAAGAAATGAAAACGACTGGTGGGGATTCAGTGTTGGACTGCCCTGATGGAACGATAAAAGTTTATATTGTTCAGATGCTCTTCAAAGGTTTTCAAAAAATAATTGGTTAGCTTCGCCCACCAATTCCTTGGAGAAGAATTAACCCATCATATCGGATGAAAATCTTGACATGGGAATTCTCCCTTTGCATCTATAAATCGATGTAAAAAGGTATTAGAAACAAGTGGAGTCTCACCCAAGGGAAACTCTTCAATGACCCCCGAAGTAATCCTTAGACATGTCTTTCAGAAGCAAGCGAAAATATACCATGTGAACTAAATCCACCTAATATAACCCCATTCTGGGCTTTAGTCAAATGCCTATTCATGGTTCTTGGAACAAAGACAGATTGGAGATAAAGGAAGAGATAAGATCTTTTCATATTCGGGAGAAATAGATTATGACTCCTGACTTGATGAAGCCACTTGTAATCTCCGTCATATAGGCAATCATCGGGAGTTTGTATTTCATCTCCGAGCAAAAAAACAGGGCTTGCTCATTAGGTTCATGTTCTTTCCTTCGAAAGGCGCAATGGTCATAATCTCCCTCAAAGTGGTAGGGTTAGGAACTAAAATTATGCCCCTCCTATCTCGACTGCTGAACACAATACAAACTGGAAACTCCCTGCGAAATCTAAAATAAGTTTCACTATCATACCTACCAATATGGGCAAAGTAATAACTTTTGGAGGATGGATTTAAAGCATAGTTCACTGCCTCAAAAGAAAAAGAAGGAGATTAAGACAATATCATGATAAAGAATTATCTTCCAAGGCCAAAATGCGGATCACAGATCTCTGGAGTTACAAAG
The DNA here is from genome assembly GCA_036321105.1 of Dracaena cambodiana. Lineage (NCBI taxonomy): Eukaryota > Viridiplantae > Streptophyta > Magnoliopsida > Asparagales > Asparagaceae > Dracaena > Dracaena cambodiana. Next base: position 24,674,976 of record JAYEPQ010000016.1, read on the forward strand.
CACAAGTTCACGCTTTAAAGGAAAATTTTCACTTCAGATCTAACATATGAGTCATGAACCCATATTTCCCAAAAGTTGACTCTTTTAGCCCATGAATCATCAAAATCATTGACGTACTACCAATCATGGGTTCATTCCAAAGCACAGCTGGAGAAGAGTTGGAAGTGACTTGAGGGTCTTGAGAGCCACTAGCGGCTTGACTAGAAGATGAAGACTTCCTCGTCATCTTCTTTGTAAAAGTTTTAAGAGAGCTTGAGTTAGAAAACCCAAAGGTTAAAAGAGAGAGGAGCTTGAAAAAGCTTGGAGACAAAGAGCTTGAAGAAGCTTGGAGGCAAAGAGTTTGGAGAATCTTGGAGGTAAAGAAAACTCAAGAGTTTGAAATCTTTTCAGAAGTGACTAGGGTACCTTATATAAGAAATTTGATAACTGAGATCTTCGATCAGAAGATTTGACGGCCGAGATTTTTGGCCCAAATATTGTAAAAGTTTTCTCATTAATGAGCGCATGAGATGCCTCAATCTCTACACCAGAATGGCAGAAAAAACAGCGATGCTTCAAATACACTGCCTAAAGCATAGACCCGTAGTTTTAATACAAGGTCATGTTTTCCTCTTAAAACGCAGACTAGCATTTTTTAACTATAGGGTCACGTTTTCAATCGTCAAGTATCCCAAGTATTTCAATATACCTTCAAAGTTATGAAATTTTAAAAATTTTGGAGGAGATTTTGTTGGCGAAATTTTGAGAAAAAAGAAAGAAAAGGACTCGTAATGTTAGCCAAAAATTAGTTAACATGCGGATCATCTGTCACAGAGAGATTCACGTCTCGGAGCCGCGAAAGGCTAAAACGTAACCCTCGCAGAGTTGTGTTTTATCTCTCAAGTCAGCCAAAATGTGGATCTTCATCCTGAGAGACTCGCAAATTGGGTTGACAAGTGATGGGCCCTACATGGTCGCGTTTTGCCCTTCAAAACTAGAATTTGGAAGAATAATTCATGTGGGTTCTAAATTATATTAAAATATGGATCTAATCCGCGACTCAAATGCAAGATCACATCATGACTCATAAAAGCTTATAAACGCTAAAAATAACTTGTGTCAACACAAACACGGGCCTAATTAAGAAGTTAACATGTGGATCATCAATTAAAGAGAGATTCACAACTTTAGGTATCTTTTGAGCTTATGACTAGAGCTAAATGTAATTAACGCAAATCTCAAGGGGTCACGTTTCTACTACAAACTACTCAAAGATAAAAACTATCCCCATTTATACCCAAATGCGGGTCTAATCAAGAAAGACATATTGCTGGAAGCTAAAATGCGGATCATTTACTATAAAGAGATTGCATTTGACTTTTCTGAGCTCATAAATGGAGCTAAATACAATCAACATGTGAAACCTAGACGGTCGCATTTTTACTTTAGAGTCTTGGGAGGTGAAAATCATCTTTAGTGATACTCAAACGTGGGTTTGAGTATGCCATGCAAACTACCAGAAGTTAAAATACGGATTTGAATGCTAAGATCCGTATTTCAATGTCAGTTACAAATCCTGAAAATTTAACACAAATCCAACAGATTAAAAGATAGAGAATTAATTCTCAATCAAGGAGGCTATTAATTGGACCATTATACTATTGTAAAGGTCTCCAAAGCCTCTATAAATAGTCAAAGGTTGGGCTAGAAAAGGGGTTGGTTGGGGACAGACACTAGAAACTTGATTACTGAGTGAATCATCTCTATTTGAGCACATGTGCTAAAATTTAAAGCCCTTGAATCCAAGAGCTTTACGAAGACTCCTATTTGAAGAATTTGTTCAGAGTGTCAACGAAAAACAAGATCGTCCTCCACGGCTACTATAGAATCCGACTTTAAATAAAGAGGGAACTAAATTTTTCTCATCTTCTGTAAACAGATAACTATTCATAATTGTAATATTTTATTAAAATTTTTAGTAAAGAATTCAATTTTATGGCAAACAGGGTCAGGATCACAAAAAAGATTATTTATTGAAGTATGTATGAGATGATTTGCGAGGTAGGTGAGATGATTTAAATCTCATTGTTAGAGGTAAGATTTTAATATGACAGGTTTGCGATAAGTGTCTTTATGTGGTGATATGTGTGAGATGGTTCAAATCTCGTTATCAGAGTTAAAAGCTTAATATGACAGGTTCGCAACAAGTGTCTTTTATCTGGTGATATGGGTGAGATGGTTCAAATCTTATTGTCAGAGATAAAACTTTAACATGAAAGGTTTGCGATAAGTATCTTTATGAGGTGATATGAGTGAGATGGTTCAAATCTCGCTGTAAGAGATAAGAGGTTAATATGACAGATTCGCGACAAGTGTCTATATAAGGTGATATGAGTGAAATGGTTCAAATATCGCTATCAGAGATGAAAGCTTAACATTACAGGTTCACGGATATTTTAGCAAATCCTCAACTATAAATGATTTTGGTGTGCCGTTATCAATCGTCATTTGTATTGGGCTAGTCATACTATTCCCCTCAGTATGATGAGCTGTCGAGGACTTTGCTTGGACTTAAATACCAAATATTCCCTCTTCCTTTGCATTTTGGTTTTGGGCTATTGATTTCATACTCTTACCCCAGTATGATAGGTTTGGCAAAAATTGTATTCTCTTCTTGTTACTTTTGCAACATTGGACAATACATGCTTTTTATCTCAACATGTTGGGTTATCGAGAATTTGATTTCCTCTCTCCTTTACCTTTGTGGCGATGAGTTATTCATGCTTTATCTCATAGCATGATGGGTTGGCGAGAAAATTGTGCTCTTCCCTTTACTTTAACAGTATTTGATAGTTCATGCTTTTATCTTGCATGATAGGTTGGCAAAAAACTTACTCTCTTCTCTTTGCTTTAATAGTATTACACCGTTCATGCTTTTTACCTCAACATGATGAGTTGTTGAGAGTTTTGTTTGGACTTAAATGCCAAACATTTTCTCTTCCCTTTGCCTTTGAGACTTCGAGCCATAGATAGTCATACTCTTACCCCAGTATGATAGGGTTGGCGAGAAGTTTCTAATTTCTCTTCATGTTGTCTTAGTGGCATTGGATAGCTAAAATTCGTACGTTTTTTCTTCTTTACACAATTTTTTTTGTTATTTTGTTTTTCTCTTTTTTTCTTTTTTCAAAATTTTTTTATAGCACTCAATTTGCCATTCCAATGGCTATCAAGCGCAGCAAAAATAACATGATGCTTATCATGATCAACATTTTCGGCAACTCCAATCCAATTTGACTGCTAGTGAATGAGGATGACTCGATTGCAACTGTGCTTCGGAGCGTACTAAGAGAGTCGCTTGCCAGTGCTGGCTGCCCGTGCTCGGCAAGGACCTTGGCAGGTTCAATATCTGTTGAGCTAGTGTCAATTGAGTGTTTCCTTTGGTTTTTCTTGAATTAGCTGAGGAAGTGTATTGTCCATCTTTCAGCAAGTCTGGGTGTACCTCCATGATTTCTCCTCTTTTGGTAGAAATCGAGAAGAGTCTTTTTTTGCTTCAAATTATACAGATCATAGTTTTTTACCACCATCTTTACTGCAGGGATCAGAGCTGCGCCAGTCGGTATTTTTGAGGATCCCATGGTAATTGTCGCCACATTTGCGGACACCGTTTTCAGCTCAAGTTTCAATTGGATCACATTTACATCAATGAGTGCTTGAATTTTATCTTTCAGAATGTAGCAATCATTGGTTGAGTGCCCAATGTTCTGATGGTAGAGAAAATACTTAGGATCATCTATCTTTCCAGCTTCATCTGGCTTTCGATTTTTGAGTAATTTGAGCTTTCCCTTTTTTATTTAGTAGGTGAAAGAACATAACCACTTATTCATCTTTGAAATCGTATGTCCATTGCGATCTAGATAAATCTTGATTATTCTATGGCTTTTGGTTTGCACCAGTCTGGTAATCATTGTCTCCTTCCTCTTAGAATGGATGACTGTGGTTGTGGTCAGTTCATAGACATCTTCCTCTGGGCACGATATTAATCGATATGTCAGATTATATTCTCCACTTATTTGACCAGATCCTTCTAGATTTTGGACTTTACTACTCCCATCTTAATGAGTATGTTGGTCTGGAGATTGTGTCTATATGTTTCCACTAGCATTTCTTGTGACATGTCATGCGGACATCGTAGTGGCATCTCTCAGAAATATTCTACAAAACTTTTGATGGTCTCATCCTTATTTTGTTTGTTTGCCAGGAGAGTATGGATTGAGATCTCTGTGTCATCTTTGAAGAAGCGGCGCAGGAGTTCCTTCTCCACATTAGACCATGACTTAATAATCCCAAGGAGTAACTGCATAAACCATATAAATGTAGGCCCTCTCAAGGTACTTGCAAAGATCTTGGTCATTATAAAATCATTCTCCATGAGGTGACCTATTTTTGACAAGAAGTAGTATATGTGCTGGTTGGGAAATCTTTTCCTTCAAAGGACTCTAACTGCAAAGGCTTATACTTTTCGGGAAAAGGAGTCAATTTCTACTCTATTGGATATAGCCTAATAACACCAACTTCTTGTAGGTCTTTTCCATGTACAAGGGTTTCCAACTGGTCGTGCATCTTTTGTATCTTTTCTGCTTATGGGTCTATACTAAAATTAAACTTCTCTTCTTTTCCTGAATTTCTACCATCATTCTTTGGTGGCTCATTAGAGGGTTTCTCCGTTTCGTCTTCTGTGTTCTTTTGTGTATTTTCTACCACCTTAAGAAGTACTGTCCGAAGTTCGTCAAAACCCTTTTGTTGCTCCTGACTCAAGCATTCTTGAGCTTCTAATTTTTGGTTCATTTCACTAAAGCTTCCTATCATATGGACAATTGTTTCTTCAAATTGGTAAGACTCATATGATTGAGATATTGCAATAGCTGTATGATTGTTATCTCCTTCATTTTCCTTGTCTGAACCTCCTAGACAACCTCTTGTAATTTTGTGGTGTTAAAATTCCTTACCTGAGCTATGTATAATGATGGGCTTTTGCATCAAAGGAGTATTTATCGCCTCGTGGTTTCTTTTCCTTGTTCACCATATTCGAAGTCATGAAAAAGGTTCATCTTTATCGATAGTGACACTTTGTCTTTAAATATGCCTTCTTTTAGGTGTATTATTCTTTAATTCAGTTATTCGATTGAAAACTAAGGGTCTAGGCAGATCATAATAGTAATTGGTAAGTAATGCAGAGATTATTTGCTCACTTCGGCATAGTGGATAGGATTGTGCCATCCTCCTCTTGTTGGTGAGGAATTCTCGCAAATCAGTTTCTCGATGAGCTTCCTTCTTGTTCCAGCCTTTGCAGGACTCCCTGCTGTATTTATGAAAGTCATTGGGAATAGAATATTGGAATCTCTGCCTTGATCGACATTCTATTATGGTCATTGTGTGTGCTTCACGGAACCGAGGCTCAATCTTATGTTTTGGACTTTTTATTTGAGGCTGAATAGTCTTGTAGTTTGCTTTTTGTGCGCAAGGCTGATTAGCTTCGCGGAGAGTTACACTGGGTTGATTAGCCTCACATTTGAAAATAGCCTCATAAGAGCTTCGCTGAGCTATTTAGCCTGGCATTTTGAAATAGCCTTGCGTAAGGTTATGCTGGGCTGTTTAGCTTGGTGTTTTGAAATAGTTTCGCGTAAAGCTACGCTGGGTTGATTAGCCTGGCGTTTGAGACTGGATTTATCTTAGACTTGATTTTTGAGAATTTCTCACTATGCTCAACGGTTTCAGTTCTGAATCTTAGTTCTGCTCATTCCAAGTCTTGGCTTTCTTTTAGTGTTTTGCATAGCCATGATAAGAGAAGATTTTTCCTTTTTCAAAATTTTAGAATCCAAAGATCCAAAGGACTCCTATTCAACGAGAGTCCCTTTGTCATTCAAATTCCTAATTTGGATCTCTTCCTTTTCAGAACTTGACGATCTGAGAAGTTCATGTTCAATAGAAATCATCTCGTCATTCGATTCTATCACTTTGACTTCTTCTTTTCCAAGATCAAAGATCCAAGAAGCTTCTGTTCAACGGGATTTCCTTTGTCATTCGAACATGTACTTAGCGTTTCCAAGCAACGATGGAGCATGTTTTGACTAGACTTATCAATCCAGAGGATAATTATTTCTCATATTTTTATTGATTAATTTCTACGACCAACATCTCCACAGACTTACCAATTGTTTAGCATCAGATTGGGCCATGATTTTCTTGTCGGCGTAGAAGACTTGGCTCACTGTGGTTACCAGCTTGTTTCTCATGAAAATCGCACTTCCTTTCATTGCTATGGATTTAAATATTACAATAAAAATTCTCCAAATTACAATGAAAAGAAAAATAGAATTAAAACACACGAGAGGACTAATAATATATCTCTCTCTTTTACAGAAGCATTAGGTTCTAAATGTGGCTATGGGGCATCGACATCGTACTCCATTAATGATCCAATGCTTGGAATAGTCTTGAATCTGGAGATTTGATGGTGAGGGATTCTGGTTGGTAGCTTCTTGTTGCTAGTTGGCGTGTTTTCGCGTAGAAAATCAACTCTTACTCTTTAAAGATCTCTCTAAAAATTCTTCCTCTACAAAAGATCCTCTAAAATTTCCCTCTTGGCTCCTATTTATAATTTTAGGGGTTTCCTTAAGAGATACGGATAGAATTTCATCTTAATTTAATCTCTGAACTTGTATTTCAGTTGGACATGAAATCTTTAATTTGGAGCAACTGGATATGATTGGAGTTTGAGTCCAAAAGAAAATCCTCTTTGGAAACTGACTCAGAAAGAAAGCCTCTTTGGAAATTGTATAAGAAGGAAACTCTCTTTGGAAACTGCATTAGAAGGAAATCTTATTTGGAAACTGCATCAAAAGGAAACCCTCTTTGGAAACTACATCAGAAGGAAACCCTATTTGGAAACTGTATCAGTCCCGTGCATGCGAGACTGTCATCCCTGCACGAGGCCATTAGCCTCGTGCGAGGCTGCTTGCCCTGTGTGGCCTCATTTTTCTTAATTTGAATTTTTCTCCTACTACAATAGTCTCAATCTTGCAAGTGAAAATAGTTCATAGATTATCAATTCCGGTGCATCTCATCATCTTACTTTACATAATAATTTCTTCTCAACCTATGCTAGCGGAGACTTTGGCAATGTCGGAATGGAAAATGATTGTTCATGTAAGATCATTGGTGTTGGTAATATCATTTTAGAGACTAACACTCATTGCAAATTGATACTCAAGGATGCAAGACATGTACTTGATATTCCTCTCTATCTTATTTTGGCTGCAAACTCGATGACGAAGGCTATATTAGCTAGTTTGACGATGGAAAGTGAAAGCTCTCAAAAAGTTCATTGGTCATAGCATATGGCAATAAGCAAGGGATACTCTACAAAATATAAGTTAAGTTGTGCAAAGGAGAAGCAAATATTGCAGATAAATCCTCCATCAATCTATTGTGAAAGCATCTTGGACACATGAGTGAGATGGAAATGCAAATACTAGTTAGGAAGCAAATTCTCCCTGAAGTAAGAGGTACATATCTTTAAAAATGTGTGCTTTGCATTTCAAGTAAACAACATAGAGTTGCTTTCAGAAGTACCCCTATATCGAGAGGAAAGAACATTTTAGATCTCATTCATACTGATGTTTGATCTATGTATAAGGAATCCTTGGGGATGCTATTACTTTTATTGATGATCACTCCAGAAAGGAATAGATCTTTTCTGTTGAAAACCAAAAATCAAGTACTAGATGCTTTCAAATAATTCATATGAAAGCTGAAAGAGAAACTAATACAAAACTCAAATTAGTAAGATCAAATAATGGCGGCTAGTACCGCGGGCTATTTGAAGAGTAATGCAAAAGGCACAGCATTAGACTTGAGAAGTCAATACAAAAGACTCCTCAAGAAAATGGAGTTGCAGAGAAAATGAACCAAGGCATCGGAAAAAGAGTTCATTATATGCTTTCTCATTCGAAACTACCTACTTCCTTTTGGGGAGGGGGGGAGACAATAAAGACAGCAATATACTATCTATTCCGCAGGTGATCCTCGGAGAATGTTTGGCTCAAGAAAGATGTGTCATATGAGCTCTTGAGGGTCTTCATGTATAGAGATTTTGTACACATTCCAAAAAATAAGAGGTCCAAGCTCGACAACAAATCAAGACAATGCATCTTTCTCAGATATCTAAATGAAGAGTTCTCGTATAGGCTATGGGATCCAATTGCAAAGAAAATAGTCAGGGATGTTGTATTCTTAGAGGATCAAACAATGGAAGATACTAAGAAGTTGGAGAAATAGAAGTTTGTTGCCCGTTAGCTAGAATACCTGATTTGATCTTCCACCTATAGAGAATAACAATAATGGAGGAGATGTGCATGTAGAGTAAATGCCAAAATGTCGATACAGAGCCAGCTGAAGAAGATGAACAAGTTGATGAAAAACCAACAATAGAATCTCTCTAAAGGAGATCTAGCAGACAATGACAAATCACATCTAGATATCCACTAGACGAATATGTGATGATTCTTGGTGGAGAGAAGCTAGAGTCTTATCAGGAAACTATGATAGATGTGCATCGAAATGAGCAATTGAAAGCTATGCAAGAAGAGATGGGTTCCTTGCATGAAAATCACACATATGATCTGGTTCCATTACCAAAATGAAGAAAAGCACTCAAGAATAAATGGGTATTCAAGCTGAAGGCTAATGAAAATACCTTACAACTACGATACAAGGCGTGCTTGCTCATAAAGGGTTTTAGATAAAAGAAAGAGATTGAATTTGCATAATATTTTCTCCTGTATGAAGATGTCCTCAACTCGAATTGTCCTTGGTTTGGTAGCAAGCATGGATCTGGTGGTTGAACAACCTGATGTGAACAAACATTCCTACATGTTGACCTAGAGGAAAAAAAAAAATCTATAGGAGCAGCCTGAAAGTTTTCAGGAGAAGGACAAAACTAATTTTGTGTGCAAGATCAATATAAGTTTGTATAGACTTAAGCAAGCACATCGACCGTGGTACTACAAGTTTGAATACTCTATAGTAAATCATGGATTCCACAAGACCTTTATGGACCATTATGTCTTCATAAAAAGATATGTCAGAGGTAACTTTTTCATTTTTCTTTTATATGATGATGATATGTTAATTGTCGGGCATGGTACTGAGAAAATTACTAGCGTCAAGAATACTTTAAGTAAATCCATTGCAATGAAGGACTTGGGAGCAACCAAACTGATACTTGGTATGAAGATACCTTGTAACAAGAAAAGCAAAAGATTTGGATGTCATAAGAAAAAAATTATATAAAGAAGTTGTTGTTGGAAAATTTTAAAATGAAAAATACGAAGCTAGTCAACATCTACTCGCTGGACATTTGGAGCTAAGTTATCAATAATACTTGACAATTAAAGAACGAAAAGAAAAGATGAAGATGATTCCCTATGCATCTACAGTCAGAAGTCTGATGTATGTTATGGTCTATACCAGACCAGACATTACCCATACCGTTGGAATTGTTAGCCGATTCCTATCAAATGCAAGAAAGGAGCACTATGCAATAGTGAAATTGATTCTTTGGAATCTTTGAGGTACATCAAAATTATGTTTATGTTATGGATAAGGAAAACCACAACGAGATGGATATATAGATGTATAAATGGCTAGAGATCTTGATTCATAAAAATCTTCTTCAGGTTATATGATAACTTTTCAGGGGGAGTAATGTCTTGACAATCTAAATTGTAAAAGTGTGTATCTCTAACTGCAACTGAGGTTGAGTATATTGCTTCTACGGAGGCATCCTAAGAAGATTTTTTGATGAAGAATTTACTGGAAGAGTTATGACTTACTCAAGAGAAATTCTCATTTTACTGTTATTACCAAAGTGTCATTAATCTAGCGAAAATCCTACTTATCATTTTTGGACCAAACATATTGATGTGCGATATCACTGGATCTGAGATGTATTAGAGTCCGAGTTGCAACAACTCAAGAAGATCCATACTGATAATAATGGTTCAGCTATGATGACGAGATCTCTTCGTATGGAAAGGCTTGAAGTTTGTCGGAAAAAGCACAATTCGTTGCATCTCCTACCTAGTCGATAAGGGGGAGATTTGTTATAATTCCCCCTCTTAGTGGGATGCAAACTTCTATAAATAGTAATGATGGACGTTGGAAGGTCACATCAAAAGATATAAGGTTGCATCAGAAGACTAAACGTTGAATTGTAAGACGTTTTATTACATCGGAAGATATCAGGCCATATGAAGTTTGAGAGTTACTGTAATAACCAATTTTCATATTTCTTATATCAATTTATTTAATATTAAACGTATTGGCTCATGACGCTAAATGCTGATATCAATCTAGTATTAAGTAAATTTAATATATCTTGTATTCTAGTCATCAAATTAGACTAAAAATTTGATAGATACATTCATCTCATTTTTTAGATTTATGCTGATTTTTAGTTTCCTGAAATAATCTAAATTTTATCTATTAAAATAATATTATTTAATTGTGGACCTTGCTTCGCCCAAGATGGAACCTTCACCTATGACCAGACTTTTAGGATGTTACACATAATTTTATTATATCTCACTCATATATGATTTCATTATAAGGATGTTTGTATATGTTAATATATTGTAGATTAGAAAATAAAAATCAACCTAACCTACTCCATACCTAGACTTTATCATGCTTGTCCTTAGATCAATCATGGTAAGTCATCCTCTTATCTCATGCCTCCTTTGTATATTATATCTTTTTCTTTCTTTCTTTTTATTTATTCTTCTCATTATTTATCCTCTCTCCTTTAATTTTCATACCTCTTTGTCTCATTTTTCGCCAACTCTTAAGAAAGGCAAAAAAAGAGAAGGAGAAGAAGTTCTTTAGTACTAAGATAAGCTTACATTTCCTAACCCATCAAGGCAAGTAATTTTACACCATTTTGCATATGTTTTACATTTAAATGAGATATTTAGAGAAAGGATTATGCTAAAAATGATTTCTTGTATGTCATTTAGAATTATATCGATAACTTTTAGAAACAATCAACATATGTCAATCTTGCATTAAACCTAGTTTAACAAAGATAATATAATCTAAAACTTTTTTTAATGCTCATGTTTAGTAGGATGGTTAGTGAATAAATGATGCTAAAATGCTAAATTATATCTATATTAGTAATACTTTCCCTTATCTTAAAATTAATAATCATGATCTATTAATATTAGATTATACTTTAAACATAGTTTGCGATTTATGGATAGTTTAGAATTTGTTAAATTCTTAAAAGAGCTAACTTGTATATTAAACTATATTTAATCCATTTAATTAGTAAATATGAATATTTTGGATCTAAACTCTTATCAATGTTAGAGCTATGCATTAGCAATTATGTACACGTAGCTTGATTTAAACAAAAAAGTTGTTTAAGATTAGATTAATCGATTTTTTATTTATAGAATCAAGATAAAGAAAATTATTGTCATGTTATGTTTTGATTGTAGTTTTTTAATGAATAAAAATTTGATAGGATAAATTTATAGTATAATTAGAGGAATATTTATTTATATTTGTACTATATAAGCAAAATATATTATTTGTAAGAATCCTTACACTTCTTAAGTTATTGTGCTTTACGACAAATAAGTAAATCAGAAAGGGCATCATGCATATAACTAATTCTAGAGATTAATTAGTTAAATATGCATACACTTTAAGTCGGATTAGTAAATTAATAGTTTTAAGATTATTTACTTGTAGTAATGTTAAACGCATTCCAAGCCCAAATATTAATTTGATTTAAAAATAAAATTTTTGAAACATTATATAAGTGTAGTAAATTTATTAATATTTTGATTTAATATTCTTATATATCACTTAAAATATATTGATGTTTAAAATTAATTTACTACTTAGTAGCACTAGTGATGTTTATACTTGTAGTATGATCTTAATGCTTAATGTGCCATAATTTATATATGGATAAATTGTATAACTTCTATTTTGTGATCTTCTCATTGATTAATTTTGTAACTTGTCTTCTTTTTATTTAGTGGCTAATGTTTATATGAGATGTATTTTAAATAGTGTTATATGTTACTTTATTCAATATGATTGATAGTTATTTATTTTTGAGAATTTGGCTAATATTTAAGGTACAATTTAATCTTATAAGTCATGTTCTATTTATATGGCCATAATATCATTGTCATATTTAGAAATTTGAATATATAAATCAGAGATGGGTGTTGATAATTGGATTATACTAATTTACATTGGCAGTGTACTTATATAATTGATTGTAATATTAATAGAACACGAGAGTACAATCACCATACTCCATACTCAACAAATAAATATGTAAATATATGTGCAGGTATCAGAAAACTATACAGTCGAATCAGATTACTAGTTATAGGAGGTATTATTGCTAGTGTAATCCCAACCTTATATATATATATATATATATATATATATATATATATATATATATATATATATATATATTATTGGTATAGTCCTGACCTTAGAATAGAACATTACTATATATTATATTATATTACTGTTGGTGTGGTCTCTGCCTTGAAGCGGGATATATATGACTCGTTATTGCTATAGCCGGGGCTCGGAACGGGCGTCCTCCATAAGCATGTAATAGTTTCACTGTTTAATTTTAAATACTATTTTACGTAAAACTTATACTTGATCCTAGTACCACAACGAGATTGTATACCGAGTTGAAATTATACGCGACTTAGAGCTATAAGTGTTGCACATCCAAGTGTTAGGCTACCATTTGAGCATATGGGAGTCACCTTTAGAATTTTCGATACGTTACTTAGAATGGAATACATAATAGGGTTGTCTCTGGTTCTTTTTTGGATATACAGGATACATATAGTAGACTTTTATAAGCTATCACAGTTTCTATACGTTGTTATTGTTGTCATTGTTGTACTATATTTTTTAGTTTTTCCTCACATGTTAGATGTTATCCATTACATATCATGTTTCATATAGAACTTCATTTATACTTGTACTATTTTATATTTATTATTTTGTGCACGGCCTCGATTGTTTCCTGCCAAGTCTGACCTCTGAGCTATCCCTGATACTCAATTAAAGAACAGTACAAGATAGAGTTATTAGTGGATGATCTATACTTTCTAGAATAGGCAGAATAATAGTGATCCTAAGATTTGACTTTTTTCTACTCAACATGTATATTTTGTTATCAGATATCGTTTAGTATTTACTCTTTTGTTGATTGTTATCCATCTATACTTGTTTTTAGATAACAAATAATATATGTATGTTTTTTACTTGTATCTGTTAAACTTGTTATGGACATACAACTCTTGTTTCTAAATGACAGTTAGTTCTTAGTTTCCTATCTATTATGGATCTATTTACCTTAATTTTGAATTCGTGTTCTCATTAATTTATTATGTTTTGGCCTCTTATACACTGTGTTGTGAGTGCCCACCGGTACAACGCTCCATTTCTGTATCCCTCAGGAAAATGGGGTGTTAGTTACTCTTGAAAATTGCAAGAGTAATTAATCTAGGATATTGAAAAGTAACTAGGAGGGGGATATATAAAAGGCAATATGAATAGAAGTAAGAAAGTATCATAGGAACCAAGGAAGAACTGATAGAAGAGAGAAAGTGAGCAATCTGAAATTTTATTCAGTAGCAAGTTTCAACCATAATTGAAAGGCAAACATTATCTGATCAAGACAAAATTTCATAATGTTGTTCCTAAGATACTGAGGCTCATATCCAACAGTTTGATCGTTGATTTATGCTCTCTTCTATTCTCTATTATCCATCTATTTCGGTGAGTTCATTTCATATTATATGCTCTTTTGAGTTAATTATATTGTTGGTTGTTGAAATTTGGTATTTCTCTAGTAATATATAGAGAGGATTATTATAATCTCATTATTTGAATCTGAAGATAGTGGAAGATAGATTTGGATTAGGTCCCGTGGTTTTTCTCTTAGTGGGGTTTCCACGTAAAAAATTTGTGTGCCTCATTTAGTTTTTTCTCGTCATTTCTTATTTTTCATTTTATCATATACGAAAGTGGAAAAATTATATTCCGCAACTTTAATAGGTTTTTCTCAACACTTTGTTGTTGCTTATCCCTTATGGTAGAGAATATTTGGTACCAAATAGACATTTTTGATAGAAATATGCACCCAATGCAATCATGTTCTGTGCTGTCTCTATTTTTCGAAATTCTGCAGTTTGGCTATTAAACCTAGCCTGTCCAAGTGAACATTGTGAGAAATTAGAATTTTCTCGGCTATGTCAGGGCAACGGCAACCACTAAGGCAACCCTTTCAGGAGGAGAATCAAGAAATCTTTCACTAATTTGCATTCAATTATGCTAGTGTATATTTATTTTTTGAAGAGCGGTGGGTATTCCCCCATGTTCCATTAACGAAATCTTAACAGAACATAGAGAAAGAACATAAAGCGAAATTGGTTATCAACACAACCAATAGTTCTTAGTACTATGGCAGAGTATATTTGCTGAGCCAGATTATCATTCTACTAAAATCCTAACCTTTATCTTTTTGAAGTCAATCATAATTTTTAATATGACATGAGCTTTGACTGGGAATAGGAATTCAAATATTGTCAATTTGTAAACTTTGATTTTCCATGCCTAACAGATTATCTAGATTTAAAATTTAAAATATAAAAAACCCAAAGTAGCATATTATTTTAGGTATATTTAGGTTCCGTGAAACCATAAAGTTAAATAGAAAAAAGTGCGAACTTGTGGAATTGATTCAAGTAGTGCACTATTCTATCGTGAATGTGAATCGACCCTCAATATTGTGTATTTCGTACTATGTTTTTACAAAGTATTAATATAAATTGAAGACAAAGAGTTTCTATGTAGATGTCAACCCGGACAATGGTCAGAAGCAAACTGATCTAAGTCTATGGATGATAATGTCCACGGACAAATTTTTGACCTATACTATAAAAAATTTTAAATTAGAAAAATAAAATTTTTATTTTTAAATCAAAATTTTATATAAAACAGGCAAAAAATTGGCTCATTGACGTATTCATTACCATTCCTAGACCCAACTGGAAACATCGATGCATTATCTTTTCATTTCATTTCATTCTGCTGCTTCGAAGAGAGTTTAATCATATTAGTTGCTAGAAAGTCTTGACATGAAACATTGGGTAGCTTTACTAGTCCACATATAAGTAGTTCAAGTTTTTTACACTTGTATATCTATAAGCCATGTAAAAGTTCATTGATTAAACTGCACTTATATTACATCTGTTTACCACTACGTCTTGTATTTAGGTATCTGCTGGCTACAAGCTGCATCGGCTTATTCTACACAATGCCGGTGATGCCTATCACAATTTTCATTGCATTCACGAGAAGAAAGAAGGAAAACATCAAATATTTGATTGATGTTTGTGTGATTGGGGATAAGGTACCGTTAGCCTCTCTTCTTCAGTTTTTCTTTTTTTCATGTATTGATCACTCTCCTTAAATTTTATTTACCCTACTATAAGATTTATGATACAAGGAGTTGTTTAACAAAGCAAGCCGATCTTAATGTCTTTTAATACATTCAAGTGAAATCTCTTCCAGGATTAGCATGTACAATTAACTTCTTCCCCCTAATAGATCACGTATGCAAAATACTTTTTGGCAATAAATCTCTCTTGATGTAAACTTTTGGTATATCTTCTAAACTCAAAAAATCCAAATTGAACATTGAATTATGTAATACCTCCACAAAATATCTACTTACATGCAATTCTGCAAATTATTGGATACCCATGTAACTTTTACAAGAAAAATATATAGTGTTTTACGAATTTTAATGTGATATGATGCTTGCTTCAAATTGTCAACCTGTGCCGGGTATTGCCCAAAAAACTAGTTTCTCATAAGAGGAGGTACGAGATCCTTCTGAAGGAACGCATTTTTGTTGAATCAAAATAGAAAAAGCATTTTTCTGAAGGCTAGTTTCTGCAAAAGGAGTTACTAGGGCCTTTAAACATTGATTTGAGTAGACACTTGAAAAAGAGGGAGAAAATGTTGATTGATGTAAAGTGAATGAAAATTACTCGGCATATGGTCTGAATGATTTTGTGCCTAACTTTATTTTGATTTCGTATCATTATACTTCAAGTTGAAATAAATACTTAGATTATAGGATTTTATTTAATTTCCTTTAAGTTGTTCAATTTTCTTTAAAGATTCCGTATCTAGTATATGCATATGCAAAGACCATCTATGGGTACCATGTAATACGATTCACGGGCAAAATACTTTTGGCAAGCTAATTAATCCAAGAATTGAAATTTCACCCATTTAATTTGAATCAATAATAGATAAGTAATCAAAATAACTGTAGCTTTTGAGTCATTTTCCTCGCACATTTAACAGTGCGCCTGCCAAAACAAAACAATTATTCTTTTTGAATTTTTTTATTATACGCATTTGTATAGTTGTAACCGGTCATATTGTAGCATCTTTTCCTCTATAATAGAAATGAAAATAGAAGAGTTAGAAGAAGAAGAAGCAAGAGTATTTTGTAATATAACTTAAACTTCATATCCAAGCACAATTTATAAAGAAATTGGCTTATACAAAGCCATTAGAATTTATAGTTGTAACTGGTGACTCCTCCAGCAACATGTGGCTGTTCAGGCTTGTCAAACACATACTGGACACCCATGAACAGACCCTGAAGGAAATTGGCTTATACAAAGCCATTAGAAACGTCCAGTTCGGCTTACTCCAAAGTTCATATCACTTGTTCAGCCTGCTGGAGATGTATAACCCTAAAACTGGCACCATCTTTACACCAGTGGGTGAGCTGGGATTCGCTCTCCACGAGATGTTCGAAGTGTCGGGGTTATCAATGGGTGAAGTTGCTTATGAGGAATATATCCCCACTGCTGAAGAATTGAAGATGCTAAAAGCGGGGATGAGCACATCTACCAAACCTATTGGGAAATGATGTGCCATTATCATATTTGTGCCGACTTGGCCGGGGTGAGGAACCAGGGAGTTGGCTATAAGAAGTGGGCTGACTACCTCTTCATTAATTTGAAGGAGAGTCTCCCAATGGTTCGAGGACGCCCACCTGTAAGTGTTGAAGAAATAAAGGAGTGCATCTCTAAACTGGAAGTTACAACTTATATGACTGACTCCAATGAAGGAGGATTCAGTCCTGATACCATTTTCCAAAGCTTTCACTGCCAGACACAGTTCCCAATTTCAGATAGAGGTCTGCTTGCAGGATTCCTCATACTTTGGTTAAAGAGATGCGTTGTCCCTTCACTTCCCACGGAGGCCATCGCAAAGAACGCCGTCTATCCTGCCATGTTATTGGCTTACGGACGACCGTTCGGGCTATTACTAATAATGCTTGCCAACCTCCAAAGCGGGCTTCGGGCCCTTTGCAACAACTTTATGCCAGCAGAGAAGAATAAAGGTAAAGCTGGAAAGGGTAAAGTGGCCAAAGAAGCTACTACGGTGAAGACACCGAATCCAAGGGTAGAGATGCCCTATACATACTTAATGGCGTGGCTAGCCATGCACTGTCCGTCGCTGATGAGTACCGCAGATTACTGCCTGATTGACAAGCCGTTCTTCGTGGAGAAGTACGAGCGCTCCGTATGGAAGAGCAATTATATGTCTTAAATCCGCAGAACACTCCGTCATCATCAAAACTACGAGATTTTCGAGAGTATAGATCTAAGTTTAAAGATAGTTTGGTAGCAAACAAGTTCACTAATTTATCTTCAGGGGCCTTCTGGTGGTTGTTGAACATTCACCCCGGACACTTGGTGTACAGGCAAGACACCATATGTACAGGCAAGACACCATATACTACATAGAGCCGTATATCCCGAGAAGATTTGCTCGTCAATTTGGATATACGCAGTTTTATATAGGAAATCCAAATAAAGGGTTAGCGTACGAGGGGAATTTGTACGCAGGGGCACGGGGCTGTTCCATTTTGTTGCTGGAGGAACCGGAGCAGAATTTATGCTACCCTTGAAATTACCAGAGCTAAGCATGGTATTAAGCTTCTGCACCTAGTACAGCATTGCCAATGCTGATGTGCCCCATTTCTCTATCAACCATAGCTGCTGTAAGGAGATAGAGGCCTTCTACTCTAGTCGCAAAGGGGCTAAAAGAGTGAGGGTAAAAGGGATGGATGAATTTCTTGGTGCGACTGCCGATCCATCAGATGTTGGCAACTCTGATGGAGACGACGATGATGGTGATGATGATGACGGCGATGCTGGTGGTGCTCCTCAAGACTTGGTTCCCCGCTCCCGGAGTCCAGCCATCAAACGCCGCGGATCTGTTAGGGGCGAACCGGAGAAGAAGAATAAGAAATTGGCCCCGGGGACCCTATTAGTCCCTTAAGAGGCAGCGGCCAAGTTTGCTTCAGACTTGCTGGGCTCAACTCTGCCATCTAGGCCGGCAGAGGAGAGTATGCCTTGTGAAGCTCCCCACGCTCCTGATGCTGCGGTTCACCTACCACTCAAGAATCGATAGAGCACACTACGACGCAACCCTTGGGCGGCGAGATGGGTGTATTTTTAGAAACAACGACGGCTCCTCCTTCAAGTCCAGCCACAGGACTTGTATCCCCTGGTATGGTTCTTTTAAATTTTATATTCTATTTTCTGTTCCTTTTTTCTATATTATATGTAACACTAATTGTTTGCTTTTCTGAGAAGCAGGTAGTCAACTCCACTCTCCTATGCATTCAACTACCAGGGTGGAGTCCAAAGAGCTGGTCGACTACTCTGGCACCACCGGTTTGGTGGGTGGTCTAGGTAGTTCGGCGGGGGAGTTTGACGTGGATATTTTCACGTCAGCTCCTCTCTCTGTTCCTACTTCAATTCCCTCAATTGATGAACTCGGGAGTGATGATAGGACAGAGGTCGTTGTCGCGGCTGCAGCAAGAGAGGCTACCCCGTCCCCAAGTCTGCCAACTCCAACACCCAGGGTCTGCTCCGAAGAAACCTTTCCAGTGGTTGTTGGTGTACCCTCTGCTCCTCAGCCAGCAGTATTAACACCTTCTACCATTATGGCTGTTGAGACACCGGTGACTCCTCCAGCTCCAAGTCTTCTTCCTCGACTCCAACGGACATCACTCCTCCCCCAACGACATCTTCCTTAGCGCTGCCTGCTTTAAATACAGACACTATGAACCCTCTTGAAGAATTCTTCAACCACAGTGTTAATGACTTTATGCGGTTGCTAAGGAGATGTATTGGGTGATCCTGGACGGAAGAGATTTCCTTAATCTTGGACGTCTAATGTTGTCCAGCTATCTGGATAACATCGAAAGGATTGGGGGACGTGACCGAGCAGCTCCTTACCGGGCCCGTCTTGAAGCTTTAGAAGAGCAGGTGAATACGGTAAATACAGTTCGTCAAGCGGATGTGGAAGCGATCACTGAAATAAAGTTGGCGCGGCTACGGGCAGAGTTAATAGCTCGCCAAGAAGAGTTGAGGCGACAGGAAGGAGAATGGTCGCGGGAGTTGGCGGAGCTACAGGCCAGCCAGGAGTCCATTCTCAGGGGGTTGGAGATGGTGGACTTCGAAATTGGGGGGAGCCAGGCCGCCATTCTTAGAGGCAGGGAGACTATTGCTAACGCTCGGGCTATTCTAGAAGCCAGCAAGTCTCGGCTAGGAAAATCCATTAAGAAACGGGAAGAGCTGATTCTCCAATAAGGACAGCTTGAGCAAGAGGTCATAATAAGGAGCCGCGCTATCGAAGAGTCTCGTCAGCAGTTGACCCAGCAACTCGTAATAAATGATGATGATTTGCACCGGCAAGCTCAACACTCCGTGGAGGAGTCTCGCCGTCGAGTTATTGATGAGACAACAAATAAATTGAAGCTTTTTGGAGATTCATAACTCCTTTTTATTTTATTCTTCATTCTTCATTCTTTATTCTTTATTCTTTTTTGTAAAGAACTTGTAATGGAAGAAAGAACTTAGTGATTCTTTTGATTCTTTTGTAACTTTATTCTTTTAATTTACGAATAAAGATAACTCTTTTCATTGTTTTATCTGTTGGCTTCAAAGAATTGCTTGCACAACAAATAACTTGTCATCAAAATAGTTCACTGTTTTGGTAAAACAATCCAAGGCTCATTTGCGTAACTTAGATCATTAATACTGAGCGGGTTATGACTATTTAACCTCAGTAAAGTCCATTGAAAAGAGCAAAATGATAGTTTGGTGAAGATGTTTAAACACTTACACCAGGATGATCGGGTCATGATCATTAACTTAGACAGAGGTGTCTAATTGCACATGCCTTAGTTTTAATGGAGGCAATTCAAGGCTCTGATGCGTAACTTGAATTGCACATGCCAAAATAATTGAGTGATGATTATCAAATTTTGGCAGAGGCGCCTAATTACACATGCCTTAGTTTGATAAAAGAAGTTCAAGTGCTTATTTGCGTAACTTAAACAAGTGGATGGTTATACTTCCAGGGATTATGAACCAGATATGACAGTTACTCTGTCACCATTTTGGTTCATTAAGCATAGTATTTCTTCAGAAATTTGCCGTTGATCGGCATCATCATCCTATCTCCATTCTGATTCATTAAGCAA
The DNA here is from genome assembly GCA_036321105.1 of Dracaena cambodiana. NCBI lineage: Eukaryota > Viridiplantae > Streptophyta > Magnoliopsida > Asparagales > Asparagaceae > Dracaena > Dracaena cambodiana. Next base: position 24,695,665 of record JAYEPQ010000016.1, read on the forward strand.
TAGGCTCCACTAGAGTATACAGTCTCCACAATAAACGGTCTTTCCTACTTGGGTTCAAATTTATCCTTAGTTTTGTGGGTTAGAATCATTGGCCTTTTAATAGCCAAAACCAAGTCTCCTTACTTAAAGGTCCTTGGGTTAACGCTCTTATTGATCGTTTGCGAGATCCGGGCTTGATACAACTCAATTTGTTGTTGAGCCCTGAGACGTTTTTCATCTAACGCGTTTAGTTCTTGCAATCTTTGTTGATGGCGCTCTTCTGTCGTCATTTTTGTGGCTAAGGCTACTCTTAATGATGGTATCTGGATTTCAAGAGGTAAAACGGCATCACTTCCACAAACCAAGAAGAAAGGGGTAGCTTTTGTTCGGGTGCGAATGGTGGTGCGATAAGCCCACAAACACTCTCCTAGCTTTTCATCCTAGTCTCATTTGTTGGAAGAAACGAACTTCCGAAGGAGTTTAATGATCGTCTTATTGAAAGTTTCGGCCAATCCATTTGCCGCGGGGTTATATGGTGTTGAAACAATATCTTTGATTCTGAACTTATCACAGAATCTTGAGAATCCCTGGATGATACCATTATCATGAATGATCCTTCGGGGATACCAAAACAGTAAATGACATGATGCTTAATAAACTTAATCACATCTGTCGTTTTCACCTCTCTCATGGGCACGGCTTCGGCCCATCTTGAAAAATAATCGGTTATTGCAAGAATAAACCGATATTCTCTGAATGACGGGGGAGTTACTGGCCCCACAATATCCATTCCCTATGCTTCAAAGGGCTAACTAGCAACGATATTGTGCAAGTATTCTGGGGGTTGATGAATAAAATTAGCATGTACTTGATATTCATGGCACCGTTTAGTGTATGCCATTGCCTCTGTAATCATCTTCGGCCAGTAGTATCCCAGCCTTTTTATACGGTCTCCAAGTTTTGGACCAGGCTGATGAGCTCCACACACCCCATCATGTATTTCTCTGAGCACTTCATCTGCTTCTGCTTTTGATATGTAGCATAGCAGCAAACCATCATGTGACTTTCTGTACAAAATTTAAAGTGTATGATCAAAGTAAAATCTCGGGGCCTTCCTCTTTATCGAGGCGGCTTCCTTTGGATCCTCTGGTAGTATCACATATAGGGCATAATCTATAAATAAAAATCACTAATCACAGGGTTCCAGAATTAAGCCTGTCTGGCACACCTCTTTGGTTTGGAATACCATATCTGGATGGAGGAGTTTTCTGCTACCAATAGTGATGCTTGTAGTCTCACCCGGCGGGATCGCTAATGTTGTAGCTAGTGTAGCAAGAGCATCTGCATAGACGTTCTCATTCTGAGATATATGATAGATATAATACTGTTCAAAATATCCTACTAGCTCAATGGCTAGCTGATGATAGGGGATGAGGGCTTCATGTCTGACTTCATACTCACCCGTCATTTGGTTGACGATGAGTTTGGAGTCTCTATATGCCTCTAGATAGTTCACTCCCAGTTGCAGAGGTATTTTTAAGCCGATAATGAGCGTGTTATATTACGCCATATTATTCGTGCACGGTTCTGTTAATGAGTAACCGTTAGGCAGTATGTATTTATATGGGGATATCAGCACAACCCCCACTCCAGCAGCAGACCGTCGGGCAGTACTATCAAAGAACATCTTCCATGGTTGTTCTTTGCTAGTTGTGTTCACCTCTAACGTCTGTTTAAAGTTAGACCAAATTGGATGGTCTGCAAGGAAATCGGCGATCGCCTATCCCTTCATTGCCTTTTGAGGAACAAAGTGTATATCATATGGCGATAGCAATAATACCCATTTCGCCAATCGACCATTTAAGGATCCCGGTTTTATCATCAGGATTTTTAAGGGATTAACCCGTGATATGACATGAACCGTTTGCCCAGAAAGGTAGTGTCGCATTTTCTGAACAGCAAACACTAGGGCTAAACATTCTTTTTCGATCGGGGTATACCGACGCTCAGCCCCGATCATTGTTCTGCTTAAGTAATAAAGGGTATGTTCATGGTCGTGCTCATTATATTGAGCAAGTAATGCTCCTAAAGTATTATCCATGCCCCTTACATATATAAGGAATGGTTGCTCAGGGACTGGTACCATAAGAACAGGAGATTTGGTGAGATATTATTTGAGATCGTCAAATGCCTATTGACATGCCTCATCCCATACGAAAAAAAACTCCTTTTTCATGAGTCTGGAGAATGGTTGGCATCGCCCTAATAGGTTAGAGATAAAGCACCGGATATAGGCCAATTTTCCTTGTAACCCCCTTAACTCTTTGAGATTGCGGAGAGGCGGCATCTCGTTGATCGCTTTTACTTTTTCAGGATCAAGGAAAATTCCTTCTGAAGTGATTATAAACCCAAGGAATTTCCCGCTACGCACCCCATGACAGACTTGGCAGGGTTCATCTTCAAGTGATGTCTTCGCATAAGATCGAAGATCGTTCTTAAATAATGAAGATGATCCTCTTTGTTCTTGCTTTTGACTGCCAAATCATCCACATAGCACTCCACCGCTTTGCGCAGGTGTTCTTTGAATATGATGCTCATCGCATGTTGGTAAGTGGCACCGGTGTTCTTCAATCCAAAAGGCATTACTGTATAACAGTATACCCCCACCGGCGTTCTGAAAGCCGTGTGCTTTTCATCATCTGGATGCATTTTAATTTGATTGTAGCCCGAGAAGCCATCCATAAAGGACATCCTCTCGTATCCACAGGTGTTGTCGATCATGACATCAGTAATCGGGAGTGGGAATTCGTCCTTAGGGCACGCAACATTCAGATCCCGAAAATCGATGCATATCCGGATCTTGCCGTTTTTCTTACGAACCGGCACTATGTTAGCCAGCCAATCAGGTTACTCTTCACGGATGAATCCGGATTTTATAAGCTTGTTGACCTCAACAACTATTGTCTCCATCAACTTCGGTCGAAAACGCCTTTACTATTGCTTTACTGGCTTAGTATCTTCTTTGATATTTAGCCAGTGTGTGGCAATCTGAGGATCAAGACTGGGCATGTCTTCATAGCTCCATACAAACACATCTATATACTCCTTGATAAGAGATATAAGTTCCTCTCTAAGAGAGTTAGCGTGTCACTTATGAAAATGGGTTTCAGGTTCTCCTCCGTTCCCATATTAACTTGCACAAATTTGTCTTCTGTGGGCGGGTCACGCTGTTCAAAGCGAACATCCCAAAGAGTGTCCATGTGTTTAGCCCAGGAATCATCTTGAACGTCAATTGGTTTCTCGTCGCTTTTCGATGCGGCTGAAACCATATTTACCATTAAAGATTGAAACCAAGCGCCGGTACTTTGATCCGAGTCATGATCAAGTGGATGTAAGTCTTCATTGGCGGAAGAGCTTTCTTTGTATTTGTGTAGTGATGAGGGAGAAGTAGATACATAGCCCAACTCCCTTCGAGTCTTTTGATAATAGTCAGGGCTCTTTCCTCTCAGTCTAAATGAGCATATGAGATTTCGTCGCCCTTTTCCAAAGTTTAATCCCGATTTCTGGGTAAAATTATAACCCATCTTTTCCATCATTTGTTGGGATTTCTGTTCATATAAGTGAAATTGAGGTGATGATTGTTCATCACTTTCACTGGTTTGTCTTTGTCGAGGTGACGTAATTACTTTGCCGAACATTATCGGCTTTTTGGACCCCTGTCGAGGAGGCACTTCAAAGAAGTGACCTTGTCCCTTAGTTATTTTTTATTAAGAGAGAAGGGATGACTTGAGTGGCAAATGGTATGTCGCCAGAACTTCAAGTTCAGATAGGCCATCCATTTTGGTGGAAGTACAAGAAGGTTCAGACTCTGTAGCTACAACATGCTCGTAGACTAAGTTTATATTTTCATTGATAATTCACTCATCCTCTACTACATCAGCTACATTATTGTCAAAATTCAAATTAAAATCTATGTGAGGATTGATTTCATAATCACCCCATCGTTATCTTCGGGAGGCTCGTACTCAGTATCCGCCTCGTTGCCACTTTCGTTAAGCTTTTGAGGCTTACTGAGGTTGTCGTTGTAGACTTCGTGGGCTAGTTTGTGAGCATAGCATCTGTGAAGTAGTTTTCCAGCCCTTTAAATGGTTGCCTATCTGCAACTAGCGTCTGGACTTCTCCTTGTTCATCACAGTATTTCATACATTGGTGGAGAGTCGATGGGACTATCATATAGGCGTGGATCCAAGACCATCCCAGTAAAATGTTATAGGAAGTGTCTGCATCAATGACGTAGCATGTGACCTCTGTCCTCAAATCTCCGATTTGACATCGGAGTCGGATCTTTTCAAGGGGACAGCTATCATTAGCATTAAACTCATATATTGTACTATTAGTTGATAGGGAGAAATCCCTAATAGCTGCATCAACCTTTTGGGACTGACGCTTAGTGCGGACACTGGATCAATCTGGATGCGATCCACCTTCGTGGATCTAACATATCCGGTAAAATATAAAGGCCTGTTATGCTTTATATTTCTTACCTGCATATCCTCTGGAGAGAAAGTAATCCGTGGGACCTGCCTCTTCACTTGATGACAGCGGGGGCAAGAGTCCTGTTCTTGGTCAGCTGGCTCAACGATCTGAGCTAATAATGACTCAGAGTCTGCCAAGGCATCTCTTAACGCCTCGCAAGTTGATTTCAATAATCGTAACGACTCGTAAAGCGTCACTCGAGCTGGAATATTTTCCAACTAAGCTATTATGTCAAATTTGAAGGTAGCGTCCTTGACTCCTTCATCTTTTACAAAATTTTTCTGGAAACGAAACCCTTTCTACTTTGCAAGCTTTGCAAGTTCTCCATATATACCTTTTGGGTCTACTCTGATGTAGTCCTTAAGATATGTTTTACCCGATCGAGTGCCGGAAAGGCCTGCCCCATCCTGATGAGTGGCCATGATTTTGGGCTCTCTTTCAGAGTCTGTAAATGCTCCTGCAATTATGTATTCATCTTTTATTTTTGCGTAAATAGTATTGCTAGTCCTCTTTTTGTTTTGACTCCCTGCAGTAGTCCACTGTTCATCCTGTAGTAAATCAGGGTGGACCCACATGACTTCCCCCCTTGGAGTTGTTATGAGGACAAGTCCTTCTTGTGACTTTTTATGCTGATCATGGTTTTTCGTAACCGGCTTCCCTTTTGGTATTGGGGTCAACCCTGCGGGGAACTCATGGGTTCCAACCACTAGGTTGCCATATTGGCAGTGACTTTCTTTTGTTCCTCTTTAAGCATCAGAACTCCAGCTTCTATTAGTGCTTGGATTCTGTTCTTCAAAGGGTAACAATCCCTGGTAGGGTGTCCAACATTCCTGTGGTAAAGACAATAGTTGGGGACGTTAGTTTTACCAGCGTCCTCTAGTTTTCTATTCTCCGGGAGTTTCAACATTCCCTTCCTAAGGAGTACATGAAAAAGTGTAGGTGTTTGCTCTGCCTTGAAGGTATAGGTCCTCTCTTGCTGGGGCCTATTTTGTCTCACGCTCTTTTGATTTTGGGGTTTTGAGTTCGGAGGATTTGTCTTTTGTGGAGCTGCCTCTGATGCCATTGCCGCTTTCTCTTTATTCTTATTATTATTTTGGGTGTACGGCCTATTATTTCCAGTATTTCTCGATCCACGAGACTCTTCAACTTGACGGATTAAGTCCTCGGCTTGCTTTTCTTGTTTGAGCCAATCCCTCCATGTCTTAGACCCTACAGCCCCCATTTTTAGGAGCACGTTAGTCTTAAGATTATGTCGACATGTCTCTATCAGAGTTTCCTAGACCATTCCGTATTTGCAATGTACGGACTTCTCCTGGAACCTTTCTATGAAGTCTTTTACTGTTTCTTGTTCCCCTTGTTTAGTCGCAAGGAGGGAATGAACCGTAATTTCGGTATCATCCTCAAAGAAACGTGAGAGAAATAATTTCTCAACATCAAACCAGGTATTAATAGTTCCTGGGAGCACCTGCATAAACCAAGTGAAGCCAGGCCCTCGTAAAGTACTTGCGAAAATCTTGGTCATTACTGGGTCATTGCCCATTAAGTGTCATGTTTGGGACAAAAAGTAGTAAATATATTGACTGGGAGATCCTTTCCCATCATACGGCTCTAATTTGAGCAGTTTATATTTTTCAAGGTATGGTACCAAATCCCATTCAGGGGGATATGGTCTTGAGACCCCTGATTCTTTCAACTCTTTCTTGTGTATTAATACTTTGAGTTGACTTTGTTATTTATCTATTTTCTCTTCATGTGGATCATGAAAAGAATACTTATTCTCGTCCTCATGCGTCGAGTGGGCTTTTTCTTCTTTATCTTCTTCGTTCATTTTATTGAACGAAGTTTCTTTTACCTTCTTGACGTTATCCTCGACGATTTTTTGGGTATTCTTGACCACTTTTGAGAGTATCATTTTAAGATTCTCGATTGTCTTTTATTGCTTTCGAATCATTTGTTCTTGAGCTTCAAATCTCTGGTCGATATCATCAGATCTATTCATCATATATGATGCTGACTTCAATTTGGATGATGCCAAAGAACGAGGAGAGGCTATGGCCGAATTGTCACTATCGTCATCATAAGAACCTTTCACGAGTTTCTTATAATTTCGGGCTGGGATAGCGCCTGACTTAAGCCGGGTAAAATGATTAGGTTTTTCATCGCTTGCTTCTGAATCACCATTCTTTTCTATGATTTTCTTACCCTTGCCGACCATGTAGGAAGTTATAACTCTCTATTCTTCTCGGAGAGTAGCCTTTGTTTTCTTAGCAGGGTTTTTGTCTGACTTATTTAATCGATCGAATACCGATACCTTGTTCTTGCTGCAGCAACAATTATCGATTACAGTGGATACCGCTGTCATAAGCTGCTGGCAGTGACAAGTCGGTTCAGATTGAACTTGTTTTATACCTCTCTTCTTGGTCAAATACTCCCTGAGGTCAGTGACTTGAGTCATGGAATTGTGGGACCCATTCAACTCTTGAGAGGGTCCAGGAGCCCACTGAAGCTTCTTGAGATTATTGGAGCCAATTCTGGTCCATTAGTGTGATGATCAGTCCTGATTTTATATTCAGGTTGATCTATGCAGAGCTGAGAGATAGCTTCGTGTTTTAGAACGAGGAGCCGAGAATTAGCTTCGCGTTTTGTGTCGCGGGTCTGAGAAATAGCTCCGCGTTTTGCTACGCTAGCCTCGCGTTTTACGCTGGCTTGGCGTTCCTGCAGAAGTTTATCTTCTGGAATTTTAGCCCCGCGTGGAAGAAAATTCTTACACACTGGCTTACTCTTGCGATTAACGCAAGTCACATCTTCGCGTCTAGCATGATTTTTACGATTAATGGCAATTTTCCAATCATCTTCACGATTTGCGTGGAGCTGAGGAATCTTGCGTTTATCGCAAATACTACTGGCTTCGCGTTTATCGCTAAGCTCAGTATTAGCCTCGCATGGAGAATCACACGCTGGCCATAAGAAAATTTTATCCTTACGTTTATCGCGAGTGTCAAAGATCTTGCATTTATTGCAAGTTGAACTGGCTTCGCGTTTATCGCTAAATTCAGTAATAGCCTCGCGTGGAGAATCACACGCTGGCTTTTGGGGAGTTTTATCCTCGCGTTTATCGTGAATGTCAAAGATCTTGCGTTTATCACAAGTTGAACTGGCTTCACATTTATCGCTAAGTCCAATAATAGCCTCATGTGGAGAATCACACGCTGGCTTTTTGGGAGTTTTATGCTCGCGTTTATCGTGAGTGTTAAAAATCTTACATTTATCGCAAGTAAAACTGGCTTCGCATTTATCGCTAAGTCCAGTAATAGTCTCGCATGAAGAATCACACGCTGGCTTTAGAAAAGTTTTATCCTCGCATTTATCGCGAGTGTCAAAAATCTTGCATTTATCGCAAGTTGAACTGGCTTCGCATTTATCGCTAAGTCCAGTAATAGCCTCACATGGAGAATCACACGCTGGCTTATTCTTGCGATTAACGCAAGTTGCAGCATCATGTTTAATGCGATACTGACTTGTTTCGCGATTAACACGAGCCAGTTTGCAAGGGAGCATAGCCTCGCATTTTATGAAGTTAGCCTCGCGTTCAAGGCGGGCTGTGAGGGCCTTTCGCCTAGCTCTCCGATTTCTATTTCAGACTTGGGTTCTGGTCAATCCAGTTCCCATATCTTCTTTGGCAGTAGAGTAGCCATCCTCTGTTAGGATTTCCTACCCAAACAATGGCTCTATAGCCGCGGTCTCCAAGGATCCCCGTTCATCGGTGGATACCTTTTTACCCATTGCTCGGGTATTGGAGCGCACGCGACGATAGCGTCGCGTTTTGTTCAGGTTACCTGATTCAGAGGAGAGATACTCCTCATACTTCTGCTAGTCGATTTCTATGACTAGCATATCTACATCGGATCCGATCCTCTCGACGTCAGATTGCACCACAATCTCTTCTCTGGTGAAAGAGACGTCTCCCACTATGGTTGCCAGTTTGTTCGCAGCAGAAATTCGTTGCTTTCCTTCCATTGAATACAGCTTAGATTAAAATGAAAGAGAACAAAAGAAAAAGAGAACAAATGACAGGATTTTATATCTTAATCGCTCTCTTTTTACAATATAAACGTGGAATCTGTGTGGCAATGGGATCTATCTAGTAGCTGCTTTGGATGATCTGATGAAGATGGTCTTTTTGCTCTTGATGAAGAAGATGCCGGCTGACTTGGATCTTGATCTTCTCTACTCTTCACGAATTCAAGACTCTATGCGTAACTCGAATTCTCTAAGATGCTTGAAAGATTTTCAGAAAAAGAACCCTAGAGCTTCCTCAAAGGGGTATTTATAGCCTTAGGATGATATGAAAGTTTCTATAGAAATAGGAATAAAGATTTCCATAGGAATAGGAAAAGAAGATTTTTGTATTTATCAAGGATTCTAATCAAATATTTAATATTGATTTAAATCTCTTGATTTGGAATTCTGATTGGACTCAATTTGGGTATTGAATAGGTCCAAATCTCAATTACAATCAGTTTAGAATTCTAATAAAATCTGCTCACGCGGAGTTATCGAGGAGCTAAATTCATCAGAGCGCGGAGTTATGGATTAGCTCCGTATTTTGCTCAAACGCGAGGCTAAAATAGCCAAGCGCGGAGCTACGAAGTTAGCTCCGCGTTCTGATGTGGAAAATCCTTTTTACTTAGAAATTTTCACTTCCAACAGGTGGCAGTGCATCTTGGCTTCCTGGATCAGAGGTAGAAGTTGGTGGCTGGGTTAGATCTGGAGTAGTAGGGCTTGGAAGAAGATGGGTTATGGTGAGTAACCCTTCTTCTATTTTACACTCACCGTTGATATATAATAGGTGTAAAATTAATTTCTGCCCCCATAGGACTATAAAACTGTTGTTTAACTCCAATGAACTTACAGATAACCATGTTTTAATTTGCAAATTCTTTTGAACATACACTAATATACATGTAGTAAAGATTGTGAAAGATTGCGATCTCTTTGAAGTCACCCTGCTAAATACAAAAATAGTTACGACCTCTTCATTGCTTCTTGTTGGCAAAATTTTTGAGAAAAAGACAGAAAAGAAGGATGCATAATGATAACCAAAAAAATTAGCTAAGACATGGATTATCTGTCATAAAGAGATCCGCATCTCGGAGCCAAGAAAGGCTAAAACGTGACTCTCACAGAGCCGTGCTTTATCTTTCTAGTCGGCTAAAATGTATATCTTTATCTAGAAAGACCCGCGAATTAGGCTAACAAAGATAGTGATGTGATAATTTAACTGCAAGCACACAGTATTGGTTGTAGCGCTATACAGGTCATCCCACAGAGATCTCAGGTATTTTGCGATTATTACTATTTCTTTAATTCTTGTGGATTAACTAAGAGTTCCTAAATTGAGAGAAGATTGGTTCTAAGTTCTAAATATTAGCTTAGGATTTCGAATCCACTAGAATATGAGCCTAACAATAAATTATTTCTTTCTTCCTATCTTTCTAATTATGTACGGTTAAGTAACATATTAAAAATGTAATCTTTTTAATTCGATTTTAATAAGTTCCACTAAGTATGACCTATCAAGTGATGTGCAAGTATAAACCATCAAAAATAACACCTTTCTTAAAAATAATTATATCAAGTAGAAAATCTTATAAACAAAAGTAAAGAAATAAACTTCAAATCCTAATATAAACATAGGCTATCAAGATATCTAATTCAAGTATAACCTATCAAAGAAATCAGATTTACAAGTTTATTCAATTCAATTTATTTATAGAAAAATCTTGTTAATGATTTTAGAAATAAACAAAGAATATGAATTATAAATCTCATCTAAGCATAGATTATCAAAATATTAATTAAACATAATCTATAAAGAATTATGATTTACGAACTCTATATTTTATTTATTTATAGAAAAATCATAACTTTATTTCTTTTTAGGAAGAAGATGAGATAAATCCATATTAGATCTATTAAACTAACTTTATCTACATCTTAGGGCTTAAGAAAATTAGTTACACACAATTCTAGTAAACAAAATCAAGTTTTTATCTATGAATATGATTAACCCTAATCTAGAAAGTAATAAAATCTAAACTAGAAAGCAATTAACTCTATTTAGGAAGCAAGTAAAGATCTAAAAACAATGGCTTATCTCTGGAGTACGGTATTGTGGTTATCACCCCTTCAGCAAAATCTTAATTTTATTTATTTAAAACAAATACAAAACTTACAGGATTCTCTTTAGAATACAAGAATACGACCAATATATAGGCTTCGAAAAACCAAATCCAATTCTAATATAATTATGAAACTACAAAATTATAACGAAGTCACGGGAGAAACATCGGATAGTGGGGCCCACTTTGGGCCGCTATTTGGCCGCAAATGCCACCAATTGGCAGCTCAAGTATGTCCAATTCCTCTGGTTTTTCTCTGGCACGAATCTCTTATCTTGTAAACTTGATTTTCCTGACTGTATTTTACTTTGAGTCTCTTCAGTATTTTAATTTTGTAGCTTTATTCTCTTTGAACTCTTTTCTAGACTTGATTTTCTAATCTGCCTCTGATTACATGCCATCTCCTTGTATGAATTGGATTACCTGAAAAGGACACTAAAAATACCCTAGTAGCATTTATTTATTTACAAAAATAGATAAAGTATGGGAGGAAAAATACAATATATGATACTCATCAGATAGACCCCACAGAGTCGCGCTTTGCCTAGAATTTAGATTCGAATGCAAAGATTGCATTATGGCCCACAAAGGCTCATAAAAGCCAAAGATAATCCCATTTTGGCACAAATGCGAGTCCAGCTAAGAAGGTAAAATGATGATCATCAATTAAAAAGAGATACACGATTTTAACTATCTTCTGAACTCATGACTAGAGAGCTAAATATAATTCAAGCGAACTCCATAAGATAGTGTTTCTACTCCAAACTCTTAAAGGATAAAAATTATCCTCATTTGTACCCAAACGCAGGTCTAATAAAGAAAGACATGCTGCTGGGAGCTAAAACACAGATCATCTACTATAGAGAGATCCACGTTTGACTTTTCTGAGTACATAATTGGAGCTAAGTGCCATCAACATGCAAATCCCAGAGGGTCACGTTTTTTACTTTAGAGTCTCAAAAGATGAAAATCATCTTCAATGACACTCAAACGCGACATGTGAACTATCAGAAGCCAAAACACAGATCTGAAAGCTGAGATCCGCATTTCAGTTACAAATCCAGAGGATTAAAGATGTAAGTTATAAATCCTAGAGATTTAACACAAATCCAATGGATTAAATGATGAAAAATTAATCCTCAATCAACGAGGCCATTAATTAAACCATTATACTAATCCAAGGGTCTTCGAACCTCTATAAATAGCCAAAGGCTGGGCTAGAAAATGGGTTACACATAGATTGGTTACACAAACTAGAGCCTTGATTACTCAGTAAATTATCTCCATTTGAACACTTGTGCTAAGTCTAGAGCCCTTGCATCCAAGAGTTTTAAAAAGACCGTTAACTGAAGAACTTGTTCGGAGTATCAATGGAGAGTAGAATTGTCCTCCATGGCTAATACAGAATCCGACATTAAATAAAGAGAGAATTAGACTTTCTTCATCTTCTGTAAACAGGAAACTGTTATAATTGTAATCTTTCTATTAAAAAGTTGTTAATAAAAGATCTTATAATTTTCATGGCAAATAGAAGATTGGTGACTCCGCTGGAAAAACCTATCATTTTCGATGATACGGTTGTAGCCGAATCCAAAAAAAGTTCCGGTTGATATCATGGTCAAGTCACTCGTCATCGAGTTGGACCAGGAGAATTACGAGGAATTCCTCTCCTCTGGCTCCATGAGCCCAACATCCTTGCAGAAATGCCACAAGGTCTCAAACAACAAAGCTTCCAATGAGACTTCCAAGATGATGGTCCTGTCAAAAGACTCCCTAGACCAGTCCGGTCTCAAAGGAGATGTGTCTCCTTCATCAACACAAGGTTTCGGGTCTGCTCCGCTCAAGACCCATATTGATTCCAAGAGAATGAATCATGATCCCTGCAACAACAAAGGAAAATGACTATTCTCTGATCTTCAAGGAGATGATAATGAAGATAAGGTTCTTTTTCCCGCACCATAAGAAACTACCTGAGAAGAAGTAAGACTAGCGCTACCCATAGAGCCATGAAAGAAAAACAAACTGTCGTGAAATAACCACATAGAAAGAAAAACCAACTGTCGTGAAACAACCAAATAGAGCTCCAATTCATGCATGGTGACCAAAGAGCAAAGTTGTAGTCCCTAACAAAAATCTGGATCAAGACGTAGATGTTCATCCGCATTTCCTGTAAGAAGCATTGCTCGCCCACCAAGTAGCTCTTTGACTACAAATGTGGAGTTTACATCCATATTTCACAGACTAAACACGGGACCCACACTCGCATCCTTGAAACAAAACATGGAGCTCAAGGTCACATTCCAGAAGATAGACGTGGGCTACAAACTTGCATTCCAATAGGAAAGCATAGCCCTTAGACTCATGCTTCTGAAAAAGGACTAGCCTCTAAGGCTCAAGGATATTCAGTACCGGCTTCATCAAAAACTCATCCTCCAGCTGCTATGGCTAAAATAAAGTTTGCTCTTGAAATTTTCAAAAGAGTATAAACTCCTATCCTGAAGATACTATTTGGAGGAGAAGTTGCCTCCACCAACAAACCAATAAGTTCCAACACAGGGGACCTTAGGAAATTTCTCAATAAGAAAAGAGAAAAATTCTAAGAGTCTTACTGTAGTTGTGAATAGTTGATCAACGCAGTACTCTCCCATTGTCACTACGTTACAACTCCTGCAAAGTTATATGTCTTCAATAGACTTGTATCATCTCTAGTCCAACCTTCAAAGAGAAGACGATATGCTGTCAAACAAGAGTTCTCTGAACCAGAATACGCCAAAGTGTCATCCAATATGCTAAATTTCAGGGGAGAAAGAAGAAGAAAACAAATAACGTTCCTTGAATTGATTCATCAGTCTCTAAGTATTCCTCTGGTTTGAAAAGTGTGTTCAGTAAGATATAAGTTGTCTTTTGAAACATCCGACTTCAGAAGGGGATGATAATACCATTAGACTATAGGAAGATGGTTAGAGTCTCCTCTGATGAAGTAGGAATAAGAAATTCTACTGTAGCCGAATCCCAGACTTCAGACTCATTTCTTAAAGAGTCTACCTTTGCACACATGAAGAGGATGGATGAGCAAGACAAGATTATTCAACAACATCAAGGTACCATAAATGAGATCAGGGACATACTTCAGCCCCTGATCAAAGAGAAAAAAAGATGAACCTCATACTCCTCCCTAAAATACTTATGCTGATAATGAGAATCATCGCAAGGAAGAAGATAATCATTTTGAATACTCTCACCATCAATCAAGAAATTCATAACATGAAGGCAATCCAAATGCCACCTTGATGGAGAACTTCCAAAATCAACTCAATGCTCTTATGCATAAGAATAATTTGCAAGAGTTAGGGGTCGTAAGGCCGTATCCGATAGAATGAGAAAGTATACCATTCACGAAAATTTACAAGCCTTTGAAACTCAAATCTTTTGACGATAAAGATTCGCTCAATCAGCACATTTACTACTTCAAATCACAGATGGGCTATTTGACTAGAAATGGCCCAATCATCACACGAGTTTTTATTAGTACCCTCATGGGTCTAGCATTTGAATGGTTTCGGATACTAGAGCCGGAAATCATTAACTCGTAGAACGATATGGAAAAAGCCTTCTTGACTAGGTTCTACGAAGATGACATAGAGATTTCAATGCCAGCACTCCTTGTCACAAAGCAAAAGAAGGAGAGTCAGCTCGAGAATTCATCAAGAGATTTAGAAATGATTCCTTCAGATGTCTGTATAGGATGTCCGAAAAGACTTTAGCACAGACATTCATACATAATCTCTCAACCAAAGTCCTCGTTAGAATGGGGGCTGTAAAATCCTCCACCTAGAAAGATCTTCACTTCAAACTGAAGAAACCAAAGAAATTACACAGAAACTTGAGGCTGAAGAGGAAGGAAAACAAAGAAGAAACATTTCTAGAACATCTCAATCATCTCAATCCAAAAGGAAGGAGACGATGGTAGTAGATGCTCCAAGCTCTACTAAGACTCCTCCTAGGACCCCTCCTCAATCACAGATTCCTTAGAAACAATATTCTTTCAAAAATGAGCACACCACCACCATTTTTATTTTGCTCATGACAAAAAAATATGTATAAATTGCTAAAGTCGAAGTGACCTGAAGAAGTAGAAAAGGTTAATGATCCCAATTACTGCGGATATCATAGGATCATTAACCATCCTACAAAGAACTGTTACATCCTAAAGCATAAGATTCAGACCCTAGTGGATGTCAATCTCATTAAGCTGCGAGAAGATCATAAGAAGGTGATAGCAAATATGGTGACTTTTAAATTTGGAAAGACTCCAGACAGGATAGAATCAACTATTCAAGATGGAATTTAACCAATTCCTAAAGACACAATGAGGGTTGTAAATTATGATCCTCATTAGCAACAAAAAAATAATTATCTCTTTTTGAAACATCTAAAAGGGAGATAATATGGTGCATCCGGACCTCCTTAAAGATGAGCAGTAGACTTCGAGGTCATCTAAGAAGAAGTTAAAAGGCAAGGTGCGCACTTCCAATACTGTCACTGCAGTCGCTAAAGATAACACAGGAGTTCATACTCTTTCGGACACAGAGGAGGAAATCATAGAATCATAGGCAGTCAATAAAAACCCACAGAAACCTTCTGGGACTAGCTCAGGAAAAGTTTACTTGAAAAATTTTGACCAAGTGATTAAACCTCAGCCTCTAGAGAAGAACAAGAAGAAAGAATTTAAGTTCAACAAAGCTCTTAAAAGTAAGGAGAAAGAACCACAGAAAGTTCCAAGAAACCTTTCTGATTCGACGTGTTGGCACAATTGGACAACATTCCTAAAAGAATTACTTTGTACGAGCTCCTGAGGCTATCCAAGCAAACTTGAGAAGTCTTAAGAGAAGTCTGCAAGATTCCAAAGTGTTTCGGGCCCAAATTCCAAAAACAATAGAAGAAGAAGTTTATACATCTTGTCATCAAACTTCCAAGAAGTTACCTTGCATGATTTTTTCTCCAGAAGACATACAGATGAAGAATAATAAACATCACCAACCTTTATATTACAAAGACTACATAGGATCAACCGAGATTGACAGAATATAAGTTGACCCTGGATCCGCTCTAAGTGTAATACCAAGGAAGGTGTTGCAGTATTTAGGAGTCCTAATAAGTAGACTGACATCAACAAATATAACCATTTTCGGGTTCAACGCTAATGGTTGTAAACCTTTGGGCAAAGTGAAATTAAAATGCCAAATTGGTGATACAAAGACGGAAGTCACATATTATGTGATAGATACTGACATGTCTTATAACCTCTTACTTGAGAGGCCATAAATTCACCTCAATCTCATTGTTTCTTCTATACTTCACCAATATATAAAGTATGTGGACAAGGAAATGTGAAGACTCTGGTGGCAGATAAGTAACCCTTTAAGAGGGTTGAAAACTACTTTATCAATGTGCTACTATATCAAGATACATTTAAAACAGTTAAGCAACCTATCCAAGAAGAATCAGATAGCGACAATAAGACCAATACTGAACTAGGATCCAATAATTCGAGATTCGATGACAAAAATTGGGACATTGAACCAATTGTAATAAGCCTTGAAGGCCTAGATATAAAAGACACCGCCGATTCTGATGACGAGTGGATAATTAATAAAAATATAGAGTTTGCTTATTCGTCGAGTGTTGATTATGAACCCTCAAGTACTAGTACTGATGCAGTCAGTGATCAACTAGATAAACCTTAGCATCATTCCAAGAGCCCATTCGTTTATCCTTTTATATACAAAGTGATGATGATGGAGATTGGAGTGAAGTGATATTTGAAGTCCCTCCCAAATATAAAGGTTAAAGACCTATATTATTTGGAAAATCAAACAATAAAAATAAAGAAAAATATTTAGACTCTAAGAAAGAACAGGAAAATCCCAAGTTCCTCCATTACGATAAGAATTTTCATAAAATGATGAAAAAGATGGGATATAACCTATCTGAAGGCAAGGGTTGAATTTTGGAAAAGGAAGAAGAGCTATACTATGACCTTTTATTCCAAAAGGAAAAATGCCAGATTACTATGATAAAACTGGTAGGGGTTGGGATATGTTACCACTCCTAAAAATCTTTCAAAAATAAATTTTGAAGAGCTTCAACAAACTCATTCATCCGAGTCGTTATATTGGAATTTAGATGTAAGTATTGGAGCCATTTCTCGAGAAGTCTCTATCAATATGGTCTTCCCAGATTAGAAAGAAGAGGATGATGAAGAATCACCACCAAACAAGGATGATTCCTAGGCAAAACATCTAAATATAAAGTGAGAAGTTTAGTTTGAATAATGTGAATCTGCAACTGAAAATAAAGTGATCAAATAAATATGGGCAATGAAACTAATTCTAAACTTATATTTATAAGTGAAAATTTATCTTCCGAATAAAAAGAAGAAATAATTTCTCTCATTCGAGAATACATTGGTGTTTTTGCCTGGAATTACGAAGATATGCCAAGATTAAACCCAGATGTGGCGATGCACAAGTTGAATTTCCGACAAGATGGGAAACCTGTCAAACAACAACAACAAAGGCTCTGTCCTGAAATAATGGAAGTCATTGAAGCCGAAATTAAGAAGTTAATTGAATCGGCTTTCATCCGTGAAGGACAACTTTCAGATTGGGTCGCAAATATAATCCCTGTAACTAAAAAGATTGAAAAAATTAGGGTCTGCATCGACTTAAGAGATTTGAACGAAGTATGCCCAAAAGACAAATTTCCATTGCCCATTACCAACATCATGATCGACAACATTGTGGCTATGAACAGATGTCATTCATGGATGGATTTTTAGGGTACAATCAAATTAAAATGTATCCTAACGATGAGAAGCATACTTCTTTCCAAACACCATGGGGGTGTACTGTTACATGGTCATGTCTTTCAGTTTAAAGAATACCGGTGCCACATATCAACGCATCATGAATACTATATCCCAAGAATATCTCTGGAAGATGGTGGAATGTTATGTAGATGATCTGGCGATCAAAAGTAAAAGAAAGCACAATCATCTTCATGATCTAAGAGTGGTGTTTGACCTCATGCGGAAATACCAGTTTAAGATGAATCCAACTAAGTCTTTTGTGGGAGTTTCTAGCAGAAAGTTTCTTAGCTTCGTAGTCACTTCTCGAGGAGTTCATCTTGATCAAAATAAAATCAAAGCAATTCAAGATATGTCACCAGCTAGAAATCTCAAAGAATTAAGATGACTACATAAAAGGCTAGCATACATTTGTAGGTTCATATCAAACTTGTTTGGGAGATATCAACTATTCACATGGCTAATGAAGAAAGGAGTGTCGTTAGTCTAGGATGACACATGTCAGAAAGCTTTCGAGGTAAAAGGGATATCTTACAAAGCCGCCCGTCCTTGTAGCTCCAGCAATAGGAGTACCTTTCCTGTTATATGTAAGAGCCATGGATCATTCTTTGGGAGCCTTATTAGCCCAAAAGTATAAATTTAGATAAGAGCAAGCTATCTACTACTTGAGTAGAATGATAATTAGAGCTGAACATCGATATAACCTAGTGGAAAAAGAATATTTAGCATTGTTGTTTAAAGTACAGAAAATGCGACACTCTTAGTAGGGCAAACAATCCACATTATATCGAGGGTTAATTCATTAAGAATATTAGTGACCAAGCTAGGGTCATTAAATTCAAAATTATCCAATTGGGCTATATTGCTATAGCAATATGATATGCATTTTATCTCATAATAGTTAATCAAGAGTCAGGTTATAGCTGATTTCCTAGCTGAGCACCCAATTCCAGCTTCTTTAAAGTTGTACGAGGACATTCCTAATGAAATTGTTGAAGGAAACACAGCTCCAAGAGATGATAATCTACAAGAAACTGCTACAGTGAATGTCACTACAGAAGAAATCTGGCAACTTTTATTTGATGGTGCTTCCAGAATGGGATCCAAAGGAAAGGTAGCAGCAGAAGTGGGCGTGGTCTTTGTCTATCCTCACAACCACATCATCCCTTGAGCATATTCACTAACAGAGTTATACTCTAACAATGTTGCTGAATACAATATTTTGATGATTAGCCTAAAGATAGCCAAATAGCTGGAGATGAAATATTTAGAAGCATGTAGAGATTCTCAGCTCATCATCAACTAAGTTAAGAGAGAATATGAAGTCAAGAATGAAGAGCTCCTACCCTATTACCAAATAGTCACAAAATTGGCTGACAGTTTTAATGCCTTCTGCATTAGTCATGTACCGTGCTATCAGAATAGTTATGTGGACTCATTAGCTTCATTGACTGTCACTTTAGCATTGCCCAAGGATGCTAACAAATGCATAATGGTGGGAAGCAAAGAATTGTTTTGCCTGAAAATGAACGCAAAGTGGAGTTAAATTCGGATAAGAAATAAGAAGCGCATGAACTACATGCTCTTCGGACTAATCTCGAACCAAGAGATTGGCGATTTTCTTATATAGACTATGGTTTTATGGAATATTGCCAGAAGATCTCAAAGAAGCAGCAGCAATTCGAAAAAAATCAATCTGATTTTATTATAATGCTGAAGTTTAGACATTATATAGAAAATTTTAAGTAGGATTTTACTTCGTTAATTTTCTAACAAAGAAGTTTAGGAAGCACTTGAAGAAACTCAGAGCGGCATATGCGGAGCACATCAATCAGGACCGAAACTCTAGAATCGAATTCGAAGAATGTGATATTACTGGCCCTAAATGATGATAGACATAATTGCTTATGCCAGAAAATGCAGAGTCTGTCAAATACATGCAGACTTTATATATTAGGCACTAGAATATTTTCATCCAATGACAGCATCATGGTCATTTGAACAGTGAAAAATGGATATTATTGGGTCAATTTCGCTACCATCAACAAGGGGTCACCGGTTTATATTGGCTATAACAGATTACTTTTCAAATTGGACTAATGTCATTTCCCTAACTGAAGTGAAGACATCAAAAGAGATTAAATTCATAAAGCATCATGTCATATACCATTTCAAGGTGCCTAGGAGAATTGTTCATGACAACGGATCTCAATTAGTGAGTCAGTCATTATCCAGATTTTGCAATAAATATAGCATCGAAAGCGTGGCTTTATCTCCCTTCTATGTAGCCAATGGTTTAGAAAAAGCCTTCAATAAAACCATTGTTAAGCTACTTAAGATGTTTTAAGAAGTTCGTTTTATCCAACCAACACGATTGAGATGAAAAGCTTGGAGAATGTGTTTCGTCATACCGAATTTCTGTCATGACACCTACAAATACTACACATTTTTTTTGGTGTATGAATCCAAAGCAGTACTCTCTTTGGAGATCCAAATTCTATCATTACGAGTTGCATTAGTAACCAAAATGACACAAGAAGAGAGACATCGGCAAAGACTTCTAGAGCTTGAAGGATGACAAGCACCTCAAAGCTCAACAAAGCATTAATCTGCAAGAAGGAGCTCATTGCTATCAAGTTCTATCACGGAACAGTAAATATTTTGTTGCTCACTACTTCATCAATTTCCCCAATGGAGTACAGAGATGAAGATTTGCTAGTTTGTCGCCAACATGTAACTCTCCATACCAACTAGGGGTGTAAAATAAAAATGAATCCTATGTCTTTATAACAAAGGATAGAGGAAAAGTTTTGCATATAAACTCAAACTAAATCCTCACCAACCCCATCATGCTGGGGGTAAAAAGTATGGATCGCTCTAATTTAGTAAGGTTAAGAGAAGATGAAAATTTGACATTTAAGCCCAAATGAAATATTTAACAACTCATCATGCTAAGAAAAATAGTATGGCTAGTCCAATACAAACGGTGATTGATAAAGGCTAATCAAATCCATCTATAGTGGGGTTTGCCAAAAATTCTGTGAATATGTCATGTTAAGCTCTTATCTCTTACAGATTTGAAATTTTTATTCCTTCAAATTTGCTAAATTAAAATTATCTCTAGCAAAATAAAATTTCATTTCACCAAAACTTGCTAAGTTAAAAATTATCTCTGACAAAATAAAATTTTATTCCACCAAAATTTGCCAAATTAAAAATTACCTCAGCAGACCAAAATTCATTCTCCAAACTTACTAAGTTAAAAATTACCTCTGACAAAACAAAATTTCATTCCACCAAAATTTACCAAGTTAAATATTACCTCTGGCAAACCAAAATTCATTCCTCCAAACTTGTTAAGTTAAAAATTATCTCTAACAATTCAAAAAGCAGTTATACTATAAGTCACTGAATAGTTAAAATTACAACTTATTTAGAAAAGTTAATAATTACATCTATCATGTTTAAAAAAGTTATTCATTTATCAAGTAAACAGTTACGTTTGAATGAATGATAACAAAAAATTTTTCATTCTCAAAAATGTTCATTCATTATCATAAATTCATTACAAGTGTTCATTGACATCATACGGTAAATAAAAATTATTACAAACTACTAAGTCAAGAGAACCTTGATATTTTCTTCAATATCCCTTATTTCTAATCGGATGGCTTCATAAGCTTGGGCAAGAGCTTGCTTCTGCAATTCCTTTTCGCCGACGATTAAGAATTGCCAATTCTGTGTACTCAGCTATGTTAATATCAACATCGCTAATGACTTGATTAGTTCAAAGCTAGGTGTACAAAATGCATGTTTCCAATGCTCAACATGTGGATCCATAGAACTTGAAAACTGTGAAGGGCACTTTGAAAGTTACAAAGCTGTCTACAACCATTTATCATCCTTTCTTTATCTATGAAGGAATATGAAAGACAAGATGATAACAATACCATAGACCCGAAATCTTTTGTCTCATATAAAACACATGAGACTTTTTGGTTTTCCAAAGATATTAGAAAAAGTTGAGAAGCTTACGGGTATAAGCATTGTTTTAGAAATTCTAAAGAGTAATATCCTGCATCTTATCTAAAACTTTATCAAAAGACATAAGTGGAAAGAAATTCGCAGAAGTTGATAGAGTTTCAACAAGGAAAATTACTGTAGTTAAGGAAGATAATTATGGCTATAGGAATTTTTCCAATAGGATATTCCTTCTTTAACGAACCTAGAAGTAGACTAGTCCTAGGTTTGTCAACATCTTCAAGAGGCATAATATCTGGAGGTCTTATTAAATGTCAACCCCAATTCACTATGCCAATTAAAGAAGAGAATAAAAGAAGAGATCCAAAATACAAAACACAGACCCGCATTTTAAAATGCAAAGAAGTCCATGGCGATGAATCATAAAATCAAATGATACAAAAATCCATTGACTTACCACAAATCAAGGGTTTTTCCAAAATCATGGTAGAAGAAGATCCACATACAGAATGATTATAGAATGAAGAACTGCTTGTCATTTCCTCTATCAGAAGAACCCAAAAGTTTGATGGAGCGTAAAGAAGCTTGCAAGTAAAGAAAACTCAAGGATATGAAATATTTTTAGAATGACTTTTGAAAGAGACATGGTGTCTTATATAGAAGATTTGACGGCCGAGATATTCAACAAAAAAGATTTGATGAGTGAGATCTTCGGTTAGGATTTTCAACCCAAATCTCATGAAGATTTCATCATTAATCAGTGCATGAGATGCTTCGATCTCTGCATTAGAAAAGACTAAGTACATCGTATAGAAGACAAATGAGATCTTCAGGTAGAAAATTTGACTACCAAGATCTTTGGCTCGAATCTCGTAAGAATTTTCTCATTAATGAGCACATGGGATGATTCGATCTCTGCGCCAGAAAGGCAGAGAAAGTGGTGACGCTTCAAATATGCCACCTAAAGCATAGGCCTTTATTTTTAATACAATGTCGCATTTTTCTCTTAAAGCACAGACCCGCATATTAACTACAGGGTTGCATTTTTTCATTAAATTATCCAAACTATTTCAAAACACCTTCAAAGTTATGGAGTTTTTGAAAACTTTAAAAGGAATTTTGTTGGCAAATTTTTTAAGAAAAAGAAAGAAAAGAAGGACTCATAACGATAGCCAAAAAACTTAGTTAAGACATAGATCATCTATCATACAGAGATCCACATCTCAAAGCGAAGAAATACTAAAACGTGACCCTCACAGAGCCGCATTTTATCTTTTAGTTAGCCAAAATATTGATCTTCATCCAGAAAGACCCGCAAATTGGGCTGATAGAGATGGATCCCACATGATCGCGTTTTGCCTAGAATTTGGACTCAAATGCAAAGATTATATTATGGCCCACAAAGGCACATAAAAGCCAAAGATAACCCTATTTTAGCACAAATGCGAGTCCAGCTAAGAAACTAAAACAATGATCATCAATTAAAGAGAGATACACGATTATAACTATCTTCTGAGCTCACGACTAGAGAGCTAAATATAATTTACGCAAATTCTAGAGGGTCACGTCTCTATTCCAAAATTTTAAAAGATAAAAACTATTCTTATTTGTATCCAAATACAGGTCTAATCAAGCAAGACATACTACTGGAAGCTAAAATGCTGATCATTTACTATAGAGAGATCCGCGTCTGAATTTTCTGAGCTCATAATTGGAGCTAAGAACCACCAACATGCAAATCCCAGAGAGTCACATTTTTATTTTAGAGTCTCAAAAGATGAAAATCATTTTCCATGACACTCAAATGCTAGTCTGAGTATACCATGTGAACTATCAGAAGCCAAAATGCAGATATGAAGGTTGAGATTTTCGTTTCAATTATAAATCCAGAGGATCAAAAACGTCGTTTACAAATCATGAAGATTTAATATAAATCTAAAAAATTAAAAGACAGAAAATTAATCCTTAATTAAGGAGGCGATTAATTGGACCGTTACACCAATTCAAGAATTTCCAAACCTCTATAAATAGCCAAAGGCTAGGATAGAAAATGAGTTACACACAGGTTGGTTACACAGACCAGAGATTTGATTACTCAATAGATCATCTTCATTTGAACACTTGTGTTAAGATCTAGAGCCCTTGTATCCCAGAGCCTTAAAAAGACTGCCAACTGAAGAACTTGTTCGGAGTATCAATAGAGAGTATGATCGTTCTCCACGGCTACTACAGGATCGTTCTCCACGGCTACTACAGAACCCGACATTAAACAAAGAGGGAATTAGACTTTTCTCATATTATGTAAATGGAAAACCGTTATAATTGTAAACTTTCTATTGAAAAGTTGTCAATAAAAAATTTTGCAATTTTCATGGCAAACACTTCCCACTTTATAGAATGTGCATTTTAGGCATAAAATTTGGTGCGTGCAAGGATCCCATCAATGTCCTACTAGTCCCGAAATTCTATTTGTATTATATATGTGTAATATCTCCAAGTTTGAGCTACATATATCTCTTTTTTGAGTCTGATCGCACCAAATAAGGTTACCAAAATCAATTTTGGATACCGAAATAATTTTTGATAGATATAATTTTAAATTCGTAACTTCAAATGACATTTGATCTTCTCAGTCAATAGATTTCTAATATTTATGATTTTTAGAAATTTTTCTTACGAGCGTGAAAAATATTTCCAAATATACTAATTTAATAATATTAAAATTATTCTTCCAATTATTTCGGAATTTTAGTTCTTTTATTTCGAATATCGAAATGACAAACAGATAATTTTCTAGTATTCCTCTTTTTGAGTACTACATCCGACATTAAATTTGTAGCATTTGGAGAATATTATACAGAACCGAAATTATTAAATAAATTAATAATTAGATAATTAAGTTCTACTGAGCTTCTTCCATCTCAGAGGCGGTGGCCTTAGTAATTGAGGCGGTGGCCTTTTCGGAAAGCCAATTAGCAGAGGGGGTTGAGAAGATAAAAAGCCAACAGAAAAAAAAAAAAGAAAAACAAAACAAAACAAAACAAACCAATTACTTTTTCTTTTCTTCTCATTCTCTTGCTAGAATCACTCTCCGTCTCTTTTTATTCTTTCTCTCGCCATAACTAACACAACAAAGAAAAAAAAGGGAAAAAGAAAGAAAAAATAAATCAAATCGAGGAATTGAGATCAAGAAGAGGAATGTAAAACTATTATTCTTTATTCATTTTTTGAAATTTTATTTAATTTATATTTATGTACGTAAATTATTTAGTGAATATTCATGGCTTATAATATGGACTATTATTTTATAAATATACTTGGCTCATATTTTGGACTATCAAAAACTGAACCAGATTATTGGATCAGTTTTGACATCCACCAATATTGTAATATTTATACTTCCTGATGCATAAAAAAATTAATTTAGAAACAATTTTCATGCCAATTTAACACAGAACTTCAAATAAGGGATCAACTAATGGTAGCAAAATAAACTGGGCATATTTGCATATAGTAGTCTAAAGGTACAGAACATATAAATATTGTTTCTAATTGTTTCTAATTTTATATTTATAAACTAATTTATATTTATACAACCAGTTGGCCAGTTTCTAGGTGTCCCAAAATAATAAAAAGAATAATAGTAATAATATAATTTAAATATATTATGTAGAACTCGCATTTATACAATATCTTTTTCTGCATGAATATAATCTCATTTGGACTCATCTGGACATTAAGGAATTAATTCGTGCATGCTAGCTAAACTCATTTGGACATTTAAGGAGTTGACTCATGCATTGCTCATTCTAACTACACCTCACGTTGTGTCAGAAATTAATGTCAATATGAATAAATATTTTTAAAATAGACCAAGCAAGTTACAAGTTAAAAGAAATTCTTACTGGCAAAAGGTTTGGCTTGATTCAAAACAAGATACAAATTATTAAATAGTTGAAATTGCCAAATACTATTATTCTTTATTGTTCCCTTGTATAACAACACAACACTATTCACTATGAAAATTCATTCGTAAGGGAAACAAGACTCTTTGTTGATGCTTCATATATAATATTCTTGCATCGCCATTGCATGTTACCTCTTATTTTCTAAATATCATGTCCGCGTGTAACAAAGCAATTAACATTGACTATTCCTTCTCATTTTATGAAATTACATTGCTTAATCAAACAACCAATTACCTTGCAACAAACTAATTACCTTACTAATAAAATATGAGTTACTAGCTTATATTTTAGTTTCCTTTGTTTAAATCAGAAACAGATGAGAGATGTGTCTTCTAGCACTTTTTAGCATTGCCCTTGATGGAGTTTTCAACGTACATATGTCACATGAGATGAGTATCTTGATTTGTCCATGATCAGCGTAAAAGTTCAATATCGATTCAAGCATGCAACATAGATGTGCTGACCAAAGTGAATGAGATATTATTCATGGGAACATGATGACAAGTCTCTTGTATCTTGATTACATGATATGAAATTTTCTTGTGATACGTTTGTACATGATCTTGAATTTTAATTTCTAAATTCTTATTTATCGTGATAAAAATATGTACATAGTTTGACTTGATAAGCCACGTGTTTTCATTAATTCATGTACATCGTATATCATTGACATGGGAACTAGAGAAAACTGTATGATAAATAAGTACCGTATTATATAAAGATCTTATTGGCCAACTTCTTGATTAAGGTGTTGAGTAATTTTATTACAGTAACACTAGGTGGTACTGGGCTACCGTCTGATATATGAGTTACTATAAAGGTGATGTCTGTTACTGTGTCATAGTACAAGGTTTAACTTGAGCACCTAGCAGTGTGTTATACTTCAGTGCCATGGATTTGGGCTGGGTACTGGGTATGTATGGGCACTTATACTATATGAAAAATTCCGTGCCATCTTATCCATCATTTATTTTCAAATACTAACAAGAACCTGACGTAGACTTGTTATTTTTACATGGTATTTACCTGATATTTGCAAATAACATATATAGTCTTACTATTCTATTATTCATTATTCACGTGACACATTTAATACCAACACAAGTTATTCATATATTTCTTATCTCGAGTACTGTGATAGTATATATATCTTTTTCTTTGTATTACTTGCTGAGTTTAATCCTCTAGGTTTTAAACCCTGATTTAGAAGATGAAAACCCTGATTTAGAAGATGAAAAAAAAGAACCAGCCCCAACTAAAGACCCATACTACATTGATCAGACCGAGTAATAATAGGCAAGTGAAGTACTTTCTAGAGACCATTTGTATATATTTATTTATATTTCGTTTTGCCCGGGCACTGCTTTTCTCTTTTGTGTTCATATTCAGAGCAGTGTGCCATTTTATATAACTAACTCTTTATATAAATAAAATCTTTTCAGTTTCAGACATGTTATTTATTCATCTGATTATGGAATAGTTACAATTATTCTAAGATTTTGTGACTATTGGGTTGTCTAGTACAAATTTAAGTAGAGTTTTTCGTTTTGGAAAACAGTTGAAAAACAGGGTTGTTACATGTTGGTATCAGAGTCTAGGTTTAAGTAGAAGACCATATGACTACTGTCATATAAGAACATGTTTATGACTTATTCTTAATAATTGTTCCTTATTTTAGGATAACTATTTGCTCTAGTATCGTACCTATCCTACCATATCAAATTTGTTTGAAACATCTATCTTTGAAATTTCATTATTGGTTTTTTTCTTGTCCGTTATGGAATAATATGTATCCAATTTTCGACTAATATGTCTCTTAGTGATTAATGATAGAGAATTTTATGTCAACTTGCTAATTATGACTGGAATAGGTTATGATATTATCCTAGGTATAGAATAGTTGAGTACCTCCCATGCGGTGATAGATTGTAGAAGAAGAAGAGTAATATTTCAGATTCCTGGTTGTTCGGAGTTTGAATGCTATGGAAGTAGAAGAAGAAATAATTCCAGTAGTATCATAATTCTTATATATATTTCCTAAAGAGATACCTAGATAACCACAAATAAGGACAGTAGAATTTACTATTGATATTATCCTTGGAGAAGAACAGTTTGTAGGCCACATTAGCAAATAGGAATTGCAGAATTAAAAGAAGTTAAGAGATAAGTAGATGAGCTATTGAAATTGAATTTTGTCAGACCTAGAGTTCTGCCTTGGAGAGCTCCAGTATTATTGGCAGGAATAAAGGATGGGAGTTAAAAATTATGTGTGAACTATAGATGTTTGAATGAAGTAACAATCAAGAATAAATATCCATTACAGAGGATAACTGATTTGTTTGATCAAATGGGTGGAGCAAGAGTATTCTCGAGGATAAATCTTCGTTCTGAATTCTATCAAGTAAGCATGCGAATAGAAAATATTCCAAAAACCGCTTTTAGAACCGGACGTGATCATTATGAATAATAGTGATGTCGTTTGGAGTGACTAATGCTCTAGCAGTATTTATAAATTTGATAAACTATATTTATCTCAGTATTTAGATAAATTTATAGTAGTATTTATTGATGATATACTAGTCTACTCCGAGAATAGAGAAGAGCATGTTGAGTATCTGAAGACAGTTTTGCAGACTCTGAAAGAGCAAAAATTATATAAAAAACTGAGTAAATAAATTTTGATTGAATAAGATTGCTTTCTTAGGTCATATAGTTTCTGGAGATGATGTATCAGCCGACCCTAAAGAGATAGGAGTTATGATAGATTGGCATGTGCCAAAATCAGTATCGAAGATTTGAAACTTTCTAAGATAGCTGGGTATCATTGAACATTTGTATAAGATCTAGCGAGACTGTATCACTTTAAATAAACTTAGTAGAAAATGAGTGGAATATCTCTGGAAGAAGAGTGTGAAAACGTATTTGAAAAATTGAAATGAAGGTTAATAACAACACCCATATCACCAATTTCCAGACAACTCTGGATGAATGAAAATTTATGATGTTTCAAATTAGGAATTGGGATGTGTGTTAACATATAATGGAAGAGTGATTGAATTTGAATCTTATCCTTAAGTTTCCTGAGAAAAAGAAGAATGAATGTCATAGCTGAAAAAAATTGTGGATATTAAGCATAGGAGATATAACTTTGAGTTTGCACTTCTCTAAGAAAGAAAAAGGGAATTAAGTTAGAAATATTGATAAATTGAAAAATCAAAATCGGTAAACTTTTCAAACTAAGCATAGTTGGCAAGGTTAGCTAGGCAAATAGACTAGGAAGTACGGAACAACCTGAGTGAAAGTGAATGTAAAGGATATAAGGAGATCTTAGAAGGCTGAAGATTTTATAAATCAGTGAAATTGAAAAGTAGACAAGAAATTAATGATGAACTATACTATAGGAAGACAAATTTCATTATGCTAGAACGTGACATTATATCCTATTATTTAAGTTTGGTTTTGTCTTTCCAGATGATTGTCTTACTCCATTATTTTTATTGATCGTTCTCATTTGGCATTTCGTATTTCTCATCGGAACTTTAACCTAAATGGTTCATGTCTTGAATATTTTGTATATTACAAGTTTTATTGAGTATACGAGGCAGTTGTAGAGGTTTATTCTCTGGCACCAGCAATTGCAGTAGCTTGATAAGATCATTTTGTGTGATTGAATTTTATAATTAGTCATGAATTTATTTCTTATCTTGTATCTCTACCATTCACAGTCTTTTTACATCGGCATTGTAATAATTTAAATTTTTTTCTCTTCTAGAATCTATTACAATACATAATAGGATCTTAGGAATGGACTCTACAAAAATATTTATTACTTGTAGCTTATCCATTACTTAATTAGGATGACATGACACTTCAAATTAGTAGCAGCTATTTCTGATTAAACTTTATCTTACTTTGGCATTCCTTCATCCAAATAAAATTTTAAAAACAAATTGAAAATCTTGTATACCCATTACCATTCCTACCAAAGACGTAAATCGTTCATGATGTATTTCATAAATCGTAGTTGAGAAAGAGCTTAGATGAAAGTACAGAGTAGTGGATCTTTCAAAATTGGATTTGAGATCGGTTCTAAAATATGAGAAGCAATCTGTAACAATTATTAACTAACAAGAGAAAGTCTTGAAGGATCAATTAATATTATTAGTTTGTGTTTCGTGTGATACACAATTATCGAGAGATTCTATTTAGAAGCTTGAGGAAGATATCATGATAAAGTTTCTATATCTTTTCTCATGATCAGCTGTGTCAATTGGATTTACTTTAATATCAGTACATACCCGTATATATTGTCATGTCTTTCAATTTGGAACTTCGAGAACGAAATTCTTTGTTAGGTAGATAGAATATAATATCACAAAATTCGAGTTACCTATATCCCTCTTTTGAGTTTGATCATGCCATATAAGTTACCGAACTCAATTTTAGATACCGAAATAATTTTTGCTGGACGTAACTTTAGATCCATAACTTTCAATGACATTCAGTCTTTACTATTATTAATTTTATAATATTCAGAATTTTTAGAAATTTTTCTTGCGAGCGCAAAAAATATTTTCAAATTTATAATATTAAAATTATTCATCCAATTATTTCAGAACTTTGATTCTCTTATTCCGGATATCGAAATAACAAATGAATAATTTTCTAGTATTTCTCTCATTGAGTACTACGCCCGATATTAAATTAGTAGCATTTGGAGAATATTATACGAAACCAAAATTATTAAATAAATTAATAATTAAGCCTTACTGAGCTTCATCCATCTCAGAGGTAGTGGGCTTAGTAATTGAGGCGGTGGCCTCTTCGGAAAGCCAATCAACAGAGGGGATTTAGAAGATAAAAGGCCAACAGAAAAAAAAAAAGAAAAACAAAAACAAAAACAAAACAAAACAAACCACTTCCTTCTTCTTTTTTTCTCATTCTCTCTCTCTCTCCAGAATCACTCTACCACTCTTTTCATTCTCTCTCTCGCCAGAACCAACACAACAAAGAAAAAAAAAGGAAAAAGGAAGGAAAAATAAATCGAATCGGGGAATCGAAATAAAAAAAAAGTAAGTAACATTGTTATTTTTTATTTATTTCTTGAAAATTTATTTAATTTATATTTGTGTACATAAACTATTTGTTGAACATTGTTGGCTTATAATTTGGACTATTATTTTATAAATATGCTCGGCTTACATTTTTGACTATCGATTGGTATCGAAAACTAAACCGGATTATTTGGTCAGTTTTGACATACACCAATATTGTAATATTTATACTTCCTGATATATAAAAAAATTAATTTAGAAACAATTTTCATGCCAATTTAACACAGAACTTCAAATAAGGGATCAATTAAAAGTGGCAAAATCAACTAGGCGTATTTGCATATGGTAGACTAAAAGTACAGAACATATAAATATTGTTTCTAATTGTTTCAAATTTTATATTTATAAACTTTTTTATATTTATACAACTAGTTGGTCAGTTTCTATGTGTCCCAAAATAATATAATTTAAATATATTATGTCTAACAATGATAGGTTGAACTTGTATTTATACAATATCTGTTTGTGCATGAATATAAACTCATCTGGACTCATCTGGATATTTAAGGAATTAATTCATGCATGCTAGCTAAACTCATCTGGACATTTAAGGAGTTGAATCATGCATTGCTCATTCAAACTGCGCACCTCAGGTTGTGTCAGAAATTAATGTCAATATGAATAAGTATTTTAGAAATAGACCAAGCAAGTTACAAGTTAAAAGAAGTTCTTACTGGCATAAGGTTTGGCTTGATTCAAAAAAAGATAAAAATTATTAAATAGTTAAAACAACCAAACACTATTATTTTTTATTGTTCCCTTGTATAATAGCACAACACTATTCACTATGAAACTTAATTCATTCGTAAGGGAAAGAAGACTCTTATTTGACGCTTCATATATAATATTCTTGCATCCCCATTACATGTTACCTCTCATTTTCTAATTATCCTGTCCACGAGTAACAAAGCAATTAACATTTACTATTCCTTCTCATTTTATGAAACTAGATTACTTAATCAAACAACTAATTACCTTGCAACAAACTAATTACCTTACTAATAAAATATGAGTTATTAGCTTATATTTTAGTTTCACTTGTTTTATGAATTAATTCACAAACTGAGAGATGTGTCTTCTAGCATTTTTTAGCATTGCACTTAGGTGGAGTTTTCAACTTACATGTCACATGAGATGAGTATCTTGATCTGTCCATAATTAGTGTAGAGGTTAAATATCGATACAAACATGCAATATAGATGTGCTGACCAAAGTGAATGAGATATTATTCATGGGAATATGATAACAAGTTTCTTGTATCTTGATTATATGATATGAAGTATCTTTTTGATACGTGTGTACATAATCTTGAATTTTGATTTCTAAATTTTTATTGCTCGTGATAAAGACATGTACATAGTTTGACTTGATAAGCCACGTATTTCTATTAATTTATGTATATCATGTATCATTGACATGGGGACTGGGGGAAACTGCATGATGGATAAGTACCGCATTGCATAAGGATCTAGTTAGCCAACTTCTTGATTAAGATGCTGACGACTTTTACTGCAGCAGTACTGGGTGGTACTGGGTCATCGTCTGATACATGAATTACCATAAGGGTGATATCAATTACTGTTTCACAATATGGGGTTTGACTTGAACACCTAACGGTGTGTCATGGTTCAGCGCTATGAGTTTGGGTTGGGTCCAGGTATATACGGGTACTTGTACAATATTAAAAATTTTGCACAACCATTTTATCCATTATTTTGTTTCAAATACTAACAAAAACATGACTTAAACTTGTCAGTTTTACATGGTATTTACCAGATATTTGCAAATGATATATATAGTCTTGTTATTCTATTATTCATTATTTACATGACATGTTTAACAGCAACACAATTTATTCATATATTCTTTATCTCCAGTACTATTATAGCACATATATCTTTTTTTTTTGTGTTACTTGCTGCATTTAATCCTTGGATTTTGAATCGAGATTTAGAAGGCGAAAAAGGAGAACCTGCCCCAACTGAAAATCCATACTTCATTGATGGACTGAGTGATAGTAGACAAGTAAAGTACCTTTTAGAGACACTTTGTATATATTTATTTATATTTCTTTTTACCTGGGCACTGTTTTTCTCTTTTGTGTTAATATTTAGAGCTATGTATCATTTTATGTAACTAACTCTTTATATAAATAAAATCTTTTCAGTTTAAGACGTGTTATTTATTGATCTGATTGTGGCAGTATTTACGGTTATTCAAAGATCCCGTGATTGTTAGGTTGTCTAGTATAAATTTAAGTAGCGTCCTCCGTTTTGGGAAGCAGTTGAAAAACGGGAGCGTTATAATATACCATCCTCACTTCCTCTTTTCTACATGCAAATATTAGTAATTGGGTTAAATTAATCTTCAATTCACATATCCCAACTATGTTAAACATCCAGTGGGCATGTTCGAACTACATGAGATGTAAAGAGCGCACCATAATCAAGTGTGTCATGAACTATAATATGTTGTGACCCTTCTAACTCATGAAATAGCTCAAGCTCCTCTACAAAAAATCCTCAAAGATTTGCTCACTTGTGAGTTGCACACTTGGAAAAGTGTCACTATACATAAAGTCTGTGTGTGCCAACTTGTCTAATAAAATGAGCTCGTTTTCAAAGGGTTCAACATTAGCACAAGAGGTGGAATCAGTGTGTATATTATTGCTAATGGAGCCCTATTGCCGCAACGGGTTTCGGTACACCAAAACGGGTCCAAAACCAGCCCAAATCTATTATGATATAGTATAAATATGGGGTTGTGTGGCTAGGGTTTGGATGGGCCAAAAGAAAAAAAAAAGCTACAGCTGCTTAGCCTGGCTGACATAAACAAAAGAAAGAAAAGGTGTTGTTTTTGTTTTGGTTCGACTGAAGCAGGAAAATAAAAAGTTGTGGCCTCCTTTTTTTGTTTTGGTTCCACTGAAGCAGGAAAACAAAAGGTGGTGAGGCTCCTTTTGATTGTTCTTTTTTCGGCGGCCGAAGAACAAGGAGAAGTTTGGCGGCTACAACACAAAACAAGGAGGTTGAGGTTTGATCTGAATTCTTGTGTTATTTCTTTCTAATTTCTCTTGTGGTTGAGAACTAGAAAGTTGTAATCCTCTTTTGATATAGTGGAAGTGTTTTGATCATGTCCCCATAGACGTAGGCATATTGCCGAATCACGTTAAATCTGCGTGTTCGCTGTCTCCACTATTTTTTCTCTTCAGTTAACTATTTGATTCCGCTGGTTGTTGCATTGGTTTTATTCCACTATTTTTTACTAACAATTAGTATCAGAGCCGTGGTTCGGATCAGATTTTGCTCAAATCGGTGTTGATTTTGAGTGGGAGTTATGGCGGAAGATAGGAAGGGAAAGATTAAAAAATTTGATGAGATAGATTTTCAATGGTGGAAGTTACAGATGGAAGATTATTTATATCAAAAGAATTTACATCAACCACTATTTGGAGAAAACCCTAAAAAGATGACAGATGAGGAGTGGAAATTGTTGGACAGTAAGGTTTTGGCGCAGGTTCGATTGTGCCTGACAGAGCAGGCTGTGTTCAACGTCTCCAAGAAGAAAACCACTTCAGCTTTGATGTCAGCGTTAGCTAAATTTAATGAGAAGTCGCCTGCTTCAAATAGAGTGTTTCTATTAAAAAAGTTGTTCAACTTGAGGATATCTTCTGATAGTTCAGTTGTTAATCATTTAAATGAATTTAACATATTATGGGCACAACTTGAATCCTTAGATTTTGTCTTTACTGATGACATTAAAACTTTGATATTTATGTGTTCATTACCGGATAATTGGAGAATATTGTTATGACCATCAGTAATGCTTCCAATACTACTCTTAAATTTGATGATATTGTGAGTACAATCGTGAGTGATGAATTGATGAAAAAGAGTATGGTTGAGAGCACAGTTAGTACTACTATGTCTATTGATAATGACAGAAAGAAGGAGAGAGGTAGAAATTTAAGCAGAGAGTCGAATCTAAGAGGAAGATCAAAATTTAAAAAAAAGTTCAAGGAAAAATTAGTGTCTTGGAAATGTAAAACAGAGGGTCATATGAAAAAGGATTATCCAAATAAAGACAAAGAAGGAGCGAATGTGGTGAATCCAAGTAATGATTATGATGATTTGTGATTGTCTTCTCATACAGAATCAAGGTCAGATCTGTGATTTGTGGATTCAGGAGTTTCGTTCCATTGCACTGCTTGCAAAGAATGGTTTGAGAATTATGTCCAAGATGATTTTAGGCATGTGACTATTGGTAATGGGTAGAAATGCAAGATTGTCGGTAAGGAGACAATTCAGTTGAAATTGCACAATGGTGAAAAGTTACTTTTACAAGAAGTCAGGCACATACCAGATTTGAAGAAGAATTTAATATCTGTTAGTAAGCTGGATGGCGAAATTTATCAAATCTCATTTGAGAGGAAACTGTGGAAGATCAGTAAAGGAGAAATGGTAGTGGTCATGGGTGAGAGAGTGGGAACTTTATATTTACTCTCAAACTCAGTAGATCACGTTGTTTCTTTACCACCGTGAAGGAGAAGGCTACCTTATAGTATCAGAGGCTCGGTCACTTGAGCGAGAGTAGCATGAGGATATTGCAATCCAGAGATAAGTTGACAGATATGAAATATGCTAACTTTGATTTCTATGAGAACTGTGTGTTTGGAAAACAGAAAAGAGATAGTTTTATGAAGGATGACAAGGAAAAGAAAACCGAGAGATTGAAGTTGGTGCATATAGATGTATGGAGGCCTTCTTCGGTGAAATCTCTTGGAGGTAATTCTTATTTTGTCACTTTTATAAATGATGCAAGCAGAAAAATATTGGTGTTTGCACTTAAGCAGAAATCCGATGTCTTCAAGATTTTCAAGGTATAGAAAGCTCTTATTGAGAATGAAATAGATTTGAAGGTGAAATGTCTATTGTCAGACAATGGTGGGAAATTTTGCAATAGGAAATTCGATGACTATTGCTCTACCCACGGGATCAGGAGAGTGAAGACTGTACCGAGGACACCGCAGCAGAATGGCGTGGATGAGAGGATGAATAGAACCATTTTGGAGCAAGCTCGGAATATGAGACTACAAGCAGGTTTGCCTTTGCAAGTTTGGGGAGCTGCTGTAGATACAGCAGTCTAT
This sequence comes from Dracaena cambodiana, assembly GCA_036321105.1. Classification (NCBI taxonomy): domain Eukaryota; kingdom Viridiplantae; phylum Streptophyta; class Magnoliopsida; order Asparagales; family Asparagaceae; genus Dracaena; species Dracaena cambodiana. Next base: position 24,731,436 of record JAYEPQ010000016.1, read on the forward strand.
CTAATCAACAGGTATCCAGGTAGTGGTTTAGATGGAGGAATTCCAGAGGAGGTGTGGTCAGGTAAGATTGTGAATTATTCATTCTTAAAAGTACTCGGTTGTATAGCATATACACATGTGGATCATGAGATGAGAAAAAAGTTTGATTCTAAATCTCAGATGTGTGCATTCATTGGATATGGTGGCGACGAATATGGTTATCGCTTATGGGATTATGAGCATAACAAGATAATTCGTAGCAGAGATGTAGTATTTAATGAGGGCTGTATGTATAAAGACCGAATGGAAAGTAAGAGTGACAATGCAGTGGAGAAACAGCACTTGGAGCTGGATGAGCCACAGGATGGGATGGATCCTATTAATAAAAGAAAAGAAAAAATACCTACATCTGAAGGGGAAGAAATGGCTACACCTGAGAATACACAAGTTTCAGATGAGACCGAACAGAAGAGAGAGCCACTGACTGAAGTAGATGGTTTCAGTACTTCATCAGAGAGTGTTCCCACTTTGAGGATGAGCACGAGGATAAGGAAGCCAATCCAAAAACTTTGTTTTCCATTATATCATGTTTTGTATACTGATGCAGGTGAACCAGAGAGTTACCAAGAGGTTATGCAGGATAAATTTCGTTTTAAGTGGGAGCAAGCTATGCATGATGAGATGTCTTCTTTGGAGGAGAATCACACATGGGAATTGGTGAAGCGACCGGAAAAGATGAAAATATTGCATAACAAGTGGGTATACAGGGTAAAACATGAGGCAGCAGGGACACAAAAGTTCAAAACTAGACTTGTGGTGAAGGGTTACGGTCAGAGAAAAGGTATTGGCTTCAATAAAATATTTGCACCTGTTGTCAAGATAACTTCTATCAGAGCAATACTAAGTATTGTGGCTATGAAAGGATTATATTTAGAGCAGCTCGATGTGAAGACTTCTTTCCTTCATGGTGATTTGGAGGAGGAAATATATATGAAACAGGCGGAGGGATATGAAGTTAAAGGAAAGGAGAATTGGGTATGTCGACTGAAAAAGAGCTTGTATGGGTTGAAACAAGCGCCGAGGCAATAGTATTTGAAGTTTGACAAGTTTATGTTGGATTCGGATTTTGCCAGAAGCAATTCAGATCATTGTGTATATCTACAAAACTTTAAGGATGGTAACTTTATTATACTTACTTTGTTTGTAGATGATATGCTTGTGGCAGGTACATGCATGAAGAAAATTAATGATCTGAAAAGAAAGTTGGCAAGGAGATTCTCTATGAAGGACATGGGTGAGGCTAAACAACTTCTTGGGATGCAAATTACCCGAGATAAGAAAAACAAGAAATTGTGGTTATCTCAGGAGGGGTACATCAAGAAGGTGTTGGAGAGATTCAACATGGATAATGCAAAACCGGTAACTACAGCTCTTGGTGGACAGTTAAAACTATCAAAAGAGCAAGGTGCTAAGACAGATGAGAAAATGAGACAGATGGAGAATGTGCCTTATTCATCAGCCGTTGGGAGTTTTATGTATGCAATGGTGAGTACAAGACCAGATATTGCACATGCAGTGGGAGTAGTAAGTAGATTCACGAAGAACCCTGGGAAGAAACATTGGCAAGCGGTGAAGTAGATTTTCAGGTATTTGAAAGGTACTTCAAAATATTGTTTATGTTTTGGGGGTGATAACATTGATGTGCAAGGTTTTATAGATTCGGATCATGCGGGTGATAGAGACAATGGCAGGAGCACCACAGGTAATGTCATTACTGTAGGAGGGACAGCGGTAAGCTGAGTTTCAAGATTACAATTAATTGTTACTTTATTTTCAACAGAAACTGAGTATGTTGCAGCTATAGAAGCAAGTAAGGAGTTTATTTGGTTGCAGCGATTGATGAGTGAGTTGGGTTTTGTTGGAGTGGATTGCAGGTTGTTCAGTGACAGTCAAAATACAATTCATCTTGCTAAGAACTCGGCGTATCATTCACGGACTAAACATATTCACTTGAAATATCACTTCATTAGATTCTTATTAGAGGATGGCCAATTGAAGTTGGAGAAGATTGATGGCAGTAAGAATCCTGCAGATATGTTGACAAAACCAGTTGATGGGAAAAAGTTGAGCTATTGCTCAACTTTGGTGCATTTGTGTTGAATGCTGAAATTGGGACTTTGAACGATCGAGGTAAAAACTTTGGACACTGGGATTATCATGTATAGAGATTACATTTTTAGCAATTGGTCTCCAAGTGGGAGATTGTTGCTAATGGAGCTCATTGCCGTAATGGGTTTCGGTACACCGAAACGGGTCTAAAACCGGCCCAAACCCGTTATGATATAATATATATATGGGGTGTGGTGCTAGGGTTTTGGCGCAGGTTTTGGCGCAGGTTCGATTGTGCCTGACAGAGCAGGCTGTGTTCAACGTCTCCAAGAAGAAAACCACTTCAGCTTTGATGTCAGCGTTAGCTAAATTTAATGAGAAGTCGCCTGCTTCAAATAGAGTGTTTCTATTAAAAAAGTTGTTCAACTTGAGGATATCTTCTGATAGTTCAGTTGTTAATCATTTAAATGAATTTAACATATTATGGGCACAACTTGAATCCTTAGATTTTGTCTTTACTGATGACATTAAAACTTTGATATTTATGTGTTCATTACCGGATAATTGGAGAATATTGTTATGACCATCAGTAATGCTTCCAATACTACTCTTAAATTTGATGATATTGTGAGTACAATCGTGAGTGATGAATTGATGAAAAAGAGTATGGTTGAGAGCACGGTTAGTACTACTATGTCTATTGATAATGACAGAAGGAAGGAGAGAGGTAGAAATTTAAGCAGAGAGTCGAATCTAAGAGGAAGATCAAAATTTAAAGAAAAGTTCAATGAAAAATTAGTGTCTTGGAAATGTAAAACAGAGGGTCATATGAACAAGGATTATCCAAATATAGACAAAGAAGGAACGAATGTGGTGAATCCAAGTAAAGATTATGATGATTTGTGATTGTCTTCTCATACAGAATCAAGGTCAGATTTGTGATTTGTGGATTCAGGAGCTTCGTTCCATTGCACTGCTTGCAAAGAATGGTTTGAGAATTATGTCCAAGATGATTTTAGGCATGTGACTATTGGTAATGGGCAGAAATGCAAGATTGTCGGTAAGGAGACAATTCAGTTGAAATTGCACAATGGTGAAAAGTTGCTTTTACAAAAAGTCAGGCACATACCAGATTTGAAGAAGAATTTAATATCTGTTAGTAAGCTGGATGGCGAAATTTATCAAATCTCATTTGAGAGGAAACTGTGGAAGATCAGCAAAGGAGAAATGGTAGTGGTCATGGGTGAGAGAGTGGGAACTTTATATTTACTCTCAAACTCAGTAGATCACGTTGTTTCTTTACCACCGTGAAGGAGAAGGCTACCTTATAGTATCAGAGGCTCGGTCATTTGAGCGAGAGTAGCATGAGGATATTGCAATCCAGAGATAAGTTGACAGATATGAAATATGCTAACTTTGATTTCTATGAGAACTGTGTGTTTGGAAAACAGAAAAGAGATAGTTTTATGAAGGATGACAAGGAAAAGAAAACCGAGAGATTGAAGTTGGTGCATACAGATGTATGGAGGCTTTCTTCGGCGAAATCTCTTGGAGGTAATTCTTATTTTGTCACTTTCATAAATGATGCAAGCAGAAAAATATTGGTGTTTGCACTTAAGCAGAAATCCGATGTCTTCAAGATTTTCAAGGTATGGAAAGCTCTTATTGAGAATGAAATAGATTTGAAGGTGATATGTCTATTGTCAGACAATGGTGGGAAATTTTACAATAGAAAGTTTGATGACTATTGCTCTACCCACGGGATCAAGAGAGGAAAGACTATATCAAGGAACCGCAGTAGAATGGCATAACTAAGAGGATGAATAGAACTATTTTAGAGCGACCTCAGAGTATGCGACTATATGCAGGTTTGCCTTTGCAACTTTGGAGAGCCGCTGTAGATACGGCAGTCTATCTGATCAATAAGAGTCCGGATAGTATTTTAGATGGAGAAATTCTAGAGGAGGTGAGGTCTGCTAAGAGTGTGAATTATTCATTATTAAAGGTATTCGGTTATATAGCATATGCACATGTGGATCATGAGATGAGAAAGAAGTTTAATTCTAAATCTCAGAAGTGTGCATTCATTGGATATGGTGGCGACGAATATGGTTATCGCTTATGGAACTATGAGCATAACAAGGTGATTCGTAGCAGAGATGTAGTATTCAATGATAGTTGTATGTATAAAGACCGAATGGAGAGTAAGAGTGAGAAAACAGTTGAGAAAGAGAACTTGGAGCTGGATGAGCCACATGATGGGATGGATCCCATGAATAAAAGAAAGGAAGAAATACATATATCTGAAGGGAAAGAAATTGCTATACCTAAAAATACACAAGGTTCAGATGAGACCGAACAGGAAAGAAAACTACTGACTAAAGTAGATAGTTCTTCATTAGAGAGTGTTCTCTCTTTGAGGAGGAGCACGAGAATAAGGAAGCTAACTCAAAAATTTTGTCTTCCTTTATATCATATTTTGTATATTGATGCAGGTGAATCAGAGAGTTACCAAGAGACTATGCATGATAAGTTTTTTCTTAAATGGGAGCAAGCCATGCGTGATGAGATGTCTTTTTTGGAGGAGAATCACACATGAAAATTGGTGAAGTGACCGAAAAAGATGAAAGTATTGCATAACAAGTGGGTATATAGGGTGAAACATGATGCATGAGAGACACAAAAATTCAAGGCTAGACTTATGGTGAAGGGATACGGTCAGAGAAAAGGTATTGACTTCAATGAAATATTTGCACCTGTTATTAAGATGACTTCTATCAGAACAATACTGAGTATTATGGCTGTAAAAGGAATGTATTTAGAGCAGCTTGTTGTAAAGACTACGTTTCTTCATGGTGATTTGGAGAGAAAATATACATGGAACAGCCGTAGGGATATGAAGTTAAAAGAAAAGAGAATTTGGTATGTCGACTGAAAAGGAGTTTGTCTGCATTGAAACACGTACTGAGGCAATGGTACTTGAAATTCGACAAGTTTATATTGGATTCGGATTTTACCTGATGCAATTCAGATCATTGTGTATATCTATAAAATTTTAATGATGGTAACTTTATTATCTTACTTTGTATGTAGATGATATGCTTGTGGCAGGTACATACATAAAGAAAATCAATGATATGAAGAGAAAGTTGGCAGGGAGATTCTCTATGAAGGATATGGGTGATGCGAAATAACTTCTTGGGATGCAAATTATCCGAAATAAGAAAAATAAGAAATTATGGTTATCTCAGAAGGGGTACATCAAGAAAGTGTTGGAGAGATTTAACATGAATAATGCAAAATCGATAACTACAGCTCTTAGTGATTAGTTTAAACTGTCAAAAGAGTGAGGTGCTAAGACAGATGAAGAGATGAGACACATGAAGAATGTGCCTTATTCATCGGCCATTGGGAGTCTGATATATGCAATGTTGAGTATAAAACCAGATATTACATATGCAGTGGGAGTAATGAGTAGATTCATGAAGAATCTTGAAAAGGAACATTGGCAAGCAGTGAAGTAGATTTTCAGGTATTTAAAAGGTATTTCAAAGTATTATTTGTGTTTTGGGGGTGATAACATTGATGTGCAAGATTTTATGGATCTGGACCATGCGGGTAATAGAGACAATGGCAGGAACACCAGAGGTTATATCTTTACTGTAGGAAGGACAACAGTAAGTTGGATTTCAAGATTACAATCAATTGTTATTTTATTTTCGATAGAACCTGAGTATGTGGCAGCTGCATAAGCAAGTAAGGAGTTTATATGGTTGCAGCGATTGATAAGTGAGTTAGATTTTGATGGAGTGGATTGTAGGTTATTTAGTGATAGTCAGAGTGCAATTCATCTTACTAAGAACTCGACATATCATTCACGGACTAAACATATTCATTTAAGATACCACTTCATTAAACTTGTTGGAGAATGGTCAATTGAAGTTGGAGAATATTGAAGGCAGTAAGAATCCAATAGATATATTGATAAAGCCGGTTGATGGAAAAAAGTTGAGCTATTGCTCAATTTTGGTGCATTTGTGTTGAATGCTGAAATTGGGACTTTGAATAATCGAGGTAAAAATTTTGGACACTAGGATTATCATGTATAGAGATTACAACTTTTACAATATGTCTCCAAGTGGGAGATTGTTGCTAATGGAGCCCTATTATCGCAACGGGTTTCGGTATACCGAAATGGGTCCAAACCCATTATGATATAATATAAATATGGGGTTGTGTGGTTAGGGTTTGGATGGGCCAAAAGAAAAAAAAAGCTGCAGCTGCTTTGCCTGGCCGACATAAACAAAAGAAAGAAAAAGTGTTGTTTTTGTTTTGGTTCGACTGAAGCAAGAAAACAAAAAGGTGTGGGCTCCTTTTTTTGTTTTGGTTCGGCTAAAGCAGGAAAACAAAGGTGGTGAGGCTCCTTTTGATTTTTTTTTTTTTTTTTTACAGTTGAAGAATAAGGAGAAGTTCGGCGGCTATAACACAAAACAAGGAGGTTGAGGTTTGATCTCAATTCTTATGAGATTTCTTTCTAATTTCCCTTGTGGTTGAGAACTAGAAAGTTATAATTCTCTTTTAATATAGTGGAAGTTTTTCAATCGTGTCCCCGTGGACGTAGGCATATTTCTGAATCATGTTAAATCTGCATGTTCTTTGTCTCTGCTATTTTTTCTCTTTGGTTAACTATTTATTCCGCTGGTCGTTGCATTAGTTTTATTCCGCTATTTTTGCTAACTTATACTAGGAACCATGTCAAGTTCAATGAGAGAACTCATAATCTGCTCATCCATGTTGAGTATATTAAATGCTATCGTCATATTCCCAAATAATTACTTTATAAGGCCACTCTATGTAATCGAATAACATATTTGAAGTTGTAAGGAATGGTCTACCTATGATAATAGGAATTTGATTCCGTGGATTGGAGGTTGGTGCAGTTTCTAAGACAATTAAATTAATAGGAAGATGAACTAGCCGTTCTTGATGAGTATATCTTCAACCATACTAAATGGTCTCTTGACCGAACAATCAACTAACAGTAGTGTGACCTCTCTAGGTTATAGTACTCCTAACCCCAGTGGCTGATAAACAATATATGAAAGTAAGTTAACACTTGATTCCAATTCAAGCAATGCCTTGTCTAATATAATGTTCCAAATAGTGTATGAGATTGTGGAAACCTGGATCTATGTACTTGATAGGTAAAGAGTTTGAGAGGATTTGGCATACGTTCGTAGCAAGAAAAATTTTCTAAGAAATTTTCTATAAGAGGGATCCTGTTGTATAATATTTAGAAATGTAATATTTACCTTTACCTATTAAAATATTTCGAGAATCTTCTCTAATTTCAATGAAGGCTTCCTAAGCCCATTAGGATATGGTGCTTTCGCCTTAGGAATATGTTCATCAGATTGAGTTTGGGATGATTAAGGATATGATAGAGATGGGTCTGTAGAAGAAAATGAAAGAGATCATTGTGTAGCCTGGAAAATGGTCGGAGTGGGATTGAGGGCATGACTATATTGTTATCTACTTGCGTGCAAGATTTGAGCATGTGAATAATATTGCATTGATGAATATGTCACACCGACAAGACTCTGTGTTTCTCTTAGCTCATTGTCTCATCCTCATCAAGAGAGATGGTAGCATCCTCACCAGTTATACTTTGGTACATCTTAGTTAGAAGCTGAAAGTTGCATTTATAATTTGCTCGACTCAGGTCTACAGTGTCTCGATGACTTGCAGCCTTTCGTTAAAGATGTTGGTCATGTTAGTTATCACTCGTTCAAAGTTTGGAGTGTAATTTTGGATGGTTTGACTGCCTTAACTATTAAAGCTCCTCGATCACGATCTTGTTCTCCTTGACCACCTGGCTAGGCAACTCCTTCTACTAGCTCTTGTTGTACGTGTTGCTCCTGTCGGTCCTATCATGCGCTCATGATCCTATGAATAGTCATATCCGTTAATGGCAGCATTTGACTGGCGATTGTGGCAGTGGCTAATAAATCAATTCCATTGCTGAAGAAAATTTTCATTATCAAAGACAACAGAACTAGAACTGATTTTGTCATTCTTGAATGTTGGATATATTCATGGGGCTTGCCCCCATGCACTAAATTACTGCAGAGTGTATGATGGAGGCAACATTGAAGAGGCGTTGTTCCAAAATCGTATTCAATAATATCACGACCCTAGAATATAATTCTTTTATTGTGGAGGACGATATGATGTTATATTTGATAAAAAGACTCACAAAAACGAACTCTTTTCTCAAGTAACCAACTTTCAAATAGCTCTTGTTGAAAGTATAATCACTGATGGTTGTGCAAAACTCTTTAAATGTTCAAGAACCGCTTGGTATCTTGTTGACTCTATTGGTGAATGAAAATTCTTCTTCAGGCATGTTAGAGATGGGGGTGGCTCGTAAGATTTCTTCTCTTGTAAATAGTACCTCCCTGCCCCCCGACTATTGAATATGCAGGTTGGTCATCTATTGCTAGTTGAAGATTTGCATAAAATTCATGCACCATCTCATTGTAGAGCGGTGTGTGCTCGTAAGATTTCATAAAGACCAAGCCAAATTTTTTTTTTTAGCTTGACAAACTCTCAATAGAGAATAGCTGTTGACAACCACTTCGCAATCTCGATAGTTGTTCTCTGTTGAGAACTTGTTAGGCCAAAGAAAAACTTTTTTTTTATAGTTTTTAGAGCTGTTAATTCCTAAACTAATGTCATTTCTAAAAAATAATTGTTAGTCTCTAATTCTAAAGTCAGCAACCAAATTATGGTTAGAAAATATTTTTGTTTTTATAAAAGATTTTTAAAAGGAAAAGTAAAAAGAAGTAGAAAAATTTAAAAATAAATTGTTGAAAACATCGTAGGTATTAAAATCAAAGTTAAATTCTTAAGTATCTTTCCAATTTAAAATACGCATTATCCTCAATAAATTGATATTTCTACTAAATCTATTAAGTAGAAATAAAAATAAAGAAAGAGTGCTTAGATATTACCTCAGTTTGCTACTCAAAGAGTATCAACTACAAAGCAAAAATCGTTAATATATAATATACAATAATATACAATGTGTCTCCATTAAACTCGTATCATTGAGATGTTGGAGGAACCATTAAATCATGAGATTTCTTCGTGTACTTTGGGAATTCTAAATAGCATTTCAAATGTTCCTGCTCACCTTAAATGTGTGACCATTCTTAGAGTTTTTAATATCAATTGCATCATGCGAGTATACAGTTTTAACAATAAATGGTGTAGTCAATTGTAAACACAATTTTTCTGGAAATAAATGAAGCCATGATCATATAGAGACACATTGTCAGATGGATGAAATAATATAGCATGAAATGTTGACTGTGCCATATTTTCATCTTTTCCTTAGAAATATATAAATTATCATATGCATCACGTTTTAACTCTTCCAGTTTATTTATTTGCAATTTTCATAATGGGCCTGCAAAAATGAGGTCTAAATTAACAATTTTGATTGCCTAATACACATTATGCTCAATCTCCGAAGGTACATGACAAGCTTTTTTATAAACTATTCTATATAGAGACATGCCTAAAGGTGTCTTAAATGTAGTATGATAAGTTTATAAAGCGTCAATGAGTCTAAACGATAAACTTTTGCGAAACGGATTAATAGTTTTCTCTAAAATTTGCTTAATTTCCTTATTGACTAGTTCAACTTTTCCATTTGACTGTGAGTGATATGGTATAAAAATTTTATGTGTGAAATGGTACTTTTTCATCAATTCTCAAAGACATTTTGTTGTAGAAATGAGTACCTCCATCGCTTATTATAGTTTTAGAATCCCCGAATCTAGACAATATTTATTCCTTAAGAAATCTGATAACCAACAACAACAACTACTACTACTAAGCTTTTTATCCCAAGTATTTGGGGTAGACTACATGAACCAAAAAATAATCATGCTGGATCGATCACTTTGATAGTCCTTCTCTATTCATTTCTATCAAATAATATCTGCTCATTTAAATATCTAGAATCCATATCTTCTCGTATCACCTTCATCCATATTTTGTTCCGTCTTTCCTTCATTCTTTTAACTTGTCCTACATTGATAAACTCTCCTTATCGAGTTGGTGCATTTGTAGACCTATGTTGCACATAATAAAACTATCGTAAGCGATTTTCTCGCATCTTCTCATCAATGGGAGCTATTCCTACCTTAGCACGAATATTTTCATTTCTCACTTTATCTCTCTCAGTATTGCAGCATATCTAGTGGAGCATGCGCATCTCTGTTACACTTATCTTCTGTGAATGATATTTCTTTATAGCCCAAATTTCGTGTCATATAATAAAACTGGCCTAATAGCAGCCCTATAAAAATTTGCTTTCAGTCTTAACAGAATGTTACGATCGCATAAAACTCCCGTGACACTCCTCCATTTCAACCAACCAACTTGTATCCTATAATTAATATCATTATCAATCACTCCATCATTCTAAATAATAGAACTCAAATATCTAAACTGATTGCTCATTTATATCTCTTGTCTATCCAGTATTACAACATTACAGTTTATAGTCCGTCGTTTACTAAATTAACACTCTGTATACTCTGTTTTAGACCTACTCAATTTAAAATCTCTAGATTTTAATATGCGGCTCCATAACTCTAACTTGACATTCACCCCTACTTTTGTCTCATCAACTAAAATAATATTATCAGCAAATAACATACACCAAGCTATCTTATTCTGAATAGCTCTAGTAAGCTCATCCATCACTATAGCAAATAAGTACAGGCTCAATGCAGATTCTTGATGCAATCCAATTGTGATAGAAAACTCACTTATTAAACAACCACATGTTCTGATATTAACCACTACTCTATCATACATGTCTTTAATTATGTCAATATACTTGATGGGAACTCTTTTTTCTTCATCAATATCTATCAAATTACCTCTTGTGGTATCTTATTATAGGATTTTTCTAAGTTAATAAATACCATATACAAATATCTATTTCTCTCTGGGAATCGCTCTGTAAATTGACGAAGTAAATGAATAGGTTCTGTCGTTGATCGTCCCGGCATAAATCTAAACTAGTTCTCTGATATTTTAACAGTTTGCTGCAATTTATGTTCAATTACCCTTTTCCAAAGTTTCATAGTATGACACCTGAGTTTTATTCCCCGATAGTTAGAACAACTCTGAATATCACCCTTATTCTTATACAGAGGTAGTAGAATACTCTTGTTCCATTTATTTAGCATTTTCTTAATTTACCAAATCTTATTAATAAGATCTGTTAGTCATCTCACACCAATCTCTCGTAAGTATCTTCATACGTTTATAGGAATCTCATTTGGACCAACAGTTTTTCTTAATTTCATTTTCTTCAAAAGCTCTTTTACTTTAAATTCTTTAATTCTGGGCATAAAACTACAATTTATGTTCTCACATTGAATAGTAAGATCTTTCAAATTTTAAGTAAAACTACCATTATATAATCTATCAAAATAATCTTTGCATATTTCTTTAATCTCTTCGTCTCGAACTAGAACCATCAGATTCTCATCTTTAATACACTTTACAGTACATAAATCTCTATATTTTCTCTTTCTTGTTCAAGCAATTCTATATATATCATTTTTCATCTCTTTATTATCTAACTTCTCGTACACTTGTTTATATAATTTAGTTTTTGTATCCCGAATAATTTTTTTAGTCTCCTTCTTCGCTAGTTTATATTTCTCAAAACTTATTCCATTATTATTATTATTATTGTTCAAATCTCTATAAAGATCTCACTTGATCTTAATAGTATATTTTACCTCTTCATTTCACCATGATATATCCTTATATGGTGGAGTACCATCTCTCGACTCACCAAATAAAATTTTAACTACCCTCTTAATGCAGCTAACCATTTTATTCCATATTATTTTAGGATCATCATTATCCCTCCAATCTGTTTTTTGTACTACTCTATTTATAAAAACTTTTTGATTGCTTTCTAATCTTAGGATCTTAATTTTAATCTTTTTACCACTTAATCTTAGGATCTAATTTATACTTAATCTTTTTAAGTCTCTTTCTAATCTGAATATCTAAAACTAGGAGTTTATATTAGGTAACTACGCTCTCACCTGACACTGCATTACAATCGATACAACTAGCTCTATTTACCCTCCTAGTTAAAAAAAATCAATTTACCTCGCACTCGATCCACTTTTAAAAATAATCAAGTGAGAAACTCTTTTTTTAAACCAAATATTCACTAAAATCTAATTATAAGGCAAAGCAAAATCTAGAATTGAATTACTTACTTCATTTCTTTCTCCAACACTAAATCCTCCATATACACTATCAACCTATTATGACTAGTTCCTATATGCCCATTGAGATTTCCACTAATAAATAGTTTTTCTCTAGCGGGTATTCGTTATACTATCTCATCTAAATCCTCCCAAAATTGATACTTATTAAATTTATCAAGTCCTACTTGTGGTGCCTAGGCACTAATAACGTTAAAAATCTCCCTATCTAAAATAAATTTAACTAATAAAATTCTATAACTCTTCCTCCTAACCTGCACTACATCCCAATCAATTGTTTATCTATGACCACACCTAGTCCATTATGATTTCTGTCACTACCCGTATACCAAATATTATAACCCCAAAACTCTGTGACTTTACATTTTTCATCTACCCACTCAGTCTCCTGCATGCACAAAATATTAACCATCTTTCTAATCATAACATCAAATAAATCTACCAATCTACTTATAAGGGAACATATATTTCACGATGCCAACTGAATCCTATGTTTATATTTATGAGTTAACTTCTTTACCACCACCCGCTCATTAAGATATGGAAATGATCTTACATTTGACACCACATCCGGATGCTGACGTGATGCGTCTCTTCTGAGTAACGACCTAACAACCATCACATATTTTTTACTACACCGGGCTCCGATGTAGCATGTCGCTCAGTAGGGAACGCTCTAACGAAATTCATATTTTGGGTCATATTATAATATGTGACAATATTTTACGTTGTCTGTCACCTGCCTACCACAATTCTCCTCCTTTATCCTGCTTTGGGATGGACAGTGAAAGGATAAATCTTTAAGCACATCACTGGCGGAGTTGAGAAATCTGATAATCATTTATTGATTATTATTTCTACATGCAACGGCATCCTACCATTTATATACATAGTCAACCACTATGAGGATTTTGATATACTCATTAGAAATAGAAAAGGTCTCTTAAGGTTTATAACCCAACAATCTAATATTTTAATTGTAAGAGTCGGTGTTAGAGACATATCATTCTTCCAGCTTAGTGCTTGTAGTTTCTAAAATGATTCGTAATGTTTACATTATTCATGTGTATCTCTGAACACAGTGGGCCACTGAAGTCCACATTGAAAAATTTTGGTTACCATCTTTTTGGGCAAAATATGGCCCCCACACACATCTGTGTGACATAAGGTAATCATACGCTCGACCTCATCATTGGGCACACAATACCTAATAATTTAATCCGAGCAGTATTTAAGTAGGTAAGGGTCATCATAAAAGAAATGATACATCTCATATAGGAATCGTGCTTATCTTGCACACTCTAATGGTTTTACATTTCACCTGCAACAAGAACATTAAAAATATAAGCATATCCAATTTAATATCGATTGGAGCAGTCAAATAGTCAGCAAAAGGTGTGTGCGGTGAGGTCTAAGCTCTGGTTAGAACTTTTGACATCTTGTTCATAGGACATTAAGGATGGATTCAGCCAGGCATTTGTGGTATTGCACCATGTCAGATGAATCCTTCATGGGTTTAATGCCGTCAGGTGTGTTTCTTGGCCAATAGGTAGGTAGAGTATATTGTTTTAGAACTATGCTCTGATACCATGTTATTTTTTTTTTTATTTTTCATGTATATTCCTCTACGACTGAGTATAATGACGTATAGCTATGAAGAGGAAAAAAATTGGAAACTATTACAATTAATTGTGATTGTCCCTTACAATATGGGATTGTACAATTAATTGTGGCTAAATGATGGGATTTGGAAACTATTTTAATTATAATCCTTGAAGGATGGGGCTTTACAATTAATTATCGTTAACTGTTGAAGGATGGGATTTTACAATTAATTGTGGTTGATCCTAGCTCATGCCAACATTTTGTGGTGAACCACTTGATGAAGATTTTCCTTTTCGTTGTTTATAATTAAACAATATCCAAGATGCTTTAATTATCATAAAAATGCAACATTGATGGTTTAGAAGATGATAATGAAGTCTATCAATAGGAGGGTATCTCTTCAACAACAACAATAATTAGGCCTCTTATTTAAAGTGTTTTGGGTAGTCTACATTTATGAAAAGAGAAACACACTAAATCTATAATATCGATGATCCTTCTCTACTCATTCGTATCAAGCAATATGTCTTCATACATCTCTCTAGCATCTATATATTTCTATATTATCTCTCATGTTTTCTTCAGTCTTCTTTTCACTCTTTTAACTTATCATATATTAATAACTCTATTTGTCAAATTGGTATATTTGTAGGCCTACATCGCACATGATTAAACTATTCTAAGCAATTTTTTGCATCATTTCTTGATGGGAGTTATGTCAATCTTAGTATGAATATCCTTATTTCTTACTTATCTCTTATGCTATTACCACACATTTAATGGAGCATGTACATTTCTACTACACTTGTCTTCTATGAATCACATCTCTTCATAGCTTAGTATTCGGTATTATATAACAAACTTGGCCTAATAATAGTCCTATAAAAAATTTCAGCCTTAACGGTATATTACAGTCACATAAACCTCCTTTTGTGCTCTTCTATTTCAACCAGCCAGGTTAAATCGCATAGTTAACATTACTATTGATCTTTCTATCATTTTAAATAATAGAATTCAAGTACCTGAACTGATTACTATTTCTTATTTATCCAGTATCACAACATTATAGCTCGATTTCTTCATTTAAATATATGCTCCATATACTCTGCTTTAGACTTACTCAATTTAAGATCTCAAGATTCTAATGTTTGTCTCTATAACTCCAACTTGATATTTACCCTTATTCTCATCTCATCAACTAAGATATTTTCAGTAAATAATATACGCGAAGGCATCTTATTCTGATAACTCTAGTCAGCTCATCCATCACTATAGCGAATAAGAATGGACTCTATACAGATTCTCGATGCAATCTTAATTGTAATTGAAGAAATATTTATTAGGCCACCACAAGTTCTGATATTTACAATTACGACATTGTATATGTGTTTAATTATATCAATATACTTAATGAGAACTCCTTTCTTGTGGCTTTAATTCAAATTTTTAAATAAGATAGGCCAATAACTGACTCTTGAATCCACTTATTCTCATCCCAGCCAGAACACTTGAACTTGTTAATTGGTTGATTAGTATACTGTTCAAAGTCGATCCAAATTGTAAAGGTAGTTTTGGATGTTTAAATTACTTGAATCCATTTCGAGAGATATTTAGGAGAACTTTAAATGTATATGAACTTATTTGAGAAAACAAATACTGAATCATCACAATCATCTCTGACATGAAATTATTAGATTTCTAATGTGCCAATTCAAGTCATTTTCCAAGAACTATTTGTATATAATGGAAATGGTCTGGTGAAAGAATGCACATCATGGTATCTCACTATTAGCCGAAGTGTTACTTGAAAAAGGATTGCTTCGGCTTAACAAAGAGAACAAGAAAACCCTTATAGTAGCTTTAAGTCAAATCCTTTAAAAATTCTCTTGGCCACCTTGGTGGTGACAATTTTGAAAGAAATGTGGAAAGATTGAGTAGTGTTAACTCATTTATCTTTTTTGTATTAATTATCTTGTTAATCACACATTCTACTTCCTTCGTCATCTAGGCAAAAATATTTTGAAAGTAGAATTAAAAAAGTTGAAATCAGAATCAAAAATATTTTGAAAGTAGAATTAAAAAAGTTGAAATCAGAATCTCTTCCGTAGAAAGAAAAGAACAAATGTTACTGATAGGATAATTCCATTTTCACATCTTTAATAAGAAAATGCACATTTAAGGAATATATCGTATATAAACTAGTAATAAAGTTCTGTGAAAGAAAAATAATTAGAACGTATACAGTTGATCCTAAACTTGAAATAGATAGATATTGTTCAGTAAGTAGCATGTTAGCCTCAATTGAAATGGATTGCAACTATTAAGGACACTGACTCCTAATCACAAGTATACAAATTGTTTAACTGTCTTTTTTCTAAGACATTTTAATTAATTTCCCTGCGTCTAAGTAGGGGTGTCTAATTGGCTACTTTCTTACCCTGATGTGATTGATGCATTTGGAGCATTATCAGACACTTCCTTCCAATGACACATGGAGTCAAGCTCTTGTTTTAGTCACTGCTATTGACCCTTCCATTATTTATCTATTTTAGTCTTAACTACAAATGCTCACTCGAGAGACGCAAGGGAAGTTATCCATTTGTTAGCTAGAAAGTGGGACACAAGACAATGGGAGAGAAAGAGAGCAAAGAGACAAGCACTTGAGGAGGAAGTAGAGGATGTGGGGATGAAGTTGCTTAGAGAAAACAATTGTGTCCAAATTGCTCTAATCAGGACAAAGTGGAGGGCCCTTTAGCACGAGACAACATGAGAATATTTCATTTGGCAACATCCTACTTGTATCAAATTCCTTGCCCAACATCACCACAAAGCCCCTTTCACCTCTAGCCCCTTTGTTGCATGCCCACCATTTGCTTCAATAGTCCCCTCTACTTTTAGCTAGCTAGACTACTAGGTAGTACAAAATGCATTTCTACTTGTTGTAGAATGAATAATTGAAGTGGTTTAGAATGGACATAATCAATGATTAATAACTAATATGTAACCATTAATATTAGTATACTTAACATATTTTTAGTAAAATTACCATGTAGTCTACTTCAAAGTTGTCCAGCAAGAGATTAAAAAATACTTTTGCCAAACTTTGTATTTATTCTTAAAATTCATTAGCTCTTGAAATTGTATGCAAAATACTTATATAATTTCTGCATATTCTCTTTTCTACAGTTAACTAATTGGAGAAAATTCAAATAACAAATATTGTTGGTGGAAAGATAATTTTATTCTAGCTTAGGAGAGAAATATAAGAAATGCCCATCCCTCCTCATGTATGTTGAGAATAATAGTTGGTATATATTCAATTTTTGTATTAAAAAGTTTTTGAAAAGAAGATAACATCATAAAACTAATAGAATTTTCCTCAGGTTGTTATACAAAATGGATCAAAACAAACTTTGTTCTTAAAAATATAAAATTTGGTCTTATTGTGTTAGTAATTAATTCATTAGAAGACAAAACACATACTTAACTAATACTATAGTTATTTTATTTTGAAATATTTCATTGAAATTAAACTCTTAATACTCTACTATGGACAGGAATTTGTACTGGATAACCGAGTATGAAATTTACCTACTACTATTAATTCTCAAATTTAATATAATATTGATGACTAAATTGTGTAAAAACTTAAGTGTAACCATTTAATACATATGTTCATTCAAACACAAAATTGCTAATACAAGAATTTGGTGATCAATGTTTTCTTACTATGTGCTTTTTACCAGTTTATTTTTAGTTTTTTAAAAAAAAAAAATTACACATAGACATACGTAAATATTCAACACCATGGAACCTATTCTCCAAAGAAAAATAAAAGTTAATAAAACAAACGAAAATGACATAGTCGAATAATATTAGGAATATGAAGTAACTTCTATTTGAGTATATAAACGAAAAAAAAAAACGAACTTTATTGTACTGGATTTCATCACACTCATTGAAAAACTAGAGCTAATTGGAGATTAGTCAAGACTTGTATGAATATTTGGTTGTTTAATTTCCAAAGGAACTCTTAAAAAATAAACTAAAAGAGCTAATGGTATTATTCTATTAACAAAATACTGGTAAATTAAGGTGGAGGCATTCTCCCATATCTTTTCCAGGAGTTTGAGGATATGCTACACAACGTTATTATTTTTATTTTTGTTGAAAGATTTAGTCTTAATGCATTTATAAAGTATGGGTTAAAACCAAGTTTTTTTTTTTCCTATTGTTATTTATTTGTTAAGAGTAGATGCAAATAAGCTAAAAGAGTTAATGGTATTATTCTATTAACAAAATACTGGTAAATTAAGGTGGAGGCATTCTCCCGTATCTTTTCCAGGAGTTTGACGATATGCTACGCAATGTTATTTTTTTTATTTTTTATTTTTTATTTTTATTTTTTGTTGAAGGATATACTCTTAATGCATTTATAAAGTATGTGTTAAAACCAACTTCTTTTTTTTTTTTTTTTTCTATTGTTATTTATTTGTTGAGAGCAGATGCAAATAAGCATCTTATGAATTAACTGAAACCTGCTACCCAATATATAAGCAGTTACTATCATTTTAAAATACAAGCATTTTAAAACCGTAGAACAACAAACCAGATTATCACAATGGATCAATTATGAAAACATTGATTTATTTTCTGGAAATTAAATTAAATTATGAAATGACAAGGATAGACAATCATACAAGTCATGGACATGAAATCAGCCACTGACAAAAGCAAAAATCATTTTCAACGGCAACACAATTTAGTATTTCTTCAACTAGTAAATGGTACTCATAACTTTATAGGAGGGGAAATATAATTTTCTTCTTCTTCTTCTTCTTCTTCTTCTTCTTTAAGAAGGCTGAATTATATCAAGTCATTGTAATGCCCGTAACAATCACTCACATGTTTATGCATCCTTAGTCGCAGCTTGTTTGTTAACATGGCAATTCATACTTTCAATTATTTCCAAGTCATTTGATTACTTTATCCCATATTAGGTTGCCATCACCCATCATTCCCTTGCATCTTATGTAAATGGAAGTATATTTTCAATATTACTCTAAAATCTCACAAACTTGCGTAAAAATATACCGTTCATCAATTGCTTCACATAGACTGATCAAGATTCAAAGCTTCTCCACATAATACAAATATTCATTAACTCACCAAATGGAAATATGGTATGGCTAAGTCCCTTCCAAAATGTAACATAGCAACATAGATCTTCTTTGCTCGTACTTCATATTTTCTCTCTGGCTATCTTAAACAATTGGATTTGACCGTGGCTTCTTTCATAGAAAATGATAATCTTCAATCTTTTTGGCAAAATAAAGATAAAATAATATGAGAACAAGGTGCGAACAAATGCTGAACTGTAATAGGCATAGAATATGGTCATGATCAACCAGCATTCTGAAGTGGAGCTGGTCCATCTTTGATCCAAGACTAGATGGGTACAGACTTATAGTGGAGAGCCAATTAAGCACTAATTCTAATAAACCTAATTCAAATTCATTTGTTTGAATTTTAGTTTAAAGGGGCATTTTATGCTGGCATAACAAGAATAGATAGTATCATAATATCAGGTCTCCTCACAGCGGAGAGCCAAGCGATAATTCTGAAAATCCACATGGAACGCTCGTAATTATCCTATACATGTTCATATACATGACTCAACATTTAGGCTAACCAATCAATGGAACGGACCGCATTCTGATTGAACCAAGCTTTAGTTCTTAATTTCTATCAAACCTCTTCTGTTTGGATTTAGATGTTAACGTGAGAAACCATGATTCAAACAAAATGCCAAACTGTATTTTATGTTGAACGGTCATGATCAGTCGAGCAATTTGATTGGGGAAGACTGGCTGGCTCGTCAGATGGACGGTCGCGAAGGATCAGAGAGAGACAAAAACCCTTGGCACATCAAAGCACATTCAAAGTGTGAGCTCAAAGGAGATGGAGAGGTTTCGGAAGGAGCCAAGAGCCGAAGATCTCCCAGTTAGAGCTTAGATTGCTATACGCTAAATTGTGAACGAATGCTTGGCTTGCAACTGGGCAATGGTTGGCGGGTCTGGCCCAACACTGATAGGCTCACGGGACGAAACCAGGTCGACAATCATAAGTAGGGATGGCAATTTACGCGTCAATGGACGAATTTTAAGTCAATCCTATATAAAATTTTGAATTAAAAATAAAAATATTTCTAATTCAAAATTTTATATAGAAAAATCAAAAAATTAACGCATGAATGCATTTATTACCATCTTTAATTATGAGCATCGATTCCAAATGTCACTAACGGCCAAAATTAGCTGTCGTTCGGTTCACTAGTATCAGCTGGAATCCAAACTCTAATGGGTCCTGCTACAGTCGAACCAATAATTTATTGCCACATGCAATAATAGTGCTATTTGTCTCGACCTAACGCCACCCTCTATGGGACAACGCTGCACGACAACTTGAGAGGAGAATCCATGTGGTCTTTGTCATGTTTGACTCTTGATAAATTAAAATCTTGCACAATTTAAAGAAGAAAAAAAATATATATCAATGGACTTTAGCTTAGCTTCAGCAGCATCATCTCTTTTTCATATTAAGAGGTTCTCAATTTGATCTGGATAAATAAAAAATATATGTGTAAATTTCACTAGCAAAAAAAAGAAAGGAAAAAAAACACAACAAAAACAAGATATTATTTTTAACAAAAAAACTAAGACATGATTATATGGTTATATTCAGAAAGTAGGCATGGTCAAAATCGTTGGAAGTGCACACCTATACATCAGATGGCCCTATTTTACATCACTACTTGGAAGAATCTCATTTGTTCCCTCAAAGCTACACTATATTTTGGTACCACTTATACAGCTTTTCACTATAAGACAATAGGGTTTCAGTGATAACAAAAGTCTACTACTAAAATTATAAGTTGTTACCGGAGGGTTTCAATAACGATTTCTTAGTGACAGCTAATTGTCATTGTCTATGTAGCTGTTACTAACTTTTTGTGACCACATGACCAAAACTTGTTTATGATGATAGCTTTTACCCATTACAAAAACTTGCCATTTCGTACCTGAAATTCCATTTTCTATGATAACTGTCTCGTCAATACACAATAATTATTATAATAAAAGGTGTAAATGTTTTCACTATATGTTACAAAAATATATTATATGATGGCTTTTCTTGCACATACAGTGATAATAGCTCTTGTCATAAAAGTTATTTACCGGTGACAAATGTTAATCTCACAAATAATATATAGTAATTTTAGACATCAATCCATTAATTCTTCGACATTTTGATATTAGTTACTCAGATCTTCAAAATTTTAAATTAGTCCAATGAAACCCTTAATTAGTTACTTCACTTTAGTTTCAAATTAAGTTCCGTCCAATATATTTCTACTGTTTTAACTTTTGTATACTTTTTCAGTTATACCCTCATTTTCAACCTCTGACCTAATACCTAAACCCAACTTTCCTCTCTGTTTTTCCTCCCTAACTTATTTCTTTCTTGTTATAAACCAAGCCCTCTTCTTTCTCCAACTCATTTCTCCCTAGAAACTCAACCTAACACAACCTCCCTAAACTCAACCTAACACAGCCTCCCTCAATTTCTCATCCCTACTTATTCTCTCTCTTAGAAAGTGAAACCAAACTCTCTCTCTCTCTCTCTCTCTCTTCTCTAATAAGTAAACCCAACATCCTCACACAATCTCTCCTTCCTAATTATTCTATAATAAAAGTAAACTCAATTTCCTCTTTTTCCTAATTACTTCTCTCTATCATTAATCGAAGCCAACTCCCACTCTCTCTTCTCTCTATAACTAAGCCCATCTCTCTCTCTCTCTCTCTCTCACACACACACACACAATTTCTTCTTCCTAATTACTCTCATAAAATTAAAACAACTACCTTTTCCTCAACCTCGTTGATCATCTTCTTGTACATAGTAATTTCTACTTTGGGTTTAAAATAGTGATTCAAGATCAATAATGGTAGAGCGCCTAGATGGGCTTGATGAATAGCTATTTATCATGGGAGAAGTCTTAGATGTAGCACACGAGGAAGAGAGGAAAGGATGCACCAAGTAAATGGAGAAAGAACACAGCTTAGATTTGACAAACTAGGAAAGAAAGTAGGAGGAGAAGAGGGGGAGAGGAAGGAGAGGGGGGAGGAGACAATGTTGTGGAGGAGGAAGTTGGAAGTGACTGAGAGAGAGAGGATCCAATTTTAATCCATTTGAGGCCTTCATGGAGAGAGAAGACGGTGAACTTCCTTCTTTTTTTTTCATCCATTTTAGGAGGTTTTACGAGTCAAATGATGCAAATAAAGCGGTAGCTTGGTTATTTGTTATCCTAGTTAGGTCATAATGTAGAGTGGTTGAGTCAAATGGATGGAAAAACTAATAGAGAAACTAAAATTAAGTAACTTAAAATTTTGAGGAACTAATTTAAAAATATGAAGATTTGAGGAACTATTATCTAAATATGGAAGAATTAAGAAATTAATATGAAAAGTTTACCACTTATAGTCAGTGTTTTACTATAAGAAAAATAAGGTTTTAGAGACAAGAAAAGTCTATCACTAAAACTATAAGTTATCACTGAAGGGTTTCAATGACGATTTCTTAGTGGGGACTAACTATCATTGTCCATGTGGCTATTACTAAATTTTTTTATGATCATATGACTAAAACTTGTTTATGGTGACAGTTTTTACATATCACAAAAACTTACCATCTTGTCTTTGAAACTCAATTTTTTAAGACAACTATCATCATCACTATATCCAATATGCGAAAACAATTATTATCACAAAAATTAAAATTGTTTTCACTATATGTTGAAAAAATATATTATGATCACTTTTCTTGCACATAGTTTAATTCTCGTCATAGAAGTTATTTATCAGTGACAAATATTAAACCACACAAAACAAATTTAGTATCAACCTTGGTAACAACCTTGGTAATCGGTGATGAGTGTTCTGTGTGCTCACTAGATCTTAATTTTTTGGAAAGTTGCATACATTAAATATCATCACAAAATCACATTCAAATTAACAATTTATTAATAATTAACAAGTACTTGTTAATTTACAATATGTAAATAAATTTCAATACAAAAATATGCCAAAATAATGAAATATATAATGTAATTAATATCTTCAAGTATCTTACACAAATATTAATTATTTATGTTCAAAATAAGAAATAATTAAATTTTAGGTTGGTTAAATAAAACTTAAAAATGTAGTCAAATGTTATTGGAATATTGAATCAAGCTCAATTTATACTTCAGTTTGAATCTCTTTTCGTATTTCCTAATCTGTCTTAACTCGTATTTCTAAAAATTCTGCTTTCTCCTATATCTCAGCTAGATTTTTATCTTGTATTTATAGGAGCTTTGCTTTCAATTTCTCATATGTCCAAGTCTATACTTTTCTAATTTTTTTATGTTACTTACCCTGCCATTGGCCCCTTAGCCCTATCAATAATATTTTTTACTTATTCCTGTACATCTTATCTAGGTCTCTTACTTGAAACTTTTTTTTGCTCATTTTCTATGAAAATAATTTAATTTTCACCAAGAATGTGAAGCAACATCATGAATCTCAGGTTCATTATCTTGTACTTTTTGCATGATAAGTACACGTAGTTTCTCCTATATTTAGATAGAAGCAATTGAAAGATTTTAGAAAGAAAAAAAATAATATCAACTTGTTTACTTGATTAGATGAGGATAAAGGTATAATTAGGTTATAATCACACAACATGCACAAAGATACATAAAACTAAAACTGTACACAGATCTCATCCATTAGACGTAATATTTTTATAAGAGTATCTAAATATATAATCATAATGTAAATAAAGTTTGGTAAGGAGATATGGAGATTTTATAAACTAATTAGTCCCTAGAGTAATTGGCTTGTAAATAAAACAGATTCGACCATACCTGAAAAATAAATTAAATTTTAAGCCCATACCTTATCCGTTAAACTTGATATTCTTACAAGAGTATCTAAACATATAATTATGCTAACATATAAAGTTTGGTAAAGAATTATAGAGATTTGATAAACAGCTCGTTCTAAGAATCTGCTTGTGCATAGGATAGATTCTAGCATACTTGAGAAATAAATTTTGTTTGAGCCTTATACCTTATCCCTTTAACTTTATATTTTTTTAGGTGCATCTAAACATGTAACTATAATAATATACAATGTTTGGTAAGTACTTATAGAGATTTTGTAAGCTAATTTCTCATTAGAAAAATCAACTAACATACATAACGTATTTTAATACACCTGAGAGATAAATTCAGTTTGAGGCACAAACCTCAATCATTCAACTTGATATTTTTATAGGAGTATCTAAACATGTAGTTATAACATCATATAGAGCTTAGCCCTAACCTAGCTAGCTATATGTATATATAGTTATTATATAAGGGCCAACAGGCTAAAACCTAGTAATCTAAGTTGTGAATTAAATCCTTACAAGACATTTAAATGATAGTTAAAAATGATTATCACTAATATTCGGGTAAGGGGCGTTTTAGTGGTATTAGAACTAATTACCATACTAAGTATGCGGAACTAGATGCCCATAGAGCTGAGTGTTACATAGAACAATGTACTACACAAATACAATGGAAGTCACCTCTAGAATCTATAGGGACCATATCAAGAATTCCACATTATCTAGAGAAGTGTTAATATATTATTTTGCTCTTTCGAGAAGAAAGCCAGATCATAAAAGAAGGAAGAATCTAATGCCTCTATCTCGATTAGTCCCACTTCGAATATGATATAAGGAGTTAAATATAACTAGCCTTTTTGAGAGAGAAATCCGTAATTAATTATAAACTATTTTAATTATTGAAATTGTACCAGAAGCTTAGCATATGTTTACGAGAATATATTGTCGATATTTTGCAATCCAAATTCCGTGCAGGAGCATTGAAAAATTGATATCGAAAACCAGCTATAAAGAATTAACTCTAGTTTCATCTACTCACAATATAAATCAATAGATTCAGAATTAATCAAAATGCTTAAAACGACAAGAAAATTCATGGAATCATTTTAGACTGACCAAGCTCAATTCGACTATTGTGGTAATCATGGCAACCAGACAATCATGCTGGGTCAAATTTTAATCACAAAGCATCTCAATATGAAGATCATTTCCACATGAATAAATTTCTCAATTTATATGTTTTACATGGAACGCGAGGACTGAAGTCAAACTCTTAAGAATCGGTACGGAAATGGGAAAATTACTACTTGCTTTTGGGATTTTTCTACTAAAGTCGGTTGCTGTTGCTGCCACTTCTATGTTACTGGAGGCTCTCTTCTCTTACTAGAGTAAGTGAAGAAAAAATTTTGAGAGAGGAAGTAAGAGGAGAAATGAAGAGGAGTGAGAGGAAGAGTGGTTAAATATATATGGCAAGTGACTCTCCTCTTTCCACCTCACACTCTCAATTCCATGACCCCGCATGCATGAGCCCTCTCATGCTTGGGCTTCCCAAAAGTGTCCCCTGTAGCCCAACCAAAAGTCCAGGAAAAAAATAAAAAGAAAGGAGAATGAGTGGAGAAAATGGTGGAGTGAAAATAAGTGAATTAAATATTCATTTTTGGCTAAAAATTCACTAATCTCAAAAAAAAATCTTTAAAAATACAGAAATATCAAGGGACAACAGCAATCATGATACATTTGATGGAATCTAAATTTTAGATCGAGTTTTAGATAAAAAAAAAAATTATCGAGTAAAAAATTGATAATGATTAACGTTGATCCCCGACTTGAAATATATAGAAATATCAGTAACAGAACAATCATGATACATTTGACAGAATCTAAATTTAAGATCTAGATTTCAAGATAAAAAATTATTGAGTAAAAAATTGATAATTGTTGAGATATAATTGAGATATGATCATAATGCTAAAATATTTTGAGATTCTTTCCTATTAGATATTGAGATATTTTTTTAAATTAGGATAGTTGATAAATCTTTGATTTGACTAATTTAGGATAGTTGACAAATATCTGATTTTATGTTATTAGTATCAATTACAGATCCTGTAATTATTCTTTTGATTGTCTCCTTCACCTATAAAAGGATGACTCATTGTACAGTTCAATGATAAAAATATATATAGAAATTTCTTCATTCTACTTTCGCTCTATTTTCTTCAATATAGTATCAGAGCTACCAGAATTCTGGCGCCTCTTCTAATTTCTTTTTTGAGTACATAAACCACCATAAGTGAGTTTTTTTTTATCCTCACACATCTCGAAACTCTTTGTGCCCGTTTCGGCCATTTTGAAGTCAGATCTCGACAATTTTCTACCTTCAGATTGTTCGTCTCCCTTCGATCTCCTTCCATCAAAATTTCAGTTTCATCGGACTTGACAAGCTCTTCCACGCACCGTGTGAGCTCTCTACAAGTGGTCTTTATGCACCTCTCTTTTTCAACGCGTGAGCCCCACTTGTTCTGGTCAATTTTGTTCTACAATCAGGTTTGGTTTTTTCGGACGCTGATTTATTTTTGGTTGATTTTTTGGGAGTTGAGTTTGGCATATCTGTTCCAAAATGTCTTCCCAAAATGATATTGTTCGCCTATTTGATATTATTTTGGATGGAACCAACTATAGTCTTTGGGCTTCCAATATGAAACTTTTTCTCAAAAAAAGAAAATTGTGGAGTTATTTTTCTGAGGATTCTCCTAAGTCTGTTCGTGCTAAAGATGAGTCTGCCGCTGATTACGCTACTCGCTTGGACGACTGGGAGAGTATCATAGTAAAATTCTGCAGTGGATTATTAATACATCAATCCCATCTATTAACAGTTTTCTACCCAGGCTCGAGAATGCAAAAGCTGCATGGGATTTTTTGGTTGCTTAATATGACTGCTGCAATGATGTTTCTCTTCAGTTTCAGATTGAGACAAAACTTTACTAGATGCGTCAAGAATCTGGTCAGTCTATTACTGAATTTTACTCCCAAGTCGCTCTTTTTTGGGATCAGTTGACTGCTGCCGAACCCCAACTTTATTGTGCTGCAGACATCGAGCTCTTTGTAAGATATCGGGACTGCCGCAAGTTCATGCATTTTATGATGACTCTTCGCGATGACTTTGAGTCCACTCGGGCAGCCCTTCTTCATCGTACGCCACTTCCTAGTATGGATCTTACTGTTTCTGAGTTAATTTTCGAGAAGTATCGTCGCCTTACTATGAAGGTACAGTCTCCTAATCTTGTTTTGGCTGTTGTTTCTTCGGCTTCCTCCTAACAATCTGCTCCACAGTCACAATCTCTTTCTCAAAAGTTATTTTGTCGGTATTACAAGAAAAGCGGTCACTTGATTACTAATTATTTCCAGTTGCAACAAAAAAAGGCACGAGACTCTCGTGGTTCCCTCCAACAGGCTGCTGCGGTTGTCTCCACTAATCCCTCTACCCCTGAGTTTTCTTCTCCGTCTAGTTCACTCACTGCTGCTGATATTGAGGCTTTGGTCTATCAGGTTCTATCTCATTCATCTACTGCACTATCTGTCACTCCAGATATTTCTTCTCGGTTTATAGATTCTGCTTGTTGTAATCATATGACTTCTGATCCCACTATTTTTTCCACTAAATCTGCACTAGTCCCTAACCATATTATTTATACTGCCGATGGTTCTGTAATGCCTGTTAGCCATATTGGTTCTATTTCTACTGTTCTGTAATGCCTGTTAGCCATATTGATTCTATTTCTACTTCCGACATCTCTTTCGATAATACCTATTTGGTTCCTAAGTTATCATCGAATCTCCTCTCTGTTGACCAACTTGTTGAGTTAGGTTTTGAGCTTCACTTTTCTATTCGTGGTGTTGATGTGCAGGATCCTTGATCGGGTCAGGTTATTGGGACAGGCCGTAAAGTTGGACGTATGTTTGAAATGGTAAATTTACAGATTCCTTCTATTACACTTTCATCTGTCTTTGCCATCACCTCTAGCGTTTGGCATTCTCGTCTCGGTCATACTTCTTTACCTCGTATTCAACAGTTAGTCTCTAGTGGTCTTCATGGTTCTGTCACTTTTGATAAGTTTGATTGTCTTTCTTGTCAACTTGGAAAACAAACTCATTTACTTTTTAATACCAATGACACTTTTTCTTATGCTCCTTTTGATCTTTTTCATTCTGATATTTTGGGCCTTCTCCAATTTCTACCGAGAGGAGCTCCTTCTACTTTGTCATATTTGTAGATAATTTTTCACGTTATACATAGATTTATCTTATACATAAGCGTTCTGAGTTGTTTGCAATTTACAAACGCTTTCACCAAATGGTATTTACCCAGTTTTCTCGTGCTATCAAGATTTTTCATTCTAATAAAACTCTAGAGTATAACGAAAAATCCTTCATTGAGTTTTTGTAATAAAATGGAACTCTCTCTCATCGCTCTTGTCCATATACATCACAACAAAATGGTCGAGCAGAGCGTAAACTCCGTCACATTCTAGACACCGTTCGATCTCTCCTCATTTATGCCTTGCTTCCTGAGCGTCTTTGGGGAGAAGCTGCTCTTACTGCTGTCTACACCATCAATCGTGTCCCCTCACCCATTCTTGACAACAAAACTCCTTTTGAACTGCTGTATGGTACCATTCCTGATTACAGCTCTCTTCGAGTTTTTGGTTGTGCCTGCTTCATTCTTCTCCCCCCGCAGGAACGAACGAAGTTAGAATCTCGTTCCAGACTATGTTGCTTTCTTAGTTATGGCATTGAACAAAAAGGATACCGTGGTTATGATCCTATCACAAAACACCTTTGTATCTCTCGTCATGTAGAGTTTTGGGAACATAAGTTCTTCACCACCCTTTCTTCCTTTCCCTTACTTCACTCTAGTCATTCCCCTATCTTTACTGATCGCTCTGTTACTCTGTTTTCTGAGTCTACTAAGTAGAAGGTGATACCAACTCCTCTAACGATCCATCATCTGCCTCTTCCAATGACCTTGCTACCCCTGCGGATCCAGCATCATCACTTGGTTCTCTTCAAGATGTACCTGTACCACCTTCTACTGCTGAGTCCTCCCAAGTTAATGCATCTCGTCGTTCTGATAGGGTAAGAGCTCCTCATTCTTATCTTTATGATTATCATTGTTTCTCTACTCTTGCTACTCTTCATGAGCCTCACTCTTATCGTGAGGCTAGTTCTGATCCTCTTTGGCAGTAAGCTATTTCTGATGAATTAAATACTCTTACCAAGACACATACTTGGAATTTGGTGGATTTGCCTCATGGAAAGTTTGCAGTGAGTTGTAAGTGGGTTTATAAGATTAAGACTCGGGCAGATGATTCAGTTGAGCAATACAAAGCTCGTCTTGTTGCGTTGGGTTGCTCTCAAGAGTATGGTATCGACTATGAGGAGACTTTTGCTCCTGTTGCTCGACTTACCTCTGTTAGATATTTGATTATTGTTGCTACTATTTGGCATTGGTCATTATTTTAGATGGATGTTAAAAATGCATTTCTGAATGGAGATCTTACTGAGAAAGTTTATATGAAGCCTCCTTCTGGTTATGAGCATCCTCCTCATAAGGTTTGCCGCCTTCGTCGTGCGATCTATGGTCTGAAGCAGGCTCCTCGTGTTTGGTTTGCCAAATTTACTCTGTCATCACACAGCAAGGTTTTGTAGCTAGTGCTTTTGGCACTGCCTTATTCATCCGTAAGACTGCTTCAGGCACTACCCTTCTACTTCTCTACGTTGATGACATGATCATCACTGGTGATGATACTCCTGACATTCGTGCCCTTCAGGTTTTTCTGGTTCATCATTTTGAAATAAAAATTTATGGCACTCTTAGTTACTTTCTTGGTCTTGAAGTGACATTTATTTCCGATGGTTATTCTCTTTCTCAGGCTAAATAAGCTTCAGATCTTATATTCAGGACTGGTCTAATCGATAGCAAGCCTGCCAGTATCACTTTGGAATATAATGCTCGGCTCAACCTTACTGATGGTGTGCCTCTGTCTGATCATACTCTCTATCGATAGTTGGTTGGTAGTCTGATATTTTTTATGCTGTTCACCTGGTCAGTCAATTCATGCATGAGTCTCGCTCACCTCACTATGCTGTTGTTCTTCGAATCCTTTGCTATGTCAAGGGCACTCTTTTCCATAGTTTACACTATTCATCTCAGTCATCTCTTGAGTTATGAGGTTATTCTGATGCTGATTGGGCTGGTGACCCTACGGATCGTCGTTCTACCACTGGTATTTATTTCTTACTTAGTTTGTATCTTATTTCTTGGCGAAGTAAGAAACAAACAGTTATCGCTCGATCTACCACTGAGGCTGAGTATCGCGCCCTTGCTGATGCTACTGCTGAGCTTCTATGACTGCGTCGTCTTTTGGCTGACTTGGATGCCCTCAGCTGTCTCGTTCTCTTCTCTACTTTGACAACTAGAGTGCTATTCAGATTGCGCATAATGATATTTTTCATGAGCGCGCAAAGCATATTGAGCTTGACTGCCATTTTATCAGGCATCATCTCAGTGATGGAACACTTCGCTTGTGTTCCGTTTCCTCTGCTGATCAGTGTTGAATGACCTTTTCACTATACCAAAACTCCGAAATTATAGAGAGGGTTGAGAGAAATTACTTTATATTTTAACACGCTCCCGCAGGTTGAAAACCCATTTTTTGGGTAGAAACCTGGGTTTTAAGTTGAAGACCCTTCCACTATACCAAAACTCCGAGGTTATAGAGAGGGTTGAGAGAAATTACTTTGTATTTTAACAGATATTGAGATATGATCATAATGCTAAAATATTTGAGATCCTTTCCTATTAGATATTGAGATATTTTCCTAAATTAGAATAGTTGACAAATTTTTGATTTGACTAATTTAGGATAGTTCATAAATCTCTGATTTTATGTAATTGTATCAATTATAGATCCTGTAATTATTCTTTTGATTGTCTCCTTCACCTATAAAAGGATGGCTCATTGTACAGTTCAATGATAAGAAAATATATAGAAATTTCTTCATTCCGCTTTCGCTCTATTTTCTTCAACAATAAGGATCAACGTTGATTCCGGACTTGAAATAAAAAAATATGAAATTCTCAATACAAATTGCAATAAATCAAAATAAATTAGAATTCCAATTTGAACTATGGAGTACATGATAAAATCATGGAAGCTGAAATCAAATATCAATCAGTCCAAAAATATTGTCCTACAATAACCGATATGAAAAAAAAACCAATACAAACACATATATAGCAAAAGGATAGCTATTGTACTCTTAATTGTTGGACTTGTTATTAAGGAGTAGTTAAGAGTTTGTAACCTTTCACTTTGATTATAGATGATTTATTTTGTCCTTTAGTTTTCGCCAAAAGAGTTTTCCACCAAAAATCAGTGTATTGTATTCTTGTTATTTTTTAAATGTATAAGCAACAATCATCATATATTTGGTTTTATTCTTCTAATTTTGTAAAGCCTATGATGGACTACCAAATCCCAAAAAATATAGGAATGAGTCACCATATCATCATTTTTTTTTCTTTGAAGTTGGTAAGTTTACTTGGGTTCATATATATATTTTTTTCTACAAAGGCAAACAAGTCGAGGCTCGTTAAGATAGCTAACAAGGAGCGGACCCACTCTTATGCCAGGGTGGACAGTAACATCCTCAAAAACTTATTAGTTTATTAGGAAATTCTATTTATATACTGAAATTTACTCTTCATGTACAATTTTTAAACTTATAAATAATTATAAATTTGCCATTATTTTTTTTATTAAGTTATTCTTATAAATATCTAAACAATTTCTTGGGATGCAAATTACCCGAGATAAGAAAAACAAGAAATTGTGGTTATCTCAGGAGGGGTACATCAAGAAGGTGTTGGAGAGATTCAACATGGATAATGCAAAACCGGTAACTACAGCTCTTGGTGGACAGTTAAAACTATCAAAAGAGCAAGGTGCTAAGACAGATGAGGAGATAAGACACATGGAGAATGTTCCTTATTCATCAGCAGTTGGGAGTTTCATGTATGCAATGGTGAGTACAAGACCAGATATTGCACATGCAGTGGGAGTAGTGAGTAGATTCACGAAGAACCCTGGGAAGGAACATTGGCAAGCGGTGAAGTAGATTTTCAGGTATTTGAAAGGTACTTCAAAATATTGTTTATGTTTTGGGGGTGATAACATTGATGTGCAAGGTTTTATAGATTCAGATCATGCGAGTGATAGAGACAATGGCAGGAGCACCACAGGTTATGTCATTACTGTAGGAGGGACAGCGGTAAGCTGGGTTTCAAGATTACAATTAATTGTTGCTTTATTTTCGACAGAAACTGAGTATGTTGCAGCTATAGAAGCAAGTAAGGAGTTTATTTGGTTGCAGCGATTGATGAGTGAGTTGGGTTTTGTTGGAGTGGATTGCAGGTTGTTCAGTGACAGTCAAAGTGCAATTCATCTTGCTAAGAACTCGGCGTATCATTCACGGACTAAACATATTCACTTGAAATATCACTTCATTAGATCCTTGTTAGAGGATGGCCAATTGAAGTTGAAGAAGATTGAGGGCAGAAAGAATCCTGCAGATATGTTGACAAAACCAGTTGATGGGAAAAAGTTGAGCTATTGCTCAACTTTGGTGCATTTGTGTTGAATGCTGAAATTGGGACTTTGAACGATCGAGGTAAAAACTTTGGACACTGGGATTATCATGTATAGAGATTACAATTTTAGCAATTGGTCTCCAAGTGGGAGATTGTTGCTAATGGAGCTCATTGCCGTAATGGGTTTCGGTATACCGAAACGGGTCTAAAACCGACCCAAACCCGTTATGATATAATATATATATGGGGTGTGGTGCTAGGGTTTTGATTGAGCCAAAAGAAAAGAAGCCGAAAAAAGGAAGCCGGAAAGAAAAAAAACAAAAAGAAAAAAAACAAGAGAGAGGCGGCTGCTGCAAACAAATAAAAGCAGTGAGGAAAAATAATTGTTGTGCGGCAAATTATTTGGTAAAAACGCTGCTGTTTATTTGTTCGGCCAAAAGCTGAAGCAAAGGATTTTTTCGGCGGCTGCTCTTGTGGGTTCGGCCAAAGGAAAAGGAAACGTGCGGCTTTCTTTTAGATACCTTTGTGTTTTTTTTTCG
This sequence comes from Dracaena cambodiana, assembly GCA_036321105.1. NCBI lineage: Eukaryota > Viridiplantae > Streptophyta > Magnoliopsida > Asparagales > Asparagaceae > Dracaena > Dracaena cambodiana. The sequence continues at coordinate 24,764,651 of JAYEPQ010000016.1, forward strand.
GCGGTCGAAGGAAAGAGGTAAATCACTGCAACAAGAGATTAGGGTTTCATCTCAAAATCTTGTGTGATTTCTTTGTGAATTCTCTTGTGGTTCAAAACTAGAATATTGTAATCCTCTTTTGATATAGTGGAAGTTTTTCGATCGTGTCCCCATAGACGTAGGCATATTGCCGAACTACGTTAAATCTACGTGTTCTCTGTCTCTGCTATTTTTCTCTTCGGTTAACTATTTGATTCCGCTGGTTGTTGCATTAGTATTATTCCGCTATCTTTTGCTAACACGGAGGCGGGGCCACATAGAGGCATGTGCAGGAGTACATGCTGCTGCCGGCGGCGGGGGCAGGGATGTTAGTGGCGGGGGGTGGAGGGACAATGGGGGATCCGATAAGGGCATGAGAATGGGACCAAATCCGATATCGAGACCTATAATTGGCTTGCTTTTTTTTTATTCTTCTCTTCGGATTAGTCTCCTCCTTCTTCTTGAGGTTCTGTCGCCACGAGAGAATGGCGGAAGAGGTGAAAGATCGAAGAAAATTAGATAAAGTAAGGTCGGAAAAGGAAGATCGGGAGTTTTCACGTTTGGGGAAAAAATTGCATGGCAATCGAAGAAATTAGATAAATAAAGTGAGGGTTAAAATTAGAAAATGTTTTGGGTGCAGAGAGTAAGTAGGTGATATTTTAAAATATAAGTTTGGTGTAAAGAGTAATCAGGACATCAAGAGTAAATAGCCGTGCGTAAATATAATTTCCCTCTAGAAATTTTATAATTTAGACCATCAAATTTACAAGATTGCCACTTTCAGGTCTGATGAATCAAAACTAAAATCAGTTTTCGACCCACGAAACTATTTTTTTTCTAATTCACTTGCAACTAAAATTTTAAATACTCTTTCATCCAATATGATGAATCAAAACTAAAATCAGTTTTCGACCCACGAAACTATTTTTTTTTCTAATTCACTTGCAACTAAAATTTTAAATACTCTTTCATCCAATATGCCGACAGTTAGTTATTTCTACAGCTTGCAAGTATTTTTTTTTTTTTTGTCTTCTTCATCTCTAATCTATTAAATTGCAGTCAGTTATGTCTACAGCTTGCAAGTTTTTTTTCTCTTCTTATTTGAAAAACTTTTATGCACAAATTAGACAATATTAAGGCTCTGGAACAATTCATCGAATTACATTGTGATATGTATTGGCTTCAAAATTATTAAATCGGTGCTTTGAATTCATGTTTTCTATATTATAGAGTTTTTAGGTTGGGAGTCTTGCTGTTTTTCTTTCTCCAATCCTGAAGAGCTATACGGACAATTTAACTTCTAATAACTTTGTAGAAGACAACATAGTTTATTATATAATTTGTAATAAATATTGTACATATTTTGAAATGAAATGCATCAACACTTCTGTCCCTCCTCGTTTGAATGCTTAGATTCACCCCTATAGCAAACAGTACCTGCGTTGTCCATAAAATGGTTAATGGATTGAGTGGCTTTGGTTTGCAATTTTACATGAAAAAATAATATTTAATCTTCAAGCGTACTTGACAATTAGTGTATGCCAAATAAATTTGTTGGGCAATTAGCCAAGGTAAAAGAATGATTCTAACACGGAGCATAAGAGGTTACACAATCTTGAAGAGATCTCAATGTAAGATGGGAATTAGAAAGTAAAAGATTCACATAACGGAGAAATCTTAGAGTATAAATAGAAACTTGACTGAAAATTGAGTTAAAATTGAGATTGACAGTGAATTAGAATGAACTTCAAAACTGGATGTAAAAAGTTACGATGAAATTAGAATATTATTTCTATGCAGTAATCTAGGATGATAGATCCGAATTGGTTGGAATTACTTGTATAAGATGATTATTAGGGCCAATTAGAATTTGAGAGAGAAGAAGTAGTGCGCAATGTCATTTTAACTCGTGAACCACGAATTGAGAAAATTAATCAATACATCTACGCTGTTTCCACGTGCCCCATAAATTTACTTAAAAATTTATTTTTGCATCGATGGCGGACAGAATCAAATCCATCACCTCCTAAAAATATTCCTTCCACATAAGCACAAGGCTTATGTCCCTGCTGCCGTACGGACATTTTACAGCTAAATCCAGGAGCAAGAAGTATGGTTAAGCGTTGCTCATGAAAATGTAAGATCCCCGTTTGACGGCGTCAAATCAGCCGTCAGATCATCACTCGCTCACGAATAATTGCATCACACGCGAGATGGCATCTGGCCTTTCTCCACCTGATGTCATCATGCTGACACATGTAGCACAAAAGCAGATGGGAACCTGTGAGTCCACTCCACTCGAGTTTGTCGGTCGGTAGTGGGTGCCGCCATGTTGGTGGCCTGTCAGGTGTCAGTCAGTGAAAGATGAAAAACGCGAAATGAAGTGAAAAAGAACAAAATATGCGTACGCTTCGTTTTCTTGTGCAGGCAAAGGTCACCGAGCAGGCGGAGTTTGTCTCATGCTCCGTACGAACGATAGACGGGAGTGTATTTTGGTGGGGCTTACACTCTTTGGCTCCTCCTTTCCTTTCGGTGCTTCCCGGCTCTGCCCTGTATTCTCTGCCACTGCAAGGCCCGGCAAAACTCATTTCATGTTCTCTTTGTTTTCCAATATATCAAGATAATACCTTTTGTGAATTTATTTTTGGGTTAATTTGGGCAAACTTTTCCAAGTCTTCCCTAGTTATTTAGTAAGGTTAGGATGGCTCGTGCGATACATACTCTTAGCCATGCAAATGGTGCGTGCAGCCATGTAACATGTTCATCGTGTTCATCTGGGGGCCCGATAGATGAAATCCATGGTTGAGAATAGTCTCTCACACTGGAGTAACCAACTTCCAAAAATACTATGGAAGCTTCTCCTGCGTGAGCAAATTGAAAGTCCTTTCCTTTAAAAGCAATGCACGGGAAGTAGGTGTGGATCGAGGCTTAGACAAAGCCACAAGTCGGAAGGAATAAAATGGGACTTTCCAAAGAAGCACACCACTTTTCCTAGTGAGCCCTCTAAATAGTTTTTTTTTCGTTCGGGATTTCAGTTGGAAAGTTGCTCACTCTAAAAAATGGTATGCTCCTTTGGAAACTCCCGATAAAAGGAAGGCTGACCTATCTACAGCGATGAGAAGTGATAAAACTATAAACTGAGAGAGTTAGAAAAGAATAGTTTTATATTTTGAGGTATAAATAAACTATACAATGACCATCCTTTTATAATTGAATGAGATAAATATAAAAAGTAAAAAACAAAAAAATATACAAAATGATGTTAATTACATAAAATCTTCAATCACATAATCTGCCTAATTGAAGAGATTAGTCAAATATAACAAGTTAGGAAGATATTATGAGATATACTAATAAATTAGAGAATTTATCAAATATCCTAATTTAGAAAGATATACTAAATTAATGAGATATGTTGGATTTGTCAAATATCATGAGATATACTAATATCCCTCCTCAAATTCAAGATAGTTTGGAAGACACCATCTTGAGTTTGGAAACGAGATTATAATGATGACCAGGTGGATAGGTCTTGGTAAAGATGTCGGCGAGCTGATCAGTCGAAAAACCGAGAGAAGACAAAGAGTGCTTGCTTGTAGGTGATGACACACAAAATGACAATCGATCTCAATATATTTGGTACATTCATGAAAGACATCATTATGAGCAATCTAAATAGCACTATGATTGTCATAATAAATAGGAGTACTGGAATCCTAAGACACGCTCATATTCTGCAGAAGCCAACGGATCCAAATAAGCTCAGAAATAGTGTCAGCAAGAGCATGATATTCAGTTTCGGTATTAGAATAAGCAATAACAGTCTGCTTTTTACTCCACTAGGAAATAAGAGAGTGATCTAGTAAAAAGAGAAAGCCAGTGGTGAATTGTCGATCGATAGGATCACCTACCCAATCAACATCAGAGTAGACCTGCAATTGCAATAATTAGAGAGATGAAAAATAGAGCCTATAGAATAAGGTGTCCTTCATATAGTGTTGGATGCGAAGAACTATAGCATAGTGAATAGAGTGTGGGGCAGCTATAAACTGGCTAACAAGATGCACGACGTAGGTAATATCTGGCCTGGTAACAGTAAGTTAGATGAAACTCCCAACAAGTTGTCGATAAAGTGTAACATCGGAAAGGAGCTCGCCGTTGTAGCACGTTAACGTTACGCTTAAGAGGGCTATCAGTTGTCTTACAATCAGTTAAGGCAGAACGAGAAAGAATCTCAGATGAATACTTAGCCTGAGTTAAATAGTAGCTATCAGATGTAAAAATAAGTTTTAAACCTAAAATATAACTAAGAGAGTCAAGATCCTTTATTTCAAAATGCTGAGACAAAAATTGTTTAAGCTCAAAAATACCAGATTGTCATTACCAGTAATAATCATAATATCAACATAAAGGAGCAAAATAGTAATACTAGCATTAGTATGACGGGTAAATAGAGCAGAGTCGTGTGGGCTGGAGGCAAAACTGAGTTGGCCAATAGTGGGATTGAACTTAGCAAATCAGGTGCGCGGAGCTTGCTTGAGCCTATACAAGCCGAGCTTAAGACGACAAATCTTACCAAGAGGATGAAGATACCCTTGAGAGGGTGCACATAGACCTCCTCAGCTAGATCACCGTGCAGGAAGGTATTCTTCACATCCATTTGAAACAAAGGCCACTGGCGAGCAGAGGCCACAGCCAGGAGAGAGCGAACATATATAATGCAAGAAACTGGAGTAAATGTCTCCTCAAAGTCAATACCATACTCCCGAGTATATCCCTTGGCCACAAGACGAGTTTTATACTGCACTGGAGATCTATCAGAATTGGTTTTAATCTTGTAGACCAATTTGTTACCAATAATAGTCTTTCCAGGACGCTAATCAACCAAATCCCATGTATGAATCTTGTGAAAAGTATCCAATTCTTTGGACATAGCTTGCTGCCAAAGAGGATTAGAAATAGCCTCACGAGAAGTCCGAAGCTCGTGAAGAGTGGCAAGATCATAAAAATAATGATAATCAGTGAGACGGGTAGGGAGAGCTCTTACCCTAGAGGAATGACGAACATCCAAATTGATAGAAGATTCAAGGGTATCGACGTAATGGATGGCCCAACTGATGACGTAGACTAAAGAGAGTCAGATTTAATAATTGGGTCAATAGTCAATCCAAAAACATCAGAAACTGACATTGAGTGACTGTCTGATGAGCTTTCAGTATCTGCATCAGAAGGAGAGTCTAGGAAAAGATCAAGTGCGGTATTAGTGATAATAGGGCTAGCGAAAGAAGGTCTAGAGGAGATATGGGGATACTGGTAAAAATTTTGTATTCACAAAACTGAACATGTCGGAAGATACAAAGACGTTTGGTAATAGTATCATAACACTGATAACCCTTATGCTCAATGTTATAACTAAGAAAACAACAGAGACGAGAACGTGGCTTAAGTTTAGTACACTCATGAGATGGGAGTAAGGCAAAACAAGCATAGTCAAAAACTTTCAGAAGAGAGTAGTTGGGTACCTTTCTGTAGAGAAGCTCATATGGAGAGTGATTTGAAAGAGTAGGAGATGGGACCCGATTAATTGTGTAAATGGCTGCAAGAGCAGCTTCACCCCAAAAAGATTTAGGAAGCGAGGCTGAAATAAGTAAGGAGCGGATAGTATTAAAAATGTGACGATGTTTACGCTCAGCACGACCATTTTGTTGTGAAGTGTAAGGGCATGAATAATGAGGTAAAATGCCTTCTTGTGTGAGTTCGGCATGAAAGGAAGCAGATGTGTACTTAATGGCATTATCAGAGCGAAAGACTTTAATGGTCCGACGTCTGCTTAAATTCACGAAAAACACTAAGTAACTCAGAATGATCATATAAGAGATAAAGTTAGGTGTATTGTGAATAATTATCAATAAATATAACAAAATAACGAGATCTTCCATTAGTAGAAATAGAGCAAGATCCCAAATATCTGAATGAATTAGATCAAAAGATGTAGAAAACAAAAAAAGTACTTTCATTAAAAAGTAAAACTGTTTGTTTTCCCAACTGACATGAAAGACAATCAAATGTCTCAAAATTGACTTTCTTTAAGTAACCACTTGATCCTAAGAATTGAACACGTGGCAAGGAAGTATGACCAAGGCAAGAATGCCAAAGGTTTGAGAAAACAGATGCTGCAATGGGTTGAGTAGAACCAGAATTTGGAAGATGAAAAGAGAAAAGCTAAAAAAGGCGACCAACTTTATGCCTGCTCCCAATTAACTGGCCCGTCTGTTGATCCTGCACATCACATTCTTTATTAGAAAAAGTTAAAATAAGGTTATGTTCAACAAGTTGGCCAACAGAGAGAAAATTTAAAACTAAATTAGGAACAACATATGTATCAGGTACAGATAGAGTAGAAGTAAAGATAAGACCAATATAACTAACATGCATGTGTGAACCATCAGCAGTATAAATGATAGGAAGAGATTCTAGAGATATTTTATTAGATACGAGAGAAGAAAATCACCCAGAGTGGGCTCTGGGGAGCCGCCAATTGGCGGCTAATGCCGCCAAATAGTGGAAAAACCCTAAATGTTTTTCTATTTTTTCTTTTGCATGAGTTTCTTGTCTTATTCTTTTGATTTTGATGACTATATTGAACTTTGACTCTCTGCAGCATCATAGTTTTATAACTTTACTCACTTTTAACTCTTTTCTGGACTTGGTTTTCTAATCCAGCTCTGAATTTATACCATCTCCTTGTAGGAATAGGTTTACTTGAAAAGCATACTAAAAATACCCAAATAACATTATTTAAATACAAAAATAGATATTATAGAGGCTATAAATATGCAACATATGGCACTCATCACACCTCCACACCTATCTTTTACTAGTCCTCGAACAAAACCTAGAACTAAAAATAAAAAGAAAAATCCTAACTCACTTTCGCAGAAATTACGATTGCACTTAGCATGTGCAACAAGCCGTTAAACCCCTAGGTTACCCTAGTGACGAGTTGTATCTCGTGAGAGTTTGCAGTAAATATACCCACCAAATTCGTGAAGAAATTAGATTAAGGAATAAAGAAAAGAAAAATAAGAATAACCGAAAATCAATAAAAATAAAAAATTTATACAAAAAACGAAAAATCTTTTTTTATGATATTTTTTAAAATATTTTCTTCAATTAATCTCACTAATATACAAATTCAAGAACGTATTTAGATTATCAATTTTCAAGTCAAGTATCATATCAAATACACTGATCATTTTAATCAAAAATTCAAATCCTATTTTTCAATACCCACTAATAGATAATTCATGAGCTCCTATACATCTACATGCACGTGTGATAGTCTACTTCGGGCTTGAACTCCAACTCTAACTCATGGTTCATCTCCTCTCTCATAACAATTTTTTTAAAAATATTTCACCTTTCATGCGAATATTTACGCTTGCTTAGATGCAAAGTACCCGATTACTCGGATCATACTCTCTTTTTTTTCTCTCTGAGCCTATTGTCTTAATACTAGGCTCATTTTCTTTTTTTTCTCTCTGAGACTATTGCCTTAATATTAGACTCACCCATTTTTTTTTCTTACTTTTGTTTTTATTTCTGAGACTATTGCCTTAATACCAGGCTCACCCCCTTTTTTTCTTTTTTTTCTTTTTTGAAGACTACTTAATCATTATCACCTTTGTCCTTAACCTAATAAACTATTATGAATTGAAAAAAATAGATATATACTTACCTCAAAATTACTGTTAGCAGTATTTATTTTTCAGATTTTAATTTTTTTCATAAAATTCTGAGTATATCATCCAATCTACTCTCCTATTAAATTTTAAATCTAAATTTATTCTTTTATTTGTAATTAGGTTGATATATTTATGAAAATATATAATAAATGTTTTTTATTTTTTTAGTTAGTTACCCTAAAAACTAACCGAAGTGTAAAATAAAAAACTCCAAAAAAATAAAATCCTAGAATAAAAAATAAAATCCTAGAAAAACAAAAAATAAATAAAGAAAATAAAAATATCCTAATCCACTCCCCCACACCTAAACTCATGTATGCCCTCATACATAAATTAAGGGTGGTAAAATAAATAAGAAAACAATTATATAAATATTATACACTTACTAGAAAATTCAGACCGATTACGACCTCTTGATCGCTTCTCACTCTCGTAGTGTGTCCTTTTATATTTTGATATGGATGAACTTAACCTTTTTTTTCAATTTTGCATTTAATCTCTCCATTTTATTTTTGGTTTTTCTCAATTTATTTCTACTCTTCTTTCTTTAATTCAATAGTAAAATTTTAAAGTTGGAAATCGTACATTTATCATCCATATTTAACTCACGAGCATTTTTTATGGCAGTAAGTATTTTAGTCTTATCAACATGTAAAATATTATACTCATTTTGAGTGGCAGAATCATGAGCTCAATTTTGGATCGTTCTTTCAAATCATTAGCTACATGACCTCTTCCTTTTACAGTTCCTTCCATCTTTCTAGTGTTATGGGCTCGTCATGCAAATTTTCTTCAAACCCTGTCATCAAAATTCTCAAAAGAAAATACCATACTAGTGAACTTATCATTAGTCAAGTTATTATTAAGGGATAAAAATTCTTTTTCACAAATTTATTTAAAATTTTCATCGAAAGAATCAAATGATAATATATCATTAGCAAGCTCATCATAAGGCAAATAACCAAGCAAAATTTTCTCTTTATTACTAGTTTTTTCATAACTATTTTCATAATGGTCCAAAGTAGTTTGATCGTAATGTCGATGTATAGACTCATCACACACAAAATTATTTAACTCGTTTTGAATCTATCTACTTCAAATGATGACTGAAGTGATTGCTTGTTGGAATTAGATATGTTCAAATAATTAGATGGTTAATTTTCAAAAAATTTAGTATGAGAAATCAATTTGAAAAAATCTTCCATATAAGATGAAGTTTGAGAGGATGATTTTAGCAAAGGTTCTATACCTTCCTCTATTGTACGTGCTCGCTCCTAAGTCTCATGATTATAAGTTTTCTTATTATCTTCGAATGATTTCATCTCGAGTTTATGAGTGAAATTTGAAGGTGGATATGATGGATCTGTATACAAATTTGATGACAGATATGAAGTAGTTGTAGGTAAATTCTCAAGACATGCATATCTCGCTTCTAATCTTTTTAATCTTTCATCTAATATGTTCAATTAATATCTGGTTCATGACTGAATTTTGAACATGAAGATGAATAGCCTATAAAGAAAGGATCAGATGGAGGACTCTCTTGATATGACTCTTGATTGTATGTAAAATTAGAATGATTCATCAATTTATAATTGCAATTTTGTATATAGTAAGTGCTTGTAGGTTCATTATATGTGATGGGAATTTGATCATGACCTACTCCTAGTGAACTTTCTATCCATGGACACTGATATTAATTATGATATAGATCATGACAATAATGACAACCAGTTTGATTTTGAATTTTTAAAAAAATTTTTTTTTTGAAAAAGGTGGAGAGGGAAAGAGATGGAAAAGAAAAAATAAAAAAATTATTTTTTTTTGTATTTTTTTACAAAACCAGAGACCCAAAATACAAAATCATAGATAAAATGGGGGAGAGACTCACTAAAAGTACCACTAAATGGCGACAATTGCCGCAATTTAGCAGTAAAACTAAAGAGTTTTGGTCTCTGGTTTTTACAGTGTATTTTTTAGACTTTTCTCGTACCTTTTTTCTTCCTGTATCTGAACTTTTAGGTCCCTGCACACTCAACACACACTGTTAACCCGTAAAATATTAGAAAAAAAATAAGAAAATACCATCGATCTCAGCAACGATGTCAAAAACTTGATGTGATATATCTACTGCAAGCGCTGTACAAGTTGTTCCCACAGAGATCTAAGATGTTTTACTATTCTCACTATTTTTTTAGTCCTAGCGGATTAACTATGGGTTCTAAGTTGGATTTGTGTTATTTTAATTAGCCTAGAATATAGAATCCACTAGTTTCTAAGTTTACTTCTATTATCTTCTTCCTATCATAAAAATTTGATGTTTTAGTTTTAATATTTACTTAAAGTGTTCTAAATATGTGTTATCAAGTGGTGTGAAAGTATAATGCATCAAAGATACGACTTTTTATAGAGATAAACTAAATCATTAGATAACTCTATAACAAAAATAAAAAATAACAACTCCAAACCCTAACTAAGTATAAACTATCAAGAAATCTAATTCAAGTATAACCTATCAAAGCATTAATCTACGAGTTGTTATATTTTAATCTTTTCATTGAAAAATCTTATTTTTATTATTTTAATTAGGTAGAAAATACTAGAGAGCAACTACATGGTGGATTCCAAGTTTCATCTATATTCTACAACTAAACTAAATTAGCTACTCATACTTTTAATTAAAAAGATCCTATTTTCATTCATGAAAGTAAGAAAATCTAATATAAGAAGTAAGATTAATCTAAACTAGAAAACAATTAGAAGAAAATTACCTATGAAAAATTGATGAACAACAAAGAATGCCTCTGGAGTTTGGTATGACGGCCGTCACCCCTTCGGCAAAATCATAATATTTATTTATAATTATGAGTACAAAATTATATCCTAATCATTAACATGAAACCCTAGATTACAAGGATACGTCCAATATATATGTTTCGGAGAATCAAACCCAAATTTGAGTATAAGTGAAAAACTACAAAATTACATCGAAGCCCCCATAAAAAAATCACCCAGAGTGGGCCCTGGGGAGCAGCCAATTGGTGGCTAAAGCCACCAAATAGTGGCAAAACCTTAGATTTTTTTTCTGGTTTTTCTTCTGCATTAGTCTCTTGTCTTGTTCTTTTGATTTTGATAACTGTATTAAACTTTGACTCTTTGCAGCATCATAGTCTTGTAGTTTTGCTCACGTTTAACTCTTTTCTAAACTTGGATTCCTAATTCGGCTTTGAGTTTATGACATCTTCTTATAGAAATAGGTTTACCTGAAAAACACAGTAAAAATACACGAGTAGCATTATTTAAATGCAAAACAGATAATATGGAGGCCATAAATATGCAACATATAACAGTCATCACGAGTGAAGCGATCTTTGAAGTCCTTCCCAAATATAAAGGTCAAAAACCTATATTGCTCGGAAAAGCAAACAATAACAATAAACATATCCTAAGTTCTTCCATTATGATAAAAATTCCCATACAATGATGAAAAAGATGGGATATAGCATAATTGAAAGCAGGGGGTTAAATTTTGAAAAAGGAAGAAGAGCTATGTTTCGACCTTTTGTCCCAAAAAGAAAAAAGTCATATTACTATGATAAGACTGGCAGGGGGTTGGGATATGTTGCCACTCTCGAAAACCTTTCAGAAACAAATTTTGAACAGTTTCAACAAACTCAATCATCTGAATCATTATGTTGAGATTCAGATGTAAGCATTGGAGCTATTTTTTCGAGAAGTCTCTGTCAACATGGTCTCTATAGGTCAAAAAGAAGAAGATGATGAAGAACTGTTGCCGATCAAGGAAGATTCCTGGGTGAAGCACCTCAACATGAAGTGGGAAGTTTAGTTTGAACAACATGAACCTCCAACTAAAAACAAAGTGATCCAAATAAATATGGGCAATGAAGTTAATCCTAAACCCATATTTATCAATGAAAATTTATCTTTTGAAGAAAAAGAAGCAATGATTTCTCTCATTCGAGAATACATTGCTGTTTTTGCCTGAAATTATGAAGATATGTCAGGACTTGACCCAAAAGTGGCGATGCACAACTTGAATATCCAACCGGATGCAAAACCTATCAAACAACAACAACGAAGATTCTATCTCGAAATAATGAAGCTATTGAAGTTGAAATCAAAAATTAATTGAATCAGGCTTCATTCGCGAAGAACAACATCCAGATTGGGTCACGAATATAGTCCCTGTGACTAAAAAGAATGGAAAAATTAGGGTCTGCATTAACTTTAGAGACTTGAATGAAATATGCCCGAAGGACGAATTTCCTTTACCCATCACAGACATCATGATCGACAACACTTGCGGCTATGAATGAATGTCTTTTATGGATGAATTTTTGGGGGTACAATCAAATTAAAATATATCCTGAAGATGAAAAGCATACATCTTTCGGAACACCATTAGAATTGTATTGTTATAAAGTTATGTCCTTTGGTTTAAAGAACACTGGCGCCACATATCAACACGCTATGAACATGATATTCCGAGAACATCTTCAGAAGACGGTGGAATGCTATGTAAATTATCTAGCGATCAAGAGCAAAAGAAAAGATAATCATCTTCATGATTTGAGAATGGTGTTCGACCTCATGCGAATGCACCAACTTAAAAAGAACCCAACTAAATCTTTTCTGGGAGTTTCCAATGAAAATTTTCTTAGCTTAGTTGTCACCTCCCAGGGAATTTATCTTGATCCAGATAAGATCAAACAATTCAAGATATGTTTCCAACCAGAAATCTTAAATAATTAAGAGGACTATACGGAAGGTTGGCATACATTCGCAGCTTTATATCAAACTTGTCTGGGAGATATCAACCGTTCACACGGCTAATGAAGAAAGGAGTTTCGTTTGTTTGGGATGACATATATCAGGAAGCTTTTGAGGAGATTAAAAGATATCTCACAAAGCCACCTATCCTTGTAGCTCCAATAAACGGAATATCTTTCCTGTTATACGTGAGAGCCATGGACCATTCTTTGGGAGTATTATTAGCCCAAAAGAACGAGTTAGGACAAGAGGAAGCTATCTACTATTTAAATAGAATGATGATTGGAGCAGAATATTGATATAACCCAGTTGAAAAATTATGCCTAGCTTTGGTGTTCGCCGTACAGAAAATGCGACACTATTTGGTCGGGCAAACCATTCATGTTATATCGAGAGTTAATCCCTTGAGAATACTAATGACCAAGACAGGATCATTAAGTTTAAGACTATCCAATTTGGCTATTTTGTTATCACAATGTGATATGCATTTTATCCCACAAAAGTCGATTAAGGGATAAGCTATAGCTGATTTTTTAGCTAAACACCCGATTCCAGTATCTTCAAAATTGTATGAGAATATCCCTGGCAAAGTAGGCGGAGGAAATACAATTCCAAAGAAAGATATTCTACAAGAAACTGCTGAAATAAATGCCATTATAGAAGATGTATGACAACTTTTTTTGATGGTGCCTCTAGAATGAGACTTAAAGGAAAAATGGTAGCAAGAGTGAGGGTTGCTTTTATTTCCCCCTATAACCACATCATTCCTCGAGCATATTCATTGACAAACTCATGTTCTAATAATATTGCTAAATATAATACCCTAATGATTGGTCTGAAAATAGCTAAATAGCTGGGGATGAAGTATTTAGAAGCATATGGAGGTCCCCAACTTGTCATAAATCAAGTTAGGGGAGAATATTAAGTTAAAAATGAAAATCTCTTGTCATATTACCAAGCACTCACAAAAATAACTGATAGTTTCAATGGCTTCTACATTAGTCATGTGTCACGCCACCATAACAGCTATGAAGATTCACTAGTTTCGTTAGCTGCCACTTTAGCGTTGTCTAAACACTTCAGCAAATGTATAACGGTGGGAAGTAAAAAATTATTTTGTCTAAAAAATGAGCTTGAAGTGGAGTTAAATTCAGATAAGAAACATGAAGCATATGAAGTAGATGCTTTTGAGTCTGATCTCGAACCAAGAGATTGGCGATTTCCTTACATAGGCTATGTGCTTTATGGGATATTGCCAGAAGGTCTTAAGAACAGCAGCAATTCGAAGAAAAACTGTTCGATTCTATTATAATGCTGAAGTTCGGACAGTATATAGAAAATCCTACGATGGGATCTTGCTTCGTTGCCATTCTAACAAGGAAGCTTATGAAGCACTGGAAGAAGCTTATAGCAGCATTTGCAGAGCACATCAACCAGAGTTAAAACTTTGGAATAGACTTCAAAAATAGGATATTATTGGCCAAAAATGATAGATGCAGTCACTTATGCCAGAAAATGCAGAGTATGTCAGATACATGCAAATTTCATACATCAGGCACTAGAATATCTCCCCCAACGGCTACATCATGACCATTTGAACAGTGAGGAATGAATATTATTGGGTCAATTTCGCCACCGTCAATAAGGGGTCATCAGTTCATATTGGCTATAACTAATTATTTTTCAAAGTGGACTGAAGCTGGCCCCCCTAACTGAAATGAAGGCATCAGATGTGATCAAATTTATCAAATATCACGTCATATACCACTTTGGAGTGCCTAAGAGAATTGTTCATAATAACGGACCTCAGTTCGTGAGTCAGTCATTCTCTAGATTTTGCAACAAATACATGATCAAAAGTGTGGCCTCATCTCCACACTATCCTGCGGCCAATGGTTTAGCAGAAGTATTCAATAAAACCATTATGAAGTTTCTTAAAAAGTTTGTTTCATCTAACCAACGCGATTGGGAAGAAAATCTTGAAGAATGTCTTTGGGCCTACTGAACTATTATTATGACTTCTACAAAGGCTACACATTTTTCTTTGGCATATGGATCTAAAGCAGTGCTTCTTTGAAGATCCAAATTCCCTCATTACGAGTTGCATTAGCAACCAAAATGACGCAAGAAGAAAATCATCAACAGAGACTTATAGAATTAGAAGCTCTGGATAATAAGCTCTTTGAAGCTCAACGAAGAATTGAACTTTATCAAGTGAGAATCTCCAAAATATTAAATAAAAAGATCAAGCAGAGAACTTTTAAGAAAGGTAATCTGGTCCTTTCAGTAAGAAGACTGATTATAACGAATCAAAAATCTAAAGGCAAGTTTCAGCCAAAGTAGGAATGACCTTTTGTCATTGACGCAGTTTATTCAAATGGTTCATACTGGTTGGCACAACCAAATGACAACATGATAATAATGTCAATCAATGGAAAGTTTCTAAAGAAATATTACTCATAATGTAATATTTAAGAAATCCCTAATTATCCGATTTCCAACAATAATGGCGAAGAAAGACCCTGGACCTTTTTAAAGGCAAAATAGCTTATGTAATAGAAAGAAGCAATCAAATCAAAGATTGAATGGTTGGAGATATACATCTTTTTCTATAACCCTCAATTAAATCTCCGACCGGTACTACGGAAAATAGAGTACAAAAGTATCAAATAATTAGATACACATACTTGAATTTTTTCCCAATAAAAGAAAAATTCAACCCTATGATTTGGTCATCGGTCCGTTCAAACGCTGAGTATTCGAAGACTATAAAGAGATTAATAAATGTGTCTAATTCTTAATACTATTATCTCCAAAATAGGACCAATTTGTCACCAATTAAATGGAGCTCATCTGCAAGAAGGAGTTCATTTCCACAAAGTTTTAGCATGGTGCATTTTGTAGTCCACTACTTCATTAACTTCCCCCAGCGGAGTACAACGAATGAAGATATGCTAGCTTGTCGCAAACACGTAACTCTCCACATCAACAGCAGAGCTAAATGAATCCTACTTCTCTATAACTAAGAATAGAGGAAAGTTTGGTATGTAAGCTCAAACAAAGTTCTCGACAATCCCACCATACTTGAGATAAAAAGCATGAATTGTCCAATGCCGTTAAGGCAATAGGAAGATAATAAGTTTTTTACCAATCCCACCATACTAGGGGTAAAAAGCATAAACTGCTCTAACTGCTATGGTTTAGAAAAGAGGAAAATTTGGCATTTAAGTCTAAATGAAATAATCAACAACTCATCATGCTGAGGGAAAGCATGACTGTCCAATACAAACGGCAATTAGTAAAGATTGATCAAATCCGTTTATAGCTGAGAGTTTGCTAAAAATCCTGTGAACCTGTCATGTTAAGATCTTATCTCTAAAAGATCCTAAGTTTTTCTCCACCAAAATCTGCATTTCAAAACCAAGAAAGTTTAAAGAGCGGATCTCACAAAGTCGCGTTTTTCCTAAAGAAGACAACTAAAAGCGCGGATCTCACAACATCATGTTTTGTCCCTAAAGACGAAAGCTAAAAGCGCGGATTTCACAAAATCACGTTTTGTCCCTAAAGAAGACAACTAAAAATGCGGATCTCACAAAATTGCGTTTTGTCGCCTAAAACATAGATCCTTTGACTCAAAAACATAACTTCCTTCCACCAAAATTTGTCAAGTTCAAAATTACCTTTGACAAATCCAAATTTCACTTCCACCAAAATTTATCAAGTTAAAAATTACATCTGACAAATCCAAATTTTATTTCACCAAAATTTTGCTAAGTTAAAAATTACATCTGGCAAAAAAAAATTTTTTTTTACCAAAATTTGCTCAGATAAAAATTACCTCTAGCAAAACAAATTTCTTTTCACCAAAATTTATCAAGTTAAACATTACCTTTGACAAAGCAAATTTTCTTTCCACCAAAATTTGTTAAGTTAAAAATTATCTCTGACAAATCCAAATTTCATTTCATCAAAATTTTGCTAAGTTAAAAACTATCTCTAGCAAAACAAAATTTCGTTCCACCAAAATTTGCTAAATTAAAAGTTACCTCTAGCATAACAAATTTCCTTCCACCAAAATTTGTCAAGTTAAGAATTACCTCTCCCAAATCCAAATTTCATTTCCACCAAAATTTTCTAAGTTAAAAATTAACTCTAGCAAAACAAATTTCCTTCCACCAAAATTTGTTTAAGTTAAAAATTATCTTTGGCAAAACAAAATTTCATTCCACTAAACATTGCTAAATTAAAAATTATCTCTGGCAAAACCAAATTTTCTTCCTACAAAAGTTGCTAAGTTAAAAATTATCTCTGGCAATTCAAAGAGCTACAGTCACTGAGTAGCTAAAATACAATTTGATCAGAAAAGTTAATAATTACTTATATCCTGTTCAAGAAAATTATTCATTCATCGCAAAATCTACTTAGTTGGTTACTGACTCTATATTGTCAAGTTAATGATTCCCTCTGGACAATATACAACAAAGAGTCAATGATGTATCAAATTAACAATTACCTCTAATTATCAACACTAAGTGCATTCATCAAGTTAACAGTTACCTCCGAATGAATGATGACAAATCTAAATTTTAATTCCTCCAAAATTCGTCAAGTTAAAAATTATTTCTGACAAATCCAAATTTCATTTCTCCAAAAATTGTCAAATTAAAATTACCTCTGGCAAATTCAGATTCCATTTCTTCCAAAATTTGTCAAGTTAAAAATTACCTCTGACAAATCCAAATTCTATTTCCTCCAAAATATATCAAGTTAAAATTACCTCTGACAAATCCAAATTCTATTTCCTCCAAAATATATCAAGTTAAAATTACCTCTGACAAATCCAAATTCTATTTCCTCCAAAATATATCAAGTTAAAATTACCTCTGACAAATCTAAATTCTATTTCTCCCAAAATTTGTCAAGTTAAAAATTACTAACAAATCCAAATTTTAATTATTTAAAAATTTATCAAGTTAAAAATTATCTCCGACAAATCCAAATTTTAATTACTCCCAAATTTGTCAAGTTATAAATTACCTCTGACAAATCCAAGTTTAATTTTTTAAAAATTTGTCAAGTTAAAAATTATCTCTGACAAATCTAAATTCCATATTCTCCAAAATTTGTCAAGTTAAAAATTATCTCTGATAAATCTGAATTTCATTCCTCCAAGATTTGTCAAGCTATAAATTACCTCTGAAAAATCCAAATTTCATTTTTACTAAAATTTATCAAGTTAAAAATTATCTCTGATAAATCCAAATTCCATTTCTCCAAAATTTGTCAAGTTAACAATTACCTCAGACTGAATGACAAGTTTGATCAAACTATAAAGAAATCCAAAATATTCCAAAATATCTTCAAAAAGTTAAAGACATTTTGAAAACTTTGAAGGGGTTCTGTTGATAAAAAAAATCAATTAAATCATCATGCATGAACACCAATTATAGTGGGAGTTACATCCCATTAACGAGTGGTTTAAAATGGGGGTTACAACTCATTCAATTGAAAATTAAAATGGGATTACACCTTTGAAATGGGAGTTACACCTCCATTATCTCTAAATTAATGAGCGGTAAAATCTCCAAAACTCCTATAAAAGCTAAGAAAGCTAAAAAGAAAGATCCTCAGGAGATGATCCATACACCTCTATGAGAGGATCCATCTCTAATACATGAAGAATGAAAATTCTCATCTTATAAAGAATTCTACTCTTTCTTAATCCAAAGATTTCTATATCTTAAAGATTTTCAACTCTTTCTTAATCTAGAGAATTTTATCTCTTAAAGAGATCTGCTCTTTCATTTCCAAAACCATTTAAGACTATTTCAAATCCAAGAGTTTGGCATTAAAATTATCAATGGGGAACATGATCATCTCGCACCGCTATATTGGAAAATCTTAACCTAACATGAATAATATGTGGATCATCAAAGAGAGATCCATATTTCAAGCATAAAATGGCTAACACATAGGTTATCAAAGAGAAATCCATATTTCAAGCCTAAAAAAGCTAACATATGAATCATCTGTCATAGAGAGATCCGCATCTCAAAAGACAAGAAAAGCTAAAATGTCACCCTCACAGATTCGCGTTTTATCTCTCAAGATTGCTAAAATACAGATCTTCAGCCAGAGAGATCTGTAAATTGGGCTAACAAGGGTGGGCCCCCACAGAGTCACGTTTTAAAATAATGATCTGTTAGACCCTTAAAGTAACATTAAAATGTGGATCTAATCCGCGACTCAAGTGCGAGATGTGGTATGGCCCACAAAAGCACATAAAAGCTAAAGACGACTCCTTTTCAATAGAAGGGCGGGCCCAACTAATAAACTAAAATACGGATCATCAATCAAAAAGAGATCTGCGATTTTAATTAGTTTCTTAACTCATGACAAGAACTAAACATAACTCACGCGAACTCCAGAGGGTCGCGATTCTACTTTAAAGTCTCAAGGAGCAAAAATCATCTCTAGCAGCACTCAAATGTGAGTCCAAGCATACCATGAAAGCTACTAAAAACCAAAACACGAGTCTAAAGGTTGAGATTCGCGTTTCGGTTATGATTCAGAGAATCAAATACATCAGTTATAAATTCTGAAAATTTAATACAAATCCTCCAGACCTAAAGGCGGAAAATTAATTCTCAGATTGTGAAGGTCATCAGTCAGACAATTACATCAACTCAAAAGCCTCCAAACTTCTATAAATAACAAGAGTTTAGGCTGAAAAAGGCATCTGAAGATCAATATCATAGATAAAGTCATTTTCTAACAAATACTGGTACTGTCAAAAACTCTAAACCCTTGCCAATTAAAATTTTGTATGGAGTGTCAATGGATAGCAAGATCGTCTTCCACAGCTACTCTAGAACTCAATTTTAAACAAAAAGTGAATTAGATTTTTCTCATATTCTATAAACAAAAAACCGTTTGAATTGTAATCTTTTATTGAGAAGTTATTAATAAAGAATCATTTACAATTTTTATAGCAAACAGGCGACCATAGTGAGAGAAATCTCCTACACTGAAGAGGAGATGGCGGTCCAATCCGACGTCAACAAAATTAGATAAACGATGGAGAAGTTTGTGATCGAGATCGAGATCGAGGTGTTGGCAGTGAAAATTTCTAAGTAAAAAAGGGATTTTCCACAACAGAATGCGGAGCTAACTCAGTAGCTCCGCATTTGGCTATTATAGCCTCGCGTTTGAGAAAAACACGGAGCTATTCAATAGCTCTGCGTTCTGGTTTCTTAGCTCCATATTTTGATGCGATTAGCTCCGCGAGAGCAGATAACCAGAATCATAAATTGATTGAGATTAAGATTTGGTCTAATCAAAACTCTAAATCAAGAGATTTAAATCAAAACTAAGATATTTGATTAGAATCTTTGATAAATATGAATTCTATTTAAATAGAAACTCTCATATTGACATAAGGCTATAAATACCCCTTTGAGGAAGCTCTAGGGATTTTTTTCGCATCTTAGAGAATTCGAGTTATGCGTGAGAGCCTTGAATTCGTGAAGACCAGAGAAGATCAAGACCAAGTCGGCCGCCATCATCTTCAAGAGAGAAGATCATCGTCGTCAGATCGTCAAAAAGAACTACTAGTTAGATTCCATCGCTACGAGATCCCACGTTTCTATTGTAAAAGAGAGAGATAGATTATAAATCCTCTCGTTTGTTCTTTTTCTTGTTCACTTTCATTGTAATTAAGTTATTTCAATGGAAGGGAAGCAAATTTCTACTGCAAACAAACTGGCGACTACAGTGGGAGACATCTCTTTCACCAAAGAAGAGATCGTGGTGCAATTTGACGTCGAGAGGATCGGATCCGACGTGAACATGCTAGTCGTAGAGATCGACCAGCAAATGTACAAGGAGTATCTCTCCTCTGAGTCAGGTAACCTGACCGAAACGCGACGCTATCGTCACGTGCGCTCCAATACCCGAGGATCGAGTAATCGGGAATCCACCGTTAATCGGAGACCTGTGGAGACCGCGGTCATACAGCCGTCGTTTGGGCAGGAAACCCTAGCAGAGGATGGCCTCTTTACTGCTGAAGAAAGCTCGGGAATTGGATTGACCAGAACCCAACTCTGAAATAGAAATCGGAGAGCTAGGCGAAAGGCTCTCAAAGCCCGCATTGAACGCGAGGCTAACTTCACAAAATGCGAGGCTACAGTCCCTTACAAACTGGCTCGCGCTAATCGCAAGACCAGACAATATTGCGATAAACCCGAAGCTACAACTTGCGTTAATCGCAAGGACAAGCTAATGTGTGATTCTCCACGCGAGGCTACTACTGAGCTTAGCGATTAACGCGAAGCCAGTAAGAATTGCGATAATAGCAAGATTTCTGTCACTCGCGTGAATCACGAGGATAAAATTTCCGAAAAGCCAGCGTGTGATTCTCCACGCGAGGCTAATGTTGAGATTAGCGATAGACGCAAAACCAGTAATACTTGCGTTAATCGCAGGACTCCTTACCTTCGCGTAAGTTGCGAATGATTGGCAAATTTGCTTTAATCGCAAAAATCGCACTAAACGCGAAGTTATGACTTGCATTAATCGCAAGAATAAGCCAGCGTGCAAGAATTTTCTTCCATTCAGGGCTAATATTCCAGAAGATAAACTTCTGCAAAAACATCAAGCCAGCGTGAAACGCAAGGCTAGCGTATCCAAACGCGAGGCTATTTCTCAGCTCTGCGTGTCGAAACGCGAAGCTACTTCTCAGCTCCGTGTTTCAAAATGCGAAGCTATCTCTCAGCTCCGCGTCAATCCGAATACAAAATCAGGGTTGATCACCACACTAGTAGACCAAAACTTGACTCTAGTGATCTCAAGAAGGTTCAGTGGGCTCCGGGACCCTCTCAACAGTTAAATGGGCCCCATAACTCCATATCTAAAGCTACTGACCTCAGAGAATATTTAATCAAGAAAAGGAGTATAAATCAAGTTCAGTCTGAGCCTACTTGTCATTACCAGAAGTATCTGCTATAGTGGACAGTTATTGCTGCAGCAAGAACTGAGTATCGGTGTTCGACCGATTAACTGAGTCGAACAAAAACCCTGCTAAAAAGACAAAAATTGCTCCCCGAGAAAAAGAATGGAGAGTTGTAACTTCTAATATGGTCGAAAAGGGAAAAAAAATCATAGAAAGAAATGGTGATTCAGAATCAAGCGATGAAGAACCCCATCATTTTACCCGACTTAAGTCGAGAGCTATCCCGGCCCGAAACTTAAGAAACTTGTGAAAGCTTCTTATGACGAAAATAGTGACAACTCGGCCATAGCTTCTCCTCATTCTTCAGCATCGTCTAAATTGCAGAAATCAGCATCACATATGATGGACAAATCTGATGATATCGACCAAAGATTTGAGGCCCAAGAACAATTAATCCGAGATCAATAAAAGACGATCGAGTATCTTAAAATGATGCTCTCAAAAGTGGTTTTTAGACCTCACACATTAAATGTGTCGGAGTTAGCTCTAACTCCTTTTTTGTTCAGCTTTGAGCTGAACTGCTCCAGCGTCAATCAACGCTTGAATTTTATCTTTTAAGATAAAATAATTTTTTGTGGGGTGACCTACAATCCGATGGTACAGGCAGTAATTCGGATCGTTAGTTTTCCCTACTTCTTCAGGTCTCTTGTACTCCGGCAATTTAAGCATCTTGCGTTTGCTGAGCAGATTGAACATAGTAGCAGTATGTTCATCCTTGAACGAATACTGCTTTTGAAGTCTGGGCGACTTTGCTGTGTTGCTTGTAGTTGGCCATGGTTTCTGCTTCAGTGTACTTTCTACCGCCATTGCCGTTATGTCTTTCCCTTTTGAACGGGAAAAATGGAATGGAGATTCGTTTGTACCGTCTCCGGTTGCAGACTGTTGCATTTCGATACGTCGAAGTATTTCTTCGGCCTGTTCGCCCTGCTTAAGCAGATCCTTCCATGACTTGGATTCGACCGAACCCATCTTGTCTAAAATATCGGTCAACAAGTTATGTCTGCAGGTTTCCACAAGCGTATCCTG
Organism: Dracaena cambodiana; assembly: GCA_036321105.1. Taxonomy (NCBI): domain Eukaryota; kingdom Viridiplantae; phylum Streptophyta; class Magnoliopsida; order Asparagales; family Asparagaceae; genus Dracaena; species Dracaena cambodiana. Next base: position 24,787,241 of record JAYEPQ010000016.1, read on the forward strand.
CGTCATGCCATGTGGGCATCGAACGGAAAGTTCTCGGAATCGCTCGACATAAGTTTTGACCGTTTCGCCTTCTTCTTGCTTCGTTGCTAGCAAAGATAATATGGAGACTTCTGTATCATCTTCAAAGAATCGGGCTAGGAACTCACGTTCTACATCAGCCAAAGATTTAATTGTTCCCTAGGAAAGTTGCATAAACCAGGTAAATGCGGGCCCCCGTAAAGTGCTCGCAAATATCCTAGTCATAGTTGGATCATTCCCCATGAGATGTCCTGTCTGTGAGAGGAAATAGAAGATGTGTTGCTGCGGCAAACTTTTACCGTCGAATGATTGAAGATTCAACGGTTTATATTTTGCAGGATAGGGTACGGTCTCCCATTCTATGGGATATGGACGGACTATCCCCACCTCTTGTAGCTTTTTGCGATGAAGAAGAGCTTGTAATTGGTTCTCCATCTTCTCTATTTTCTCTGCGTGAGGATTGAGGATAACTTTCACTTCCTCTTCCTCTCTTGAATGAGGAGGCACTTCTTCATCTTCGTCTTCGCTGTCTTCATTTATTTGGACAGGCCGTTTTCCTTTCTGCCGACTAGAAATGGACGGCGATGATTGGTTCTTTCTAGTTTGAGCCAGCAACTCAATCAAAAGTTGTTTCATTTCTTCTATGGTCTCCTCATGCTATTCGAGACGTTTTTCTTGTCTCTCAAGCCTTTAAGAGACTTCTTCTAGAAGCGCGCCCTCTGGTTCGATAGAAACTCCTTTTGACCCTGGAGTGATTTCCTTATCCGAAAGGTTGTTTCCGACCACCTTTTTGCCTTTATTAACCATATTTGATGAGGCAGCAGGTAGATCGGTTCCAGAGCACACCCTCTTTATTGTCCGTATTCCTTTGGATTCGGTGATCCGCTCAAAAACGGACCGTCTCGGATGGCACTCGCAGTTTGATAGAACAGTTGAGATTAACTGTTCGCATTGGCATTGAGGAGTATTCTGTGCAGAGTTCTTCTTCCAATTGAGGTATTCTCTCAAGTCTTGAGATACTTCTTTATCCCTATTTGCAACCTGACGCCGCTTGTGTTGCAAACTTGGTTCATAATACTGGAGAGTTTGCAATATTTCGGGGCTGAGCTCTTTTCCAGCATTAGATTGTTCTCCAACCCTTCTGCGGATTCTTCTGGAGTGTGTGCTGGCCTGCGCAGTTGTGCGGGCCTCGCACGCATCTAACTTGTTCTTCGGGATCTGGAGGATTCTATCATGAATATGTTCATCCGAAGAGAAATTTGAAGATCTATCCTCAGGTGAGTTCATGAGCACACCCTTATATTTATTTGTAGAGGAACGGGATGGTACACCTGAGAGAGTAACCAAAAAATTAGATGTGCGCTGTGTGCTCACTGCGCGTGTGCCCGAATAGACATTAGAACCAACCCTTGATTTTTCCTGCGGAGTGCAACCCACGGGTTGCAACCTGCGGTGTGCAACCCGCGGTTGGAACCGCGGGTTTGCACCCGCGGTTGCAACCGCGGGGTTGCACCCGCGGGGTACAACCCGCGGTTGGAACCGCGGGTTTCCACCCGCGGTTGCAACCGCGGGGTTGCACCCGCGGGGTGCAACCCGCGGTTGCAACCGCGGGTTTGCACCCGCGGTTGCAACCGCGGGGTTGCCCCCGTGCGGTGCAACCCGCAGTTCCGCCTGCGGATTTTCATTTTTGGAATTTTTATTTTTGGAATTTTTTCTTTCCGATGTTTCCTGATCTGGATTTTCTGAGCGCAATTTTCCAGAGGCACTGTTGAGGCGGGCCCGCTGTGCCTTACGCCTCAGGTTTCTCTTCTGAGAGCGGGTCAGGGACAGGTTTGACTTTTGGCTTGACTTGGGAATGGGCGATAACGCCGTGTTCTTGACAGACGATGACGTCCTGTCAGTTCGAACGGGCGATGACGCCTCATAAGTTTTCATAGGCGATGACGCCTTTTCGGTGGGCGATGACGCCTCACCTTTTTTCATCGTCACCCGGCGACGACGCCTAGGCTCCGAATCAGAGGAGGAAAGAAATTCCTTATATTTTTGCTGGTCAACTTCTATGACCAGCGTCTCAACCATTGAGCCAATCGGCACCCGGTCGGACTGCGCCACCAAATTCTCTGTGGTAAACAGAGGAGCTCCCACTGTGGTCGTCAGTTCTTGTACGCCCGAAAATTGAATATTTGATTCCATTGCAAAATTATTTGATTACAACGAAGATTTGAGATTACAAAAATTCCGAGGAATTACAAGAACGGGAATATTAATTTATTCCCTTTTTTTCGTGGGTTCGGGTGGCGATGGAGTCTCGTTGATGCCTCCGTTGACCGTCCGACTGGAAGAGATGGCTCTGCTCCGCTTCTCAATTTCCCGAGCTCGCCCGAAATCTTCCCAAAGTCCAAGAATCCCCAAAAGTCAAAAGTCCCCTCTCCGGTTAAATTTCTGCATTTTATAGACCGAAGAGACTTGAAATCCGGCTCGATTCCTCCTGAAAAAGCGGATCACGGCATATCAGGAAAATAAAATGGGAAATAAAGAACGGAAAACAACCCGCGGGTGGCAACCCGCGGGATCGCCCCCGCGGGTTGCCACCCGCGGGAATCCTCCCGCGGGTGGCAACCCGCGGGGGCTCCCGCGGGTTGCAACCCGAGGGAGGTCCCGCGGGTTGCAACCCGCGGGAGGTCCCGCGGGTTGCATCCTGCGGGTGCTCCCGCGGGTTGCTTCCCGCGGGGGCTCCCGCGGGTTGCAACCCGCGGGTGCTCCCGCGGGTTGCTTCCCGCGGGGACTCCCGCGGGTTGCAACCCACGGGTGCACCCGTTGGTGTGCCCACTTAGCAAATTTGGATTTTTTTTTTTTTTTTTTTTGGTATCTACAGAAGTAAAAAAACGATGGATGTGATTAAGTTCATTAAACATCATGTTATTTACCGTTTTGACGTACCCCGAAGAATCATTCACAATAATAGACCGCAGTTCATCAGCCAGGGATTCTCAAGATTCTGTGATAAGTTCAGAATCAAAGATGTTGCTTCAATGCCATATAACCTTGCGGCAAATGGATTGGCCGAAGTCTTTAACAAGACTATTATTAAACTCCTTTAGAAATTCGTCTCTTCCAACAAACGAGACTAGGATGAAAAACTGGGAGAGTGCTTGTGGGCTTATCACACCACCGTTTGCACCCCAACAAAAGCTACCCCGTTCTCCTTGGTCTATGCAAGTCCAGATACCATCATTAAGAGTGGCCTTAGCCACAAAGATGACGACAGAAGAGCGCTATCAACAAAGATTGCGAGAACTAGAAACGTTGGATGAAAAACGTCTCCGGGCTCAGCAGCAAATTGAGTTGTATCAAGCCTGAGTCTTGCAAGCGTTCAATAAGAATGTTAAACCAAGAACCTTTAAACAAGGAGACTTTGTTCTGGCTATTAAAAGGCGAATGATTCTAACCCACAAGACTAAGGGTAAATTTGAACCCAAGTGGGAAGGACCGTTCATCGTGGAGACGGTATACTCTAGTGGAGCCTATCGCTTAATGAACCAGAATGGTGATAGGATGATGATGCCGATAAACAGCAAATTTTTGAAGAAATACTATGCATAAAAAAAAGGATATTATTTACTATCACATCTAGTTCATTTTCCTAGAAGTATAACCATCCACTTGTTCAAGTTACGCAGATGAGCACTTGAACTTCTTTATCAAACTAAGACATGTGCAATTAGGCGCTTCTGTCTAACTTAATGATCCTTACCTGATCATCCTGGTGTAAATAGCTAAACGCTTTTGCCAAACTATCATTTGGCTCTGTTCAAAGGGCTTTACCGTGGTTAGTAATTGTAACCCAGTTGGTATCAACGATTCAAGTTACGCATATGAGCACTTGAACTTTTTTATCAAATTAAGGCATGTGCAATTAGGCGCCTCTGTCTAAGTTAATGATCCTGACCCGATCCTCATGGTGTAAGTAATTAAACGCTTTCACTAAACTGTCATTTAGCTCTGTTTAAAGAGCTTTACCGGGATCAATAATTGTGACCTGGTTGGTTTCAACGATCTAAATTACGCAGATGAGCCTTGAATTGTTTAAACAAATTTTATGACAAGTTATTTGTTGTGCAAAGAAAATTTATAGCCAACAGATAAAAGAATCAAAATAGTTATCGTTATTCATAAATCAAAAGAATAAAGTTACAAAAAGAATGAAATAAATGAAAGAAGTCAAATAATTGTTGAATTCTTCTTATTATAAAGAATAAAGAATGAATACATAAAGGGAGTTATGGTTCTCCTAAAAACTTTAACTTATTTGTCGTCTCATCGATAACTAGACGACGAGTCTCCTCCACGGAATGTTAAGCTTGCCAGCATAAATTATCGCCATTTATTGCAAGTTGCTGGGTCAACTGCTGACGAGATTTTTTAATAGCACGGCTCCTTATGCTCTCCTGCTCGAGCTGTCCTTATTGAAGGACCAACTATTCTTGTTTCCTGACGGACTCTCCTAACCGAGACTCGCTGGCTTCTAAAATAGCCTGAGCCTTAGCGATAGTCTCTCTGGCTCTTAGGATGGCTCCCCTCGATCTCAAAATCCACCACATCTAGCCCCTGAGAATTGACTCCTGACTGGCCTGTAGCTCCGCCAACTCCCGCGACCATCCTTCTTCCTGTCGCCTCAACTCCTCTTGACGAGCTGTTAGCTCTGCCTGTAGCTGCGCCAACTCGATCTCGGTGATCGCTTCCATATCCGCTTGGCGAACTATATTTAGCGTATTCACCTGCTCTTCTAAAGCTTCTAGGCGGGCCTGATAAAGAGCTGCTTGGTCACGTTCCCCAATCCTTTCAAAATTACCTAGATAACTGGACAACATTGGACGTCCAAGATTAAGGAAATCTCTTCCGTCCAGAATCATCCCAATATATCTCCTTAGTAGCCGCATAAAATCGTTGACACTGTGATTGAAGAACTCCTCAAGAGGATCAGCAGTGTCTAAATTCAAAGCAGGCAATGCTAGGGAAGATGTCGCCAGGGGAGGAGTGGCTTCTGTTGGAGTCGAGGAAGAGGAAGCCCGTCCCTGTACCAGATTCATGACATGAGGGGCCAGTAGAGCCAATAAAGACTTGGCAGAACTAGGAATCTGAGGCGAATTATCGCTAGTACAAGTCATTCGAACAGCACCACCAGCAGGGTAAGATGATGGAGTGTCTTCACCCGAAACTCCTCTTGTGGCAGAAGTGGCTTTGAACGAGAACTTCGAATTCTCTTCGTCTCCTATTGGCAGATGACTTGGAGCGGGAGGGGTCACCAGTGTCTCAACAGCCATTATCGTTGACGGCATCAATATTGCTGGCTGATGTTTGCCATGAAAATTGCACGCTCTTTATATCGAAGTATTTTCAATAAGAGAGTTACAATCGAATGGTTTTCCGTTTACAGAAGATGAGGAAGATAGTTTTTCATTTTTGTTTAAGGCTGGGTTTCTAGGTAGCTATGGAGGACGATCCTGCTCTCTGTTGACACTCCGTACAATCTCTCTCAGTTGGCTAAAGGAAAGAAAAAGGGGCTTTTTTCTCTTGATCACAAGGGATAATTTCTGGGAAAAGACGTCTGTCTCTGTCTCTTTTTGCTCTGTGTGTTCTCTCTGTGTGTATCTCTTTCGCTTCCCGCCTTTTATAGGGGTCTTGGAGTAATGTCCCGCCATATTTTGCTCGACCGTTAGCTCCCACTACTCGAGAAGTGCCGCCATATTCGCTTGGTGGTTGCTCCCATGATCGAAGTAACGCCACTGCATTCGTTTGATAGTTATTCCCCCGATCCGAGGTGGCAACCCTCTGTTCGAGTCGGGTGACTTTGTATTAAACCCCTACCCGAAAGCTATGGGTAGTGTCGCGAATTCAGTTTTAGATTCGCGAACATTTTCCGTCATCTGGATCACGGAGCTCAGTTTCTTAGATTTGTAGACCTCAGTTTCTTAGATTTGCGGATCTCATTTTCTTAGATTCGCGGATCCAATGAGCTGCGGGCTTCTGTCTATGAATTCGTGGATCTGCTTTGCTTTTCCAGAATTTTTCGCCGACAAAACTCCCTCCAAAGTTTCCAAAACTCTTATGATTCTTTGAGAAGTTTCTGAATACTTTGGATATAATATTCTGTATTAGAATTTTTGTTGCATTTGTTTGAAGTTTGTGACTCTGTATTAGCGCCACTACTGCTTCCTGTTATTGAAGAGACTCGTCTCTATGTTAGGGGCGGGACTTCTTCATCTTTGAGTGGGAGACGACTCTGTATTAGGAGCGCAAACTCCTGTTTTGGAAGGAACATGTCTCTGTATTAGGGGCGCGAGCTTTCCATCTTTGAATAGGATACGACTCTGTATTAGGATCGCGGACTTTCTTCAGGAGGAACACGGCTCTGTATTAGGGGCGTGAGCCTTCATCTTGAAGTAGAAAATGACTCTGTATTAGGATCGTAAATTGTGGAAGGAACATGTCTCTGTATTAGGGGAGTGCTCTTCATTTTTGAGTAGAAAACGACTCTGTATTAGGGTCGCAACTTGTTTTCAGAGGGGGTGCGACTCTGTATTAGGGTCGCGAGACTTCGCTTGTTGAGAAGAAAGCGGCTCTGTATTAGGGTCGCAAGCCTTCATTTTTGAGTAGAAAACGACTCTGTTTTAGGGTCGCGAACTCTCGCTTTTTGAGAAGAAAGCGGCTCTGTATTACGGTCGCAAATTGTCTTCGGAAGGGGCGCGACTCTATATTAGGGTCGCGAACTTTCGCGGAAAGGCTGGCAGGCGGTTGTTTTTCTGCGGTGTCAGAATTGAGACGTTTGTCTGAGCTGCATTAAATGAAAAAGGTGCTCACGAGATTCGAGCCAGATATCACGTCTGTCCAGAAATCTCAGCTGTCAAATCATCGGCTATATAACCTCCACTTTACGAGAGAGATTGCCCTTATCTTAAGAAATTTAAAATCTGAGTTCTTCGTTTGGACTCCTCAGACTCCTCATCTTTAAGCTCCAATAGCTTTTGATTCTTTGTGCAATGGATTTTCTCTCTCTGCAAAAGATGTTGAAGAAAGCTTCTTCTTCCGATGTTGTTGCCAGTGGTCGTCAAGATCCTCGAGCAACTTCTAGTTCGATAGTGGTTCGGCAGGAACCCTTGATCGGAGGTAAGTAAAAAAAATTCGAAAGGCAGTCACTTTTCTTGTGTTTTTTGTTATCTCTGAATCTGCATGTATTTTGCAGTTGATTACGCCTTGAATCTTTGCTTAAAGGATCATTATCTCGGATATTCTGATGGCTATGATGGGAAAAAAGAGTTCAGATTTGGTCATATTTTTCCCCACTGTACAGCTTCAAATAATCAAGAGAGAACAAACAAGATTCTCCACCCTTCTCGCTCAACATTGCGAGAGCTGATGACTAATGCCTCCTTCGAAGGAGAAAATCGGTCTCCATTGCTCAAACCTGTCTTCTTGTTTGGGGACCATATTTCAATGCCCGATAGTGGCTTGGAAGATGGCGATTATAAGTGGTTTCGCCAAGTTGAAGGTCATCACTTGTTTCTTCCTAATATGGAGAGATCTTATCCATTCCTATTCTTTCAGTCCCTTTTGTGCCCAGGCGAATGGACTGGCACATAAGCAGGCCATAAGACGGTGTCTTGTTGGGGGCTTCAATGCTCAAGGAACTTTTCCTCGTGGTACTGGGAAGAGCTTTCGCAGATTGCTGCCGGGATTGCTTAAACACGATCTCCCCATAGGCGAGATTCCTATAATTGCACAGACTTTCCTGCACCATTTTACCACTGAACAAGGAGAGTTTCCTGTTCAGGATTTTCGTCCCCCTGGATGGGTTCATTACTCTTCAAAAGGAGAGTTGGCAGTCTTGACTGACTTCTTCTTGAAAACCTTCAGGGATAGCTTCATTATGCAGGGCTATATCGTGCTATCAAGGCTGTTCAGCACGGTATTCCTGCTAGTAGATTTTATTTTTTTGCCTTACTGGAATTGTACAATCCTGATACTTGTACAGTTTTTAGCTCTCGCGGCGAGTTGGGTTTTGCCCTTCATGAAATGTATGAAATTTCGGGCTTACCCATGGGAGACATCCCGTATGAAGAGTATGTTCCTCCCGGGGAAGAAATCTATCTGTTGAAGACCCGAGACCCTTTGATTTATAATACTTACTGTGAACTGCTCTGCCACTACCATATTTGCACCCACACATCTGGCACCCGTAGTTTGAAGCCAAAGAAGTGGCTGCAGTATCTTCTGCCCAATTTTTCTAAGGATAGTCTTAACTTTACTCGCCTTCCTCCCGTTTCTGAAAAGGAAGTTGAGAGAAGAATCGCCAGTTTTGGGTCAGATACTTATGTTGCTAAATCTGAGGACGTCTTCAAGGCTGGAACGTCCTTTCAAAGTTTTCACTATCAGGCCCTCCAGCCTTTGTCCGATCCTGCCTTCTTGGCGGGCTTTTTTGATGGTATGGCTGAAGAAGTGTGTTATTCCTACGCAAGAAAACATATCCATTAGAGCCGTATATCCAGCCGTCTTACTAGCATTTGGTAGGCGGCTCAGTTTGCTGCCTGCGATGGTTTGCAACATCCAGAGTGGACTGAGAAGATTATCTGACAAATTCTGCCAGGTGAAGGAGCAAAGGAAGAAAGGAGATCCGGTCATTAAGACTCCCAATCCGCGTGTAGAACTCTCTTATACTTATTTGATGGTTTGGCTGGTTCTACATTTCCCCACTTTGATGAGTCCTGTAGACTCGCAGATCGACTTAAGCACTCCCAAAGTGCAGCACTATGAGAGGTCGCAGTGGAAGGGAGGCTATATGGCCGCGATCCACAAAACCCTTCGTCATTTCTCAACTTTTGAGTTGTTCAGATGTTGCCCATACTTCCCGAATGCTGGATACGGAGAAGAATTGCAAACACTGCTGGCACTGATAAATTTACCACCCTATCCTCGAGATGTTTCTGGTGGTTGATAAACATCCGCCCAGGACATTTGGTCCTCCGCTTGGAAAACCTCTGCTATATAGAACCTTACTATCCAAGTCGTTTTGCCCGACAGTTTGGATATGATCAGCTTTATATGGGCAACCCCAATAGAGAGTTAAGTTTTGTTGGGAATGTTCTTGAGAGAGCTCGAGCTTGGTTTCACTTCGTCGCGGGTGGAACTCTTGCCAAATTTGATATTCCGCTCAAGACTCCGAACTCAAGTATGAGCTTCAGTTTCTGTAAATGGTTTGCGGATGCTAACTCTGCTCCTCAGAATTTCAATATACATCATACCAGTCTGCAGGAGATCTGATCCTGGTATGCCCAGAAAAAGAAGGCCGGTAGCACAAAGGTGGCAGGGATGGACGACTTCAGGGGGGGACAGTACATCCAGCGAATCGAAACAAAAGGAAGAGGACACTGATGCACCGGTTCAGGTTGCTTCCCTTGATACTTCTCTTGATCCGACGCCAAGGAAGACTTCTCCACCGCAGTCTTCTCCTGAGAAGTCTTTACACAAGCGAAAGAGGTTAAGGCGTCTTAGCGACCTGCCTGTTATTTCGCAGGGGATTGATTCGCAGAGCACCCCATCTGGGACTGGCACTGCAATGTCCTTTCCGGTTTCTGGGTCCCTCGTTGAGGAACTCGAGGAAGATGAAGATGATTCATTTTTAACCTCCATTCATTTAAGAGGCGTCGGAGTCAAGGGCTTGTTCTTTGTAATGACCCTGTTCCCATAATTCAAAAGGATTCTATCTCTCCGGTTGGCCAGGCCAATGTTGAAGTCGATGTTTCTTTGGCTTTACAAGCAGATTCCGTAGCTCCTGCTGCTCAGTGCACTTTAGATGACAAAGTGCAAGTTATTGGGGAAACTCGCGCATCAGATCCTCTAAAAGCAACACCTCTCTCTAAAGATCAAGAGGAATGGGGCGATGATGATGACGCTAGCAGTGACAGTTTTCGCTCTTCTACTCCTCCTTCAGATCATAGTAAATATGTCTTTCTGAATGAGGATGCTCGAGCTGAAGTATACGGGCCCAAAGTATTTGGTCCTGAGGTGTACGGACTCAGAGAATTCAGCGTCCAATCCTCAAGTCTTCATCTCCTTTCTTTAGTAATCATGCCACTTTATCAAATGATATTGTAATACTTAACTGTTAATTTTCTTCTTCTTGCTAGCTCCAGTTTTGACTCCGAGCTTAGAGTGCACGGGCTCGAAGGTGGCTTCACCAGACAATACCATTGCGGGAATTGACACTGGTGGAGCGACTGAAATTGCTACTGTCTCTGCGATTGATACTTCAGAAGCAGCGATTCCTAAAGCTTCTTTGTCCACGGTTTCGGCCACAGCCCCTCCAACTGTTGTTGCAGTTCAGGAGACCGTGACTGGTAGCTCCGCGGAATTCTCTAGAGGTGCCATCCCTCCTGTTGCGGATCAACCTGCTTCTGCCTCATCCAGTATTACTCCTTCTCATGCAGAGATTGACATGCTTGAGAGTGATTTGCTGAAAGACACAGTGGAGACTTTCCTTCACTTTTTGGACCGCTGTATCGATAAAATACTAAAAGGGGTTCCCTTTGCTTCAATCGCCAATGTTCTCAATATTTACCTAACTGGTATCATTAGCATTGGTGGGGAAGATAGAGCTGCTCCTTTTAGGCTTATGATAGTTCAGCTTCAAAGGCATGCCGAATCTCTGTCGAAAGCCAAAAGTGCTAATAAATCTGAGACAGTGGAGATCATTTTTCAAAAGCTGAAAGAGGAACAACTTAAGTCTCAGAAGGAGATTCAAGAGAAGGCAACTATTTGCAAGGCCTCTTTAGAGCAATGTCAATCAAATCGCGAATCTCTGGTTCTTTAAGTGGAGGTCGCTGCTTCGATTGTCAAGAGCCATGACCAAACTATTACTAAGGCTCAAGAGACCATCGCCAAGGCTCAAGCTTTCCTGGCCAAAATAACCAAGGAGCACGATGAGTCAATGAGGAACCTCGTCGATTTATCGCACCAGCAAGACAATACAACCAGAGATCTCCAAGCGGCACAGGCTAAATTGGCTACACTGGAGGTTGCTGCAGTTTAGAATGTTATCGCCAGTGACAAGGAATTACGTCGTCAGGCCGCTGTTCAAGCTTATGAAACCCTTCAGCTAGACATTGACGATGCGGAGGAGAAAATAAAGGCCATTTTGAATCATTGAATTGTAAAGCTATTGTGTACACTGTTTTAGATTCCCTTTTTTTTTGTAATAGTTCCCTTGTTGTTTATGGAGAACCTCTTTTTGGCCTTCCGAAGTATGATTCTGCAGTTATTCTTCAGAGATTTGTAATGAACTTGCTATCTTTTGTCTGAAGTTTGCGAACCATCGTAAAACTCTGGTATCTATATGTCTGTTACGCAACTTTCTTAAGTCACGTGAATTTTAGGGGTTCGCGGATTTACACTATCCATATCTAACCCGCGACCCAGGTTCTGGAACACTGATCCGCGATGCTTTATCTGGAAGTTCGCGGAATAGACCGTAGATTCTTCAGAATTTGTATAGACTTCTGCGAGCCATGTGATGCAGCCGTTTGAGCATAGAATTCCAAGCGTTGCGTGCCTCTATTAATGACGAGATCTCCGGGTGGCGATATCTAAGCATCCCATGCAACAACAATAAATTCTGTTGAGATCTGAACTGAAAATCTTGACCGAAAATCTCGGTCTTATCTCTTCTAAACTGGAGATCACAGTTAGCAACTTGCCTATATAAGGCACATGCTCTCTTCGATGAAGGATCATTTAGCTGGGAGAAAATTTCTTCTTGAGTCTCTTCTCTTTCTCTCTTTTGTAGTAGATCCACTAGTGCGGCCATGTTTTCTTCTTCCCCAACCGAAGTGATGGATAAGAGTTGGCATGTCACAAGACCTCCAGACTGCATCAATCCAGCGGGGTGTCTCACCGACGAGGTCCTTCTAACCGTAGTCATTTTCCTTAATTAAGGTATACCTCTTCTTCTGATTCATACCCTCCTCCTCTTTCTTTTTTTTTTCATTTTTAACGAGGATTTGTTTTGGCTGCAGGAGAAACCGTAGTCATTCTCCTTAACAATGGCCCAGACCCGATGGGCTCGTAATTGCTTCCAATGCCTCAAGGGGCTTGGAAGGTCTCATGTATCTTACATGAGAGAAAAGATTTCGGGTCTGGTGCATTGTTTTTCTTCTTTCCTAGTATCCCACAAGGTTGGGGTACTAATGACCAGGACCTTGAATATGCGCAACCCGTCAACTATATAGCTGGGGTTTGCGTTCGGTATGCCCAGTTATGAACTAATCAATTCACTGGCATCATCCCTGGGAGAACCAATCATGAGGTCCCTGACTGTGGTCGGAAAGAAGAAATAAGATTATGCTTTTTAAGCCATCCTTAAAAAGAAGGAGACTACAAGAGCAAATTGGAAGTGGAGCCATGGAGCAAACTTTTTTATCTGAACCATGCCGAAAGAGGCTGTTACAGAAGCAAGTCTGTCATTCCAGAAGAAGGCCCTGCAAAAGCAAACTTTTTTATCTGAACCATGCCGAAAGAGACGGTTACAGAAGCAAGTTTTCTCCCTTTTTTTTATTTGTATTTACTCTTATTGGCTGTATAGCACTTAGAGAATTCTCTGTAATTTTGTTCTGATAATTAATAAAGAAGTTCTTTTCTTTCTTCGTAACTGATAGTACCTGAAAGATGATTCTGATGTTGATTATCAGAGGTAACTGTTAACTTGATAATTTCAAAATGAATCACAATTTTTAAGTACCCAATGTTACTATGAATGAAAGAACTAGATTCGCCTAATGTGTTATTGACTTGGCAAATCTGATGAACAGGAAAATCTGATTGGCCAGAGGTAATTTTTAACTTGGCAAATTTTGGAAAAAGGAAAATCTGGTTCGCCAGAGGTAATGTTTAACTTGGCAAATTTTGGTAAAAGGAAAATCTGGTTCGCCAGAGGTAATCTTTAACTTGGTAAATTTTGATAAAAGGAAAATCTGGTTCGCGAACTAAAGGCTTTTTAGTCGGAACCGAGAACTTTCATTGACGAAGTTCTGATTACAAAGAAACTATTCGCCCGTGACTAGCATAGAACTGCCCAGGCCATATTGTAACTGGTGTTCTACAATTTCGCTAAGGATAATATTTCTTCAAGAATTTATCGTTGATTGGCATTAGGATCTTGTCACTATTAGGCTTTGTCAACCGATACGCCCCGTTGGAGTAGACCGTATCAATAACGAAGGGTCCCTCCCACTTTGGCTGGAACTTTCTCCTAGGCTTCTGGCTTGTTATGATTAGTCTTCTAACTGACAGGATCAGATCACATTTCTTAAAAGCCCTCCGTTTAGCTTTTTTGTTAAAGGTTCTGGAGATCCACGCCTGGTATAGCTCGATAGAGCTTCTAAGCGTTTATCATCCAATGCTTCTAACTCTTGGAGTCTTAACTGATACTTTTCTTCTTCTGTCATCCTTGTTGTTAACGCGACTCGTAATGAAGGGATTTGGATCTCCAAAGGCAAGACTGCTTCTGATCCATATACCAGGGAGAACGGAGTGGCATTGGTGAGAGTTCGGACTGTGGTTCGGTATACCCACAAACACTCTCCGAGCTTTTCATCCCAGTCCCGTTGATTGGATGACACAAACTTCTTAAGAAGCTTTATAATGGTCTTATTAAAAGTTTCTGCCAGACCATTAGCTGCAGGATAGTATGGCGATGAAGCCAAGTCTTCAATCCTGTATTTGTTGCAGAATCTAGAGAACACTTGGCTTACGAACTGAGGTCCGTTGTCGTGAATTATTCTTCTAGGCACTCCGAAGCGATAAAGCACATGGTGCTTGATAAACTTGATAACATCTGATGACTTTACTTCGGTCAGGGAGATGGCCTCAATCCACTTTAAAAAGTAATCAGTTATGGCCAAAATGAACCGGTGCCCTCTCGTTGATGTTGGAGAGATTGGCCCCATGATGTCCACACCCCATTGCTCAAACGGCCATGATGTAGCCATAGGGTGGAGATACTCTGGAGCTTGATGTATAAAGTCTGTATATATTTGGCAGGCCCTACATTTCTTGGCATAGTTGACTGCTTCTATCATCATCTTAGGCCAATAATAATCCATCCTTCGAATTATATTCCAGAGTTTCTGTCCTGGCTGATGTGCTCCGTAGATGCCAGCGTGAGCTTCTCGAGTACTTTTTGAGCTTCGCAGTTGGAAAGACAGCGAAGTAGAACTCCGTCGTAGGATTTTCTATGCAAGGTCTGGAGTTTCACGTGTAGTAAAACCGGATAGCCCTTCTCTGAATGGCTTTGGTTTCTTTTGGACTTTCGGGTAATATCCCGTAAAGGACATAGTCTATATAAGGAAAACGCCAATCCCTTGGCTCTAGGTTAGAGGCACAAGCGTCAGCTTCATTTTCTTGTGGCTTCTTCGCTTGCTCTTTGAGCTCACCCTTTGAGCAGAATAACTCCTTGCTGCTTACCATAATTTGCTTTTTAGCATGCTTGGGCAAGGCTAATGTAGCAGCCAAGGAAGCTAGCGAGTCTGCATAACTATTGAGGTGGCGCTTTATGTGGTTGATATAGAAACCCGTGAAACCAGTAGCGATCTTGATCACCGCATGATAATACGACAGAAGGTCTTCATATTTGATTTCGTACTCCCCTTTTATTTGATTGACAACGAGTTTAGAGTCCCCATATGCCTCCAAATATTCGACCCCTAGTTGTCTAGCTATTCTTAAGCCGATGAGAAGGGTGTTGTATTCCGCGATATTGTTGGAGCATGAGCTTATCAATGAGTAAGCTTGAGGAATGATGTGGTTGCGTGGAGAGACGAAGACAACTCCCACCCCCGTTGTTGTCTTTCCTTTGGATCCCATTCGGGAGGCACCATCAAAGAAGAGTTGCCATACACCTTTTGAAACTGTATTTGATTCGAGAGATCTTCTCGAACCATCCTTTTCTGGAATTAAATCCCGTTCCTCCAACTCTCCTGGGATTTGTTCATATAACCTCGAGGATGCCGGGACTGGATGTTCGGCCAAGAAGTCGGCCACGGCCTGTCCTTTGATAGCCTTCTGTGGGACGAAGTGCATATCATATTGTGATAGCAAAATGGCCCAATTGGATAGTCTTGAGTTTAATGATCCGGGTTTGGTCATTAATATTCTTAGAGGGCTAACTCTCGATACAACGTGGATAGTTTGTCCAACTAAGTAGTGTCGCATTTTCTGTATTGCGAACACCAATGCTAGACATTCTTTTTCCACGGGATTATACCGATGTTCCGCCCCGATCATCATTCTGCTGAGGTAGTAAATGGTTTGCTCGTGGCCTGACTCACTCTTCTGTGCTACCAAAGCGCCCAATGAATGATCCATAGCCCTTACATATAACTGGAAGGGCCTTCCCGAAACTGGGGGTACGAGCACTGGTGGCTTCGTGAGATATTGTTTGATCTCTTCAAAAGCTTTTTGGCACGCGTAATCCCAGATGAACGACACTCGTTTCCTCATCAATCTGGTGAAAGGTTGACATTTACCAGATAAATTTGATATAAATCTGCAAATGTACGCCAGCCTGCCTTGTAATCCTATTAACTCTTTGAGGTTATGAGGAGGTGGCATGTCTTGGATAGCTTTGACTTTATCTGGATCAAGATGTATTCCCTTCGAAGTTACGACAAAACCAAGGAATTTCCCACTAAAGACCCCCAGGAAAGACTTGGCTGGATTCATCTTGAGCTGGTGCTTCCTTATGAGGTCAAACACTGCCTTCAAATCTTTCAAGTGATCTTCTTTATTTCTTCTCTTAATTGCTAGGTCATCTACGTAACACTCCACTGTTTTCCGGAGGTGCTCCTGGAAAATTGCATGCATGGCGCGTTGATACGTAGCACCTGCGTTTTTTAGGCCAAAGGGCATAACTGTATAGCGGTATACTCTGAGTGGCGTCCTGAAGGACGTATGCTTCTCGTCATCAGGATACATCTTTATTTGATTGTATCCTGAGAATCCATCCATAAACATCATGCGCTCATACCCACAAGTATTATCTATCATGATATCAGTAATCGGTAGTGGGAATTCATTTTTAGGGCAAGCCTCATTCAAATCCCTAAAGTCTATACAGACTCAGATTTTTCCATTTTTCTTGGTCACGGGAACTATATTTGCGACCCACTCGGGGTGCTGTTCCTCGCGAATAAAGCCTGACGTGATCAACTTTTTGATTTCAGTTTCTATAGCTTCCATGATCTCTGGGCGAAATCTTCGTTGTTGTTGCTTTACTGGCTTAGCTTCTGGTCGGATCTTCAATTTGTGAACCGCCACGCTTGGATTCAACCCTGGCATCTCCTCATAACTCCAAGCAAAAATATCAATGTATTCGCGGACGAGGGATATCAATTCCTCCCTTTCTTCCGAGGATAGATTCTCACTTATAAATACTGGTTTAGGATTCTTTTCATCTCCCATATTGATTTGGATCACTTTATCTTCAGTTGGGGGATCTCGCTGTTCAAACTGAATCTCTCACTTCATATTGAGATGCTTGTCCCAAGGGTCGTCTCTTACTGGTTAGGTTTCCCTCAAATCTTCGTCTTCACGGATCGCGGAAGCCATGTTCGCGGATACCTCGTGGAAAATCGCACCTGTGCTGACATCTGAATCCCAGCATGATGATTCTGACGAATGATCGTATTGTCTTTCCTCAGCCCTGTCGCTTGAGGAGGCCTCGGAAGTAGTGACCCCCTGCCGGTTTTCTGGTAATAGTCTGGCATCTTTCCTTGGGGAACAAAAGGTTGAAGGATTGTCTTCCTTCCTTTTTAGAAATTCAACCCCCTACCTTCGGCCAGATTGTATCCCATTTTCCTTATTATTCCACGGGAATTTTCATCATAATGGAGAACTCGGGTTTTTCCTGTTCTTCCCCAGAATCTGAACATTTCTCTTTATTCCTGTGACTTGCTTTTCCGAATATTATGGCCTTTTGGGTTCCGTTTCTAGGAGGGACCTCAAAGACGGCTTGGTCAGCACTTTCAACGTCATCGCTTAATTCATATAAGGATGATTGGATAGGTGCTTGGAAGGAAGTCAGAGAATATATCTCTTTTACACAGTCGCTAAATGCATCTATGCTAGTGTTTGAGGGCTCAGAATCAACACCGGAAGAATAAGCAAATTCCACATTTTCATTTATCACCCATTCACCATCAGAGTGAATGGGGTTATTTACATCAAGGCCCTCGAGGCTTATCACAATGGGCTCACCATCCCAAATTACATCCTCGGATTCTGAATCTTCGGATCCTGATTCTGTATCAGCCTCTTCGCCACTATCAGAGTCATCTTGAACAGGCTGATCTGCGACGCCAAACGCATCTTGATACAGTAACGCATCAGTAAAGTAGTTTTCAACTTCTTTGAAGGGTTGTTTTTCCGCAATGAGCATCTTTATGTTCGCGTCTTCGTCGATATACTTCATGCATTGGTGTAATGTGGAGGGCACGATTAGATTGCTATGGATTCAGGGCCTCCCCAGTAGCAGATTGTATGACGTGTCCGCATCTATCACGTAACACGTGACTTCCGTTTTCAGGTTGCCGATTTGACACTTGAGCTTTATCTTTCCCAGGGGTCTACTACTGTTAGCATTGAACCCGAAGATAGTAGTGTTGGTTGTGGCTAATCTGTTCATCGACACTCCCAGATGTCGTAGCATTCTTTGCGGCATGATGCTCAAGGCCGAGCCTGGATCAACTTGAATACGATCAATCTCCGTAGATCCTATATATCCCTTGTAATACAAAGGGCGATGATACTTATTGCTCCTGACTTGCATATCCTCCGGAGAGAAGGTGATGCAAAGGATGTTTTTACCAGATATCTGGTGACATGTCGCGCAAAGAGACTCTCTTTCTTCGATCATCTCTGGTATTTGCGCCAAGAACACTTCCGAATCTTGCAGAGCTTCTCTTAAAACTTCCCTAGTAGATTTGGAGAGCTTCAGGAGCTCGTACAAAGTTATCCTTGTAGGGATATTGGCCAACTGTGTTAGGATGTCGAACTGGAATGACTTCCGCGAGTCTTCCGTAAGTTCTTTTCTCTTCTTCCTTAGAGTTTTGTCAAACTTCAGCTCCATTTGCTTGACTTTTTCTGGAGATAGTTGAGAACCCGTTATTTGGCCGTAATTCTTTAAGTAATATTTTCCCGAATGGGTCCCCGCGGAGGGAGGGTCTGCATCGGCGACCAGGGAATTTCAGATTTTTTTTTCCGAATTGGTCAGGGCAGGAATGATCTCATCATCTTCGGAAATCACGGAAACGACATTAGAGGTGAAGACTCTCTCTCTTTGCTTCTTTCCGGATGAACTGGAACTCCATTGTTCATCATTTAAGAGATCAGGATGTACCCATAGTATCTCCCCCCTATCAGTTTCAAAGGAGAATAGTCCTTTCTTTTGCTGTTGGAGTTGATCAAAATTTACGACTTGCATCGTGCCTTTATGGATGGGCTGCACTCCATCTTGAATTGTTGACTCTATCCAGTGGGGCGATTTACCAAACTTGACGGTCACCATGTTCGCAGTCACCTTCTTCTGGTGCTCTTGAAGCTTGATGACGTTAGCGTCTACTAAGGCTTGAATTTTGTCTTTAAGGATGTAGCAGTTTTGGGTGGGGTGGTTAATGATCTTATGATAGACACAGTAATTAGGATCATTAACTTTTCCAGCTTCCTCTGGACGTTTAGACTCTGGAAACTTCAGCATCTTCTTACTAATGAGGAGGTTGAAGATAGTCTTCGTGTGCTCATCTTTGAAGGAGTATTGCTTTTGTAACGCTCGCATCTGAAGATGAAGTTTCGTGGAAGTCTTAGAGGGTTGTGGCGCATCAGTGACCATTGTCTCCTTTCACTTATACCCTCGGGATCGGAACTTATAGTTGTTATCACCACTTCGCTTCGATTTCTCCTCGCCTCCTTCTTCTTCAAGCCTTTGTGCAATTTCTTCAGCTTCTTCCGCTTGTAGGGCGAGATCTTTCCAAGTTGAGAATTTCACCGCTCCCATCCTGGCTAGAAGCTTGGTCGATAAATTATGTCGACAGGTTTCTACCAGGGTCTTCTCTGGCATCCCATGCGGGCACCTGAGAGAATCGTTCCAGAATCTTTTGATAAAGTCCCGGGCTGACTCTCATTACTTTTGTTTGGCGGCTAGAAGCACTGGCATTAATACCTCCATATCATCTTCATAGAATCTAGTGAGAAAGGCTTTCTCCATGTCGCTCCAGGAATTGATGGTTCCCGGTTCTAATCTCCAGAACCATTCAAAAGCTAGCCCGGTTAAAGTACTAACAAATACTCTTGTAATAATAGGGTCATTTCTGGATAAATGCCCTATCTGCGACTAAAAATAGTAGAGGTGTTGGTTTGACGATTCTCTACCATCAAAAGACTTGAGCTTCAACGGTTTGTAGTTTTCTGGGAACGGCACTGTTTCCCACTCCATGGGATATGGCCTTACTATGCCCAAATCTTGTAGGTCGCTTTTATGCATGAGGGCGTTTAGCTGGTTTTGGAAGCTCTCCATCTAGACAGTATTTGCGTTTCCTTCCTGGTGCATGGAGCGGTTGTCATCATCTTTATGATGTTCTTCTTCTTCTCGATTGTTGTGAGAACCATGACCTTCTTCTTCGGTCTTCTTTCCTGTATTCTTCGGTTTGACTTTTTCTAACTCCATCAGAATATATAGCATATCTTTAAGCTCGCTGATGGCGTTCTGTTGCTGCTGGATATGCCTATCTTGCTCCTCCATTCTCCGCATGAACTCTTCTGGGACGTTGTTCTGCGTCATATATGCAGAGACGGAGTCTTCTAAGAATGAATCAGACGTCTGTGATTCAGCCATAACAGACTTGGCCATATCCTCTTCCCCGCCATCTGTCTATAATTCATAAGGATCGCCACCCTACTTCTGAGTCGAGTGCGCCGAAATACTCCTCGCTCTTCATTGGATGGGTCCTTCGAACTTGAAGAAAGCTCTGGGTCAGAGGCTTCTTCTTCGGAGGTTTTCTTTGCCTTCTTTTTCTTCTTCTTTTCTCCAACGCTTATCACGTTGGAGGTCATCGCGGGGTATTCTGGCTCAGAAAACTCGAGCCCGCATCGTCTCCTTTTTGCCGATTGAGACGACGATGTTGATGGAGACGACAATCGACAAAACACCGAGGATCGGGCATGAGTTGATTAATGACAGTGAGACAGTACTGCATTGATCAGTCGTTCACAGTGGCATTGAGATATATGGGATTCTTCTTTTCTTCTGTTTAGAAGTTCCCTAAGATCTCTCGCACCGGAATCTTTTGTGGTAGGCTCATTTGTGAGAGATAGCCCGCGGATAGGCATACACCTTCTGCGAATTCGAGGTTCGCGAGTTTCTTCAGACTTTCCCCTCGGGACGCGAATGTATGCTCCACGTTGATAATGGACGACTTTGACGGGTTCATTCCTCTTCCTGTAGGGAACGTGAGTGAACTCGTCTGCCTTTTGATCAACTACGCCCTTAGGCTTCCATATTTGGATCGTGGGTTTCTGCCGAGATGAGTTGGCAGTTTCCTTTTGTTGCGTGTCCTTGTGAAGGGCACGAGCTTTACTTCTCCTTAGATTTCACCTCATTGTACGAGTGAGAGAAACCTCCTTCTCTGCATGACAGCTTTGCAGAGCGGATGGAGGTCGCTTCCCCTTGTTGAAGCGGGGACTCTGGTCCACTTTGCTTGAGAGATCAAGAGTCTTTGCCGGAACTGGCAGAGAGCCCGTTGTTGAGGAAGGAGATTTCGGACTATCTTGGTCCATAGACTCCCTTAACCGAGACATTGCCATCTCTTTGGAAATCGACCCCTTGGAGATTTTATGGTATCCCCTTAGGGAAGTAGGGCTCTTAGAGCCTGAAAAAAGAAATTCTTCATACCTTTGCTGGTCGACGAAAATGGTGAGTGAGTCAACTATACTACCAACTGGAATGTTGTCGGATTGAACTACCACCAAGTCACTGGAGGTGATGGTAGTCTCCAGCGGAGTCGCCAATCTTCTGTTTTCCATAAAAATTGCACGCTCTTTATATCGAAGTATTTTAATAAGAGGGTTACAATAGAACGATTTTCCGTTTACAGAATATGAGGAAGATAGATTTTCCTCTTTGTTTAAGGCTGGGTTTCTAGGTGTCGGTGAAAAATTCTGGAAAAGCAAAGCAGATCTACGAATTCAGAGACAGAAGGCCGCAACTCATCAGATCCGCGAATCTAGGAAACTGAGGTCCGCGAATCTAAGAAACTAAGGTCCGCGATCCAGACAACGAAACAGGTTCGCGAATCTAAAGTTGAGATTCACGATACTACCCATAGCTTTCGGGTGGGGGTTTAATACAAAGTCACCCGACCCGAACAGAGGGTTGCCACCTCGGATCGTGGGAATAACTACCAAACGAATGCAGCGACGTTACTTCAATCATGGGAGCAACCACCTGGCGAATATAGCGACACTTCTTGAGTAGTGGGAGCTAACGGTCGAGCAAAATATGGCGGGACGTTACTCCAAGACCGCTATAAAAGGCGGGAAGCGAAAGAGATACACACAGAGAGAACACACAGAGCAAAAGAGATAGAGACAGACGTCTTCTCCCAGAAATTATCCCTTGTGATCAAGAGAAAAGAGCCCATTTTTATTTCCTTTAGCCAACTGAGAGAGATTGTACGGAGTATCAACGAAGAGCAGGATCGTGCTCCATAGCTACCTAGAAACCCAGCCTTAAACAAAGAGGAAAAGCTATCTCCTCATCTTCTGTAAATGGAAAACCGTTCGATTGTAACCCTCTTATTGAAAATACTTGATATAAAGAGCGTGCAATTTTCATGGCAAACAGAAGATTGGCGACTCCCCTGGGGACTACCATCACCTCCGGTGACTTGGTGGTAGCTCAATCCGACAACATTCCGGTTGGTAGTATGGTCGACTCACTCACCATTTCCGTCGACCAGCAAAGGTATGAAGAATTTCTTTCTTCAGGCTCCAAGATCCCTACTTCCCTAAGGGGATACCATAAAATCTCCAAGGGGTCAATTCCCAAAGAGATGGAAATGTCTCGGTTAAGGGAGTCTACGGACCAAGATAGTCCGAGATCCCCTTCCTCAACAATGGGCTCTCTACCGGTTCTAGCAAAGACTCTTGATCTCTCAAGCAAAGTGGACCAGAGTCCCCGCTTCAACAAGGGGAAGCGACCTCCATCCGCTCTGCAAAGCTGTCATGCAGAGAAGGAGGTTCCTCTCACTCGTACAATGAGGAGGAACCTAAGGAGAAGAAAAGCTCGTACCCTTCACAGGGACGCGCAACAAAAGGAAACTGCTAACTCATCTCGGCAGAAATCCACGATCCAAATATGGAAGCCTAAGGGCGTGGTTGATCAAAAGGCAGACGAGTTCACTCACGTTCCCTACAGGAAGAGGAGTGAACCCGTCAAAGTCGTCCATTATCAACGCGGAGCATACATTCATGTCCCGAGGGGAAAGTCTGAAGAAACTCGCGAATCTCGAATTCGCAGAAGGTGTATACCTATCCGCGGGCTATCTCTCACAAATGAGCCTGCCACAAAAGATTCCGGTGCGAGAGATCATAGAGAACTTCTAAACAGAAGAAAAAAATAATCCCATGTATCTCAATGCCACTGTGAACGACTGATCAATGCAGTACTGTCTCACTGTCATTGCTCAACTCATGCCCGATCCTCAGTGTTTTGTCGATTGTCGTCTCCATCAACATCGTCGTCTCAATTGGCAAAAAGAAGACGATGCGGGCTCGAGTTTTCTGACCCGGAATACCCCGCGATGACCTCCAACATGATAAGCGTTGGAGAAAAGAAGAAAAAAAAGAAGGCAAAGAAAACCTCCGAAGAAGAAGCCTCTGACCCAGAGCTTTCTTCAAGTTCGAAGGACCCATCCAACGAAGAGCGAGGAGTTTTTCAGCGCACTCGACTCAGAAGTGGGGTGGCGATCCCTATGAATTATAGACAGATTGCGGGGATCTCATCTGATGAAGAGGATATGGCCAAGTCTGTTATGGCTGAATCACAGACGTCTAATTCATTCTTAGAAGATTCTGTCTCTGCATTTATGTCGCAGAACAACTTCCCATAAGAGTTCATGCGGAGAATGGAGGAGCAAAATAGGCATATCCAGCAGCAACAGAATGCCATCAGCGAGCCTAAAGATATGCTACACGTTCTGATGGAGTTAGAAAAAGCCAAACTGAAGAATACAGGAAAGAAGACCGAAGAAGAAGGTCATGGTTCTCACAACAATCGAGAAGAAGAAGAACATCATAAAGATGATGACAACCGCTCCACGCACCAGGAAGGAAACGCAAATACTGTTTGGATGGAGAGCTTCCAAAACCAGCTAAACGCCCTCATGCATAAAAGCTACCTACAAGAACTGGGCGTAGTAAGGCCATATCCCATGGAGTGGGAAACAGTGTCGTTCCCAGAAAGCTACAAACCGTTGAAGCTCAAGTCTTTTAATGGTAGAGGATCGCCAAACCAACACCTCTACTATTTTAAGTCGCAGATAGGGCATTTATCCGGAAATGACCATATTATTACAAGAGTATTTGTTAGTACTTTAACCGGGCTAGCTTTTGAATGGTTCCGAAGATTAGAACCGGGAACCATCAATTCCTGGAGCGACATGGAGAAAGCGTTTCTCACTAGATTCTATGAAGATGATATGGAGGTATCAATGCCGGCACTTCTAGCTCCAAACCAAAGAAAGGAGAGTCAACCAGGGACTTTATCAAAAGATTTCAGAACGATTCTCTCAGGTGCCCGCATGGGATGCCAGAGAAGACCCTGGTAGAAACCTGTCGATATAATTTATCGACCAAGGTTCTATCTAGGATGGGGGCAGTGAAGTCCTCAACTTGGAAAGAGCTCGCCCTACAAGCGGAAGAAGCTGAAGAAATTGTGCAAAGGCTTGAAGAAGAAGGAGACGTGGAGAAATCGAAGCGAAGTGGTGATAACAACTATAAGTCCCGATCCCGAGGGTATAAGGGAAAGGAGACAATGGTCACTGATGCGTCACAACCTACTAAGACTTCCCCGAAACTTCATCTTCAGACGCGAGCGTTACAAAAGCAATACTCCTTCAAAGATGAGCACACGAAGACTATCTTCAACCTCCTCATGAGTAAGAAGATGCTGAAGTTGCCAGAGTCTAAACATCCAGAGGAAGCTGGGAAAGTTAATAATCCTAATTACTGTGTCTACCATAGGATCATTAACCACCCCACCCAAAACTGCTACATTCTTAAAGACAAAATTCAAGCCTTAGTGGACGCTAATGTCATCAAGCTTCAAGAGCACCAGAAGAAGGTGACTGCGAACATGGTGACCGTCAAGTTTGGTAAAGCGCACCACTGGATAGAGTCAACAATTCAAGATGGAGTGCAGCCCATCCATAAAGGCACGATACAAGTCGTAAATTTTGATCCACACCAACAGTAAAAGAAAGGACTATTCCCCTTTGAAACTGATAGAGGGGAGATACTATGGGTACATCCTGATCTCTTAAATGATGAACAATGGAGTTCCAGTTCATCCGGGAAGAAGCGAAGAGAGAGAGTCTTCACCTCTAATGTCGTTTCCGTAATTCCCGAAGATGATGAGATCATTCCTGTCCTGACCGATTCGGAAAAATAAATCGAAAACTCCCTGGTCGTTGATGCAGACCCTCCCTCCACGGGGACCCGTTCGGGAAAAGATTACTTAAAGAATTAGGGCCAAACAACAGGTTCTCAACCATCTCCAGAGAAAGTCAAGCAAAAGAAGCTGAAGTTTGACAAAACTCTAAGGAAGAAGGGAAAAGAACTTACGGAAGACTCGCGGAAGTCATTCTAATTCGACATCCTAACACAGTTGGCCAATATCCTTGCAAGGATAACCTTGTACGAGCTCCTGAAGCTCTCCAAATCTACTAGGGAAGCTTTAAGAGAAGCTCTGCAAGATTCGGAAGTGTTCTTGGCGCAAATACCAGAGATGATCGAAGAAGGAGAGTCTCTTTGGGCGACATGCCACCAGATATCTGGTAAAAACATCCCATGCGTCACCTTCTCTCCGCAGGATATGCAAGTCAGGAGCAATAAGCATCATCGCCCTTTGTATTACAAGGGATATATAGGATATACGGAGATTGATCGTATTCAAGTTGATCCAGGCTCGGCCTTGAGTATCATGCCACGAAGAATGCTACAACATCTGGGAGTGCCGATGAACAGATTAGCCGTAGCCAACACTACTATCTTCAAGTTTAATGCTAACGGTAGTAGACCCCTGGGAAAGATAAAACTCAAGTGTCAAATCGACGACCTGAAGACGGAAGTCACGTGTTATGTGATAGATGCGGACACATCATACAATCTGCTACTGGGGAGGCCCTGGATCCATAGCAATCTAATCGTGCCCTCCACGTTACACCAATGCATGAAGTATATCGACGAAGACGCGAACGTAAAGACGCTCATTGCGGAAAAACAACCCTTCAAAGGAGTTGAAAACTATTTTACTGACGCGTTACTGTATCAAGATGCATTTGACATCGCAGATCAGCCCGTTCAAGATGACTCTGATAGTGGCGAAGAGCTGATACAGAATCAGGGTCCGAAGATTCGGAATCCGAGGATGTAATTTGGGATGGTGAGCCCATTATGATAAGTCTCGAGAGCCTTGATGTAAGTAACCCTGTTCACTCTGATGGTGAATGGGTGATAAATGAAAATGTGGAATTTGCTTATTCTTCTGGTGTTGATTCTGAGCCCTCAAGCACTAGCACAGATGCACTGTGTAAAAGAGATATATTCTCTGACTTCCTTCCAAGCACCTATCCAATCATCCTTATATGAATTAAGCGATGACGTTGAAAGTGCTGACCAAGCCGTCTTTGAGGTCCCTCCTAGAAACGGAACCCAAAAGGCCATAATATTCAGAAAAGCAAGTCACGGGAACAATGAGAAATGTTCAGATTCTGGGGAAGAACGTGGAAAACTCGAGTTCTTCTATTATGATAAAAATTCCCGTGGAATAATAAGGAAAATGGGATACAATCTGGCTGAAAGCAGGGGGTTGAATTTCAGAAGAAGAAGGGAGACAATCTTTCAATATTTTGTTCCCGAAGGAAGGACGCCAGACTATTACCAAAAAACCGGCAGGGGGTTCGGCTGTGTCACTACTTCCGAGGCCTCCTCAAGCGACAAGGCTGAGGAAAGACAATACGATTATTCGTCAGAATCATCATGCTAGGATTCAGATGTCAGCACAGGTGCGATTTTCCACGAGGTATCCGCGAACATGGCTTCCGCGATCAGCGAAGATGAAGATTTGAGGGAAACCTCACCAGTAAGAGACGACCCTTGGGACAAGCATCTCAATATGAAGTGGGAGATTCAGTTTGAATAGCGAGATCCCCAACTGAAGATAAAGTGATCCAAATCAATATGGGAGATGAAAAGAATTCTAAACCCGTATTTATAAGTGAGAATCTATCCTCGGAAGAAAGGGAGGAATTGATATCCCTCGTCCGTGAATACATTGATATTTTCGCTTGGAGTTATGAGGAGATGCCAGGGTTGGATTCAAGCGTGGCGGTTCACAAATTGAAGATCCGACCAGAAGCTAAGCCAGTGAAGCAACAACAACAAAGATTTCGCCTAGAGATCATGGAAGTTATAGAAGCTGAAATCAAAAATTTGATCGCGTCAGGCTTTATTCGCGAGGAACAGCACCCAGTGGGTCGCAAATATAGTTCCTGTGACCAAGAAAAATGGAAAAATCCAAGTCTGTATAGACTTTAGGGATTTGAATGAGACTTGCCCTAAAGACGAATTCCCACTACCCATCACTGATATCATGATAGATAATACTTGTGGGTATGAGCGTATGTCGTTCATGGATGGATTCTCGGGATACAATCATAAAGATGTATCCTGATGACGAGAAGCATACGTCCTTCAGGACGCCACTCGGAGTATACTGCTGTACAGACATGTCCTTTGGCCTAAATAATGCAGGTGCTACGTATCAACGCGCCATGCATGCAATTTTTCAGGAGCACCTCCGGAAAACAGTGGAGTGCTACGTAGATGA
Organism: Dracaena cambodiana; assembly: GCA_036321105.1. Taxonomy (NCBI): domain Eukaryota; kingdom Viridiplantae; phylum Streptophyta; class Magnoliopsida; order Asparagales; family Asparagaceae; genus Dracaena; species Dracaena cambodiana. The sequence goes on from JAYEPQ010000016.1 coordinate 24,814,467, forward strand.
CCTAGCAATTAGAGCAGAAATAAAGAAGATCACTTGAAAGATTTGAAGACAGTGTTTGACCTCTTGAGGAAGCACCAGCTCAAGATGAATCCAGCGAACTCTTTCCTGGGGGTCTCTAGTGGGAAATTCCTTGGCTTTGTCGTAACTTCGAAAGGAATACATCTTAATTCAGATAAAATCAACGCTATCCAAGACATGCCACTTCCCCGTAACCTCAAAGAGTTAAGAGGATTACAAGGCAGGCTGGCATACAATCGCAGATTTATATCGAATTTATCTGATAAATGTCAACCTTTCACTAGATTGATAAGAAAAGGAGTGTCGTTCATCTGGGATGACGCGTGCTAAAAAGCTTTTGAAGAGATCAAACAATGTTTCACGAAGCCACCAGTGCTCGTGCCTCCAGTTTCAGAAAGGCCCTTCCAGTTATATGTAAGGGCTATGGATCATTCATTGGGCACTTTGTTAGCACAGAAGAATGAGTCAGGCCACGAGTAAGCTATTTACTACCTCAGCAGAATGATGATCAGGACGGAACATCGGTATAGTCCCGCGGAAAAAGAATGTCTAGCGTTGGTGTTCGCAATACAGAAAATGCGACACTACTTAGTTGGACAAACTATCCACGTTGTATCAAGAGATAACCCTCTGAGAATATTAATGACCAAACCCGGATCATTAAACCCAAGACTATCTAATTGGGCCATTTTGCTATCACAATATGATATGCAGTTCGTCCCACAGAAGGCTATCAAAGGACAGGCCGTGGCCGACTTCTTGGCCGAACATCCAGTCCCGGCATCCTCGAGGTTATATGAACAAATCTCAGGAGAGTTGGAGGAACGGGATTTAATTCCAGAAAAGGATGGTTAGAGAAGATCTCTCGAATCAAATACAATTTCAAAAGGTGTATGGCAACTCTTCTTTGATGGTGCCTCCCGAATGGGATCCAAAGGAAAGATGACAGCAGGGGTGGGAGTTGTTCTCGTCTCTCCACGCAACCACATCATTCCTCAAGCTTACTCATTGACAAGCTCGTGCTCCAACAATGTCGCGGAATACAATGCCCTCCTCATCGGCTTAAGAATAGCTAGACAACTGGGGGTCGAATATTTGAAGGCATATGGGGACTCTCAACTTGTTGTAAATCAAATAAAAGGGGAGTACGAAGTCAAACATAAAGACCTTCTGCCGTATTATCATACGGTGATCAAGATCACTAACGGTTTCACGGTTTTCTATATCAACCACATAAAGCACCACCTCAATAGTTATGCAGACTCGCTAGTTTTCTTAGCTGCTACATTAGCCTTGCCCAAGCATGCTAAAAGGCAAATTATGGTAAGCAGCAAGGAATTATTCTGCTCAAAGGGTGAGCTCAAAGAGCAAGCGAAGAAGCCACAAGAAAATGAAGCTGACGCTTGTGCATCTAGCTTAGAACCAAGGGATTGGCGTTTTCATTATATAGACTATGTCCTGTACGGGATATTACCCGAAAGTCCAAAAGAAGCCAAAGCCATTCAGAGAAGAGCTATCCGGTTTTACTACAATGTGAAACTCCAGACATTGTATAGAAAATCCTATGACGGAGTTCAACTCCGCTGTCTTTCCAAACGTGAAGCTCAAAAAGTACTCAAAGAAGCTCACGCTGGCATCTGCGGAGCACATCAGCCAGGACCGAAACTCTGGAATAGAATTCAAAGGATGGGTTATTATTGGCCTAAGATGATGATAGAAGCAGTCAACTATGCCAAAAAATGTAGGGCCTGCCAAATACATGCAGACTTTATACATCAAGCTCTAGAATATCTCCACCCGACGGCTACATCATGGCCGTTTGAGCAATGGGGTATGGACATAATAGGGCCAATCTCTCCGCCATCAACGAGAGGGCACCGGTTCATTTTGGCCATAACTGATTACTTTTCAAAGTGGACTGAGGCCATCTCCCTAACCGAAGTAAAGTCGTCAGATGTTATCAAGTTTATCAAGCACCATGTGCTTTATCGCTTCGGGGTGCCTAGAAGAATAATTCATGATAACGGACCTCAGTTCGTAAGCCAAGTGTACTTTAGATTCTGCAACAAATACAGGATTGAAGACGTGGCTTCATCGCCATACTATCCTGCAGCTAATGGTCTAGCAGAAACCTTTAATAAGACCATTATAAAACTTCTTAAGAAGTTTGTGTCATCCAATCAATTGAACTGGGACGAAAAGCTCGAAGAGTGTTTGTGGGCATACCGAACCACAGTCCGAACTCCCACCAATGCCACTCCGTTCTCCCTGGTATATGGATCAGAAGCGGTCTTGCCTTTGGAGATCCAAATCCCTTCATTACGAGTCGCGTTAACAACAAGGATGACAGAAGAAGAAAAGTATCAGCAAAGACTCCAAGAGTTAGAAACCTTGGATGATAAACACTTAGAAGCTCAACATAGTATCGAGCTATACCAGGCACAGATCTCCAGAACCTTTAACAAAAAAGCTAAACAGAGGGCTTTTAAGAAAGGTGATCTGGTCCTGTCAGTTAGAAAACCAATCATAACAAGCCAAAAGCCTAGAGGAAAGTTCCAGCCAAAGTGGGAGGGACACTTCGTCATTAATACGGTCTACTCCAACGGGGTGTATCGGTTGACAAAGCCTAATTGTGACAAGATCCTAATGCCAATCAACGGAAAATTCTTGAAAATATATTATCCTTAGTGAAATTGTAGAACACCAGTTACAATATGGCCTGGGCAGTTCTATACTAGTCACGGGCGAATAATTTCTCTGTAATCAGAACTTCATCAATGAAAGTTCTCAGTTCTGGAGTAAAAAGCCTTTTGTTCACGAACCAGATTTTCCTTTTATCAAAATTTGCCAAGTTGAAGATTACCTCTGGCGAACCAGATTTTCCTTTTACCAAAATTTGCCAAGTTAAACATTACCTCTAGTGAACCAGATTTTCCTTTTTCCAAAATTTGCCAAGTTAAAAATTACCTCTGGCGAATCAGATTTTCCTATTCATCAGATTTGCCAAGTCAATAACACATTAGGCGAATCTAGTTCTTTCTTTCATAGTAACATTGGGTACTTAAAAATTGTGATTCATTTCGAAATTATCAAGTTAACAGTTACCTCTGATAATCAACATCAGAATCATCTTTCAGGTACTATCAGTTATGAAGAAAGAAAAGAACTTCTTTATTCATAATCAGAACAAAATTACAAAGAATTCTCTAAGTGCTATACAGCCAATAAGAGTAAATACAAATCAAAAAAAAAGGGAGGAAACTTGCTTCTGTAACCGTCTCTTTCGGCATGGTTCAGATCAAAAAGTTTGCTTCTGCAGGGCCTTCTTCTGGAATAACAGACTTGCTTCTGTAACCGCCTCTTTCGGCATGGTTCAGATCAAAAAGTTTGCTCTATGGCCTTCACTTCCAATTTGCTCTTATAGCCTCCTTCTTTTTAAGCGTGGCTTAAAAAGTATAATCTTGTTTCTTCTTTTTGACTACAGTCAGGGACCTCCTGGTTGGTTCTCCCAGGGATGATGCCAGTGAATTGATTAGTTCAAAACTGGGCATACCAAACGCTCCCAGCTATATAGCTGATGGGTTGTGCAAATTCAAGGTTCTGGTCATTAGTACCCCAATCTTGTGGGATACTAGGAAAGAAGAAAAACAATGCACCAGACCCGAAATCTTTTCTCTCATGTAAGATACATGAGACCTTCCAAGCCCCTAGAGGCATTGGAAGCAATTACGAGCCCATCGGATCTGAGCCATTGTTAAGGAGAATGACTACGGTTATCTCCTGCAGCTAAAACAAATCCTCGTTAAAAAGAAAAAAAAGAAAGAGGAGGAGGGTATGAATCAGAAGAAGAGGTATATCTTAATTAAGGAAAATGACTACGGTCAGAAGGATCTCGTCGGTGGGACACCCCACTGGATTGATGCAGTCTGGAGGTCTTGTGACATGCCAACTGTTATTCATCACTTCGGTTGGGGAAGAAGAAAATATGGCCGAACTGGTGGATTTACTACAAAAGAGAGAAAGAGAAGAGAGTCAAGAAGAAATTTTCTCACGGCTGAATGATCCTTCATTGAAGAGAGCTTGTGCCTTATATAGGCAAGTTGCTAACTGTGATCTCCAGTTTAGAAGAGATAAGACCGAGATCTTCGGTTGAGATTTTCAGTTCAGATCTCAACAGAATTTATTGCTGTTACATGGGATACTCAGATATCGCAATCCGGAGATCTCATCATTAATAGAGGCATGCAACGCTTGGAATTCTATGCCCAAACGGCTGCATCACATGGCTCGCAGACGTCTCTACAAATTCTGAAGAATCTACGGTCGATTCTGCGAACTTCCAGATGAAGCATCGTGGACCAGTGTTCCAGAACCCGGGTCGCAAGTTAGATATGGATAGTGTAAATCCGCGAACCCCTAAAATTCACGTGACTTAAGAAAGTCGCGTAACAGACATGCAGATACCAGAGTTTTATGATGGTTCACAAACTTCAGGCAAAAGATAGCAAGTTCATTACAAATCTCTGAAGAATAACTGTAGAATCATATTTCGGAAGGCCAAAAAGAGGTTCTCCATAAACAACAAGGGAACTATTACAAAAATAAGGGGAATCTAAAACAGTGTACACAATAGCTTCATAATTCAATGGTTCAAAAGGGCCTTTATTTTCTCCTCCACATCGTCAATGTCTTGCTGAAGGGTTTCATAAGCTTGAACAGCAGCCTGACGACGTAATTTCTCGTCACCGGCGATAACATTCTGCACTGTAGCAGCCTCCAGTGTAGCCAATTCAGCCTGTGCTGCCTGAAGATCCCTGGTTTTATTATCCTGCTGGCGCGATAAATCGACGAGGTTCCTCATTTATTCGTCGCGCTCCTTGGTTATTTTGGCCAGGAAAGCTTGAGTCTTGGCGATGGTCTCTTGAGCCTTAGTAATAGGTTGGTCATGGCTCTTGACAATCGAAGCAGCGGCCTCCACTTGAAGAACCAGAGATTCGCGATTTGATTGATATTGCTCTAAAGAGGCCTTGCAAATAGTTGCCTTCTCTTGAATCTCCTTCTTAGACTTAAGTTGTTCATCTTTCAGCTTTTGGAAAATGATCTCTACTGTCTCAGATTTATCAGCACTTCTGGTTTTTGATAGAGATTCAGCATGCCTTTGAAGCTGAGCTATCATAAGCCTAAAAGGAGCAGCTCTATCCTCCCCACCAATGCTAATGATACCAGTTAGGTAAATGTTGAGAACATTGGCGATTGAAGCAAAAGGAACCCCCTTTAGTATTTTATAGATACAACGGTCCAGAAAGTGAAAGAAAGTCTCCACTGTGTCTTTCAGCAAATCACTCTCAATCATGTCAATCTCTGCATGAGAAGGAGTAATACTGGATGAGGCAGAAGCAGGTTGATCCGCAACAGGAGGAATGGCACCTCTAGAGAATTCTGCTGAGCTACCAGTCACGGTCTTCTGAACTGCAGCAATAGTTGGAGGGGCTGTGGCCGAAACCGTTGACAAAGCAGCTTCAGAAATCACTGCTTCTGAAGTATCAATCGCAGAGACAGTAGCAATTTCAGTCACTCCACCAATGTCAGTTCCCGCAATGGTATTGTCTGGTGAAGCCACCTTCGAGCCCGTGCACTCTAAGGCTGGAGTCAAAACTAGAGCTAGCAAGAAGAAGAAAATTAACAATTAAGTATTACAATATCATTTGATAAAGTGGCATGATTACTAAAGAAAGGAGATGAAGACCTGAGGGTTGGATGTTGGATTCTCCGAGTCCGTACACCTCAGGACCAAATACTTCGGGCCCGTATATTTCGGCTCGAACATCCTCACTCAAAAAGATATATTTACCATGATCTGAAGGAGGAGTAGAAGAGCGAAAACTGTCACTTCTGGCGTCATCATCATCGCCCCATTCCTCTTGATCTTCAGAGAGAGGTGTTGCTTTTGGAGGATCTGATGCACGAGTTTCTCCAATAACTTGCACTTTGTCATCTGTATTGCACTGAGCAACAGGAGCTACGGAATCCTCTTATAAAGCCAAAGAAACATCGACTGCAACATTGCCCTGGCCAACCGGAGAGATAGAATCCTTTTGAATTATGGGAATAGGGTCATTACAAAGAACAGGCCCTTGACTCCGACGCCTCTTAAAGGAACGAAGGGTTAAAGATGAATCATCTTCATCTTCCTCGGGTTCCTCAACGAGGGACCCAGAAACCGGAAAGGAAGTTGCAGTGCCAGTCCCAGATGGGGTGCTCTGCGAATCAATTCCCTGCGGAATAACAAGCAGGTCGCTAAGATGCCTTAACCTCTTTCGCTTGTGTAAAGACTTCTCAGGAGAAGACTGTAGTGGAGGAGAAGTCTTCCTCGGCGTCGGATCAAGAGAAGTATCAAGAAAAGCAACCTGAACCGGTGCATCAGTGTCCTCTTCCGTTTGTTCCGATTCGCTGGATGTGCTGTCCCCCCTGAAGTCCTCCATCCCTGCCACCTTTGTGCTACCGGCCCTCTTTTTCTAGGCATACCAGGATCTGATCTCCTGCAGACTGGTATGATATATATTAAAATTTTGAGGAGCAGAGTTAGCATCCGCAAACCATTTACAGAAACCGAAGCTCATACTTGAGTTCGGAGTCTTGAGCGGAAGATCAAATTTAGCAAGAGTTCCACCCGCGATGAAGTGAAACCAAGCTCGAGCTCCCTCAAGAACGTTCCCAAGAAAGCTTAACTCTCTATTGGGGTTGCCCACATAAAGCTGATCATACCCAAACTGTCGAGCAAAACGACTTAAATAGTAAGGTTCTATATAGCAGAGGTTTCCCAAGCGGAGGACCAAATATCCTGGGCGGATGTTTATCAACCACCAGAACAACCCGAGGATAAGGTGGTAAATTTATCAGCGCCAGCAGTGTCCGCGAATTCTTCTCCGTATCCAGCACTCGGGAAGTATGGGAAACATCTGAACAACTCAAAAGTTGAGAAATGACGAAGGGTTTTGCGGATCGCGGCCATATAGCCTCCCTTCCACTGCGACCTCTCATAGTGCTGCACTTTGGGAGCACTTAAGTCGATCTGCGAGTCCGCAGAACTCATCAAAGTGGAGCAGTGTAGAACTAGCCAAGCTATCAAATAAGTATAAGGGAGTTCTACACGCGGATTAGGAGTCTTAATGACCGGATCTCCTTTCTTCCTCTGCTCCTTCTTCACCTTGCAGAATTTGTCAGATAATCTTCTCAGTCCACTCTGGATGTTGCAAACCATCGCAGGCAGCAAACTAAACCGCCTACCAAATGCTAGTAAGATGGCTGGATATACGGCTCTAATGGGTATGTTTTCCTGCGTAGGAATAACACACTTCTTCAGCCATACCATCAAAAAGCCCGCCAAGAAGGCAAGATCGGACTAAGGCTGGAGGGCTTGATAGTGAAACTTTCAAAGAATGTTCCAGCCTTGAAGACGTCTTCAGATTCAGCGACATAAGCATTTGTCCCGAAACTAGCAATTCTTCTCTCAACTTTCTTTTCAGAAACGGGAGGAAGGCGAGTAAAGTTAAGACTACCCTTAGAAAAATTGGGCAGAAGATACTGCAGCCATTTCTTTGGCTTCAAACTACGAGTGCCAGATGTGCGGGTGCAAATATGGTAGTGGCAGAGCAGTTCCCAGTAAGTATTATAAATCAAAGGGTCCCGGGTCTTCAACAGATGGAGTTCTTCCCCTGTAAGGATATACTCTTCATACGGGATGTCTCCCATGGGTAAGCCCGAAATTTCATACATTTCATGAAGGGCAAAATCCAACTCGCCGCAAAGGCTAAAAACTGTACAAGTATCAGGATTGTACAATTCTAGTAAGGCAAAAAAAATGAAATCTACTAGCAGAAATACTGTACTGAACAGCCCTGATAGCACGATATAGCCCTGCATAATAAAGCTGATCCCTGAAGGTTTTCAAGAAGAACTCAGTCAAGACTGCCCACTCTCCTTTTGAAGAGCAATGAACCCATCCAAGGGGACGAAAATCCTGAACAGGAAACTCTCCTTGTGCAGTTATAAAACGGTGTAGAAAAGTCTGCGCAATTATAGGAATCTCGCCTATGGGGAGATTGTGTTTAAGCAATCCCGGCAGCAATCCGCGAAAGCTCTTCCCAATACTACGAGGAAAAGTGCCTTGAGCATTGAAGCCCCCCAACAAGACACCGTCTTGTGGCCTGTTTATGTGCCAGTCCATTCGCCTAGGCACAAAAAGGGACTGAAAGAATATGAATGGATAAAATCTCTCCATATTAGGAAGAAACAAGTGACGACCTTCAATTTGGCGAAACCACTTATAATCGCCATCTTCCAAGCCACTATCGGGCATTGAAATATGGTCCCCAAATAAGAAGAAAGGTTTGAGCAATGGAGACCGATTTTCTCCTTCGAAGGAGGCATTAGTCATCAACTCTCGCAATGTTGAGCGAGAAGGGTGGAGAATCTTGTCTGCTCTCTTTTGATTATCTGACGCTGTACAGTGGGGAAAGACATGACCAAATCTGAACTCTTTCTTCCCATCATAGCCATCAGAATATCCGAGATAATGATCCTCTAACCAAGGATTCAAGGCGTAATCAACTGCAAAAGACATGCAGAGATAAGAAAAAACACAAGAAAAGGGACTGCCTTCCGATTTTTTTTTACTTACCTCCAATCAAGGGTTCCTGCCGAACCACTATCGAACTAGAAGTTGCTCGAGGATCTTGACGACCACTGGCAATAGCATCGGAAGAAGAATCTTTCTTCGGCATCTTTTGCAGAGGGAGAAAATCTTTCGCACAGAGAATCAAAAGCTATTGGAGCTTGAAGATGAGGAGTCTGAGGAGTCCTAACGAAGAACTCAGATTTCAAATTTCTTGAGATAAGGGCAACCTCTCTCGTAAAGTGGAGTTATATAGACGATGATTTGATGGCCGAGATCTCTGGACATGCGTGATATCTGGCTCGAAACTCGTGAACACCTTTTCATTTAACGCAGCTCAGAGAAACGTCTCAATTCTGACGCTGCAGAAAAACAACCGCCTGCCAGCCTTCCCGCAAAAGTTCGCGACCCTAATATAGAGTCGTGCCCCTTCCGAAGACAATTTGCGACCCTAATACAGGGCCGCTTTCTTCTTAAAAAGCGAGAGTTCGCAACCCTAAAACAGAGTCGTTTTCTACTCAAAAATGAAGGCTTGTGACCCTAATACAGAGCGGTTTTCTTCTCAACAAGCGAAGGCTCGCGACCCTAATACAGAGTCGCGCCCCCTCCGAAAACAAGTTGTGACTCTAATACAGAGTCGTTTTCTACTCAAAAATGAAGAGCGCGCCCCTAATACAGAGACGAGTTCCTTCCACAATTTATGATCCTAATACAGAGTCATTTTCTACTCCAAGATGAAGGCTCACGCCCCTAATACAGAGACGTGTTCCTTCCAAAACAGGAGTTTGCGACCCTAATACAGAGTCGTCTCCCACTCAAACATGAAGAAGTCCCACCCCTAACACAGAGACGAGTCTCTTCAATAACAGGAAGCAGTAGTGGCGCTAATATAGAGTCACAGACTTCAAACAAATGCAATAGAAATTCTAATACAGAATATTATATCCAAAGTATTCCAAAACTCCTCAAAGAATCATGAGAGTTTTGGAAACTTTGGAGGGGTTTTTGTCGGTGAAAAATTCTGAAAAAGCAAAGCAGATCCACGAATTCAGAGACAGAAGCCCGCAACCCATCGGATCCGCGAATCTAAGAAACTGAGGTCCGCGAATCTAAGAAACTGAGATCCACGAAATCTAAGAAACTGAGGTCCGTGATCCAGACGACGGAACAGTTTCGAGAATCTAAAGATGAGATTCGCGACACTACCCATAGCTTTCAGGTGGGGGTTTAATACAAAGTCACCCGACTCGAACAGAGGGTTGCCACCTCGGATCGTGGGAATAACTACCAAACGAATGCAGCGGCATTACTTCGATCATGGGAGCAACCACCTGGCAAATATGGCGGCACTTCTCGAGTAGTGGGAGCTAACGGTTGAGCAAAATATGGCGGGACGTTACTCCAAGACCCCTATAAAAGGCGGGAAGCGAAAGAGATACACACAGAGAGAACACACAGAGCAAAAGAGACAGAGACAGACGTCTTCTCCCAGAAATTATCCCTTGTGATCAAGAGAAAAGAGCCCATTTTTCTTTCCTTTAGCCAACTGGGAGAGATTGTACGGAGTGTCAACGGAGAGCAGGATCGTCCTCCATAGCTACCTAGAAATCCAGCCTTAAACAAAGAGGAAAAGTTATCTTCCTCATCTTCTGTAAACGGGAAACCTTTCGATTGTAACCCTCTTATTGAAAATACTTCGATATAAAGAGCGTGAAACTTTCATGGCAAACACTAGGTAGCTATGGAGGACGATCCTGCTCTCCGTTGATACTCCGTACAATCTCTCTCGGTTGGCTAAAGGAAAGAAAAGGGGGCTCTTTTCTCTTGATCACAAGGGATAATTTTTGGGAGAAGACGTCTGTCTCTGTCTTTTTTTGCTCTGTATGTTCTCTTTGTATGTATCTCTTTTGCTTCCCGCCTTTTATAGGGGTCTTGGAGTAACGTCCCGCCATATTTTGCTCGACCGTTAGCTCTCACTACTCGAGAAGTGCCGCCATAGTCGCCAGGTGGCTGCTCCCATGATCGAAGTAACGTCGCTGCATTCGTTTGGTAGTTATTCCCACGATCCGAGGTGGCAACCCTCTGTTCGGGTCGGATGACTTTATATTAAACCCCCACCCGAAAGCTATGGGTAGTGTCGCAAATCTCAGCTTTAGATTCGCGAACCTGCTCCGTCGTCTGGATCTCGGACCTCAGTTTCTTAGATTCGCGGACCTCAGTTTCTTAGATTCAGGGATCCGATGAGTGCGCGCTTCTGTCTCTGAATTCGTGGATCTGCTTTGCTTTTCCAGAATTTTTTGCCGACAACTAAGGAGCAGAGGGCACGCCAACAACCACTGGAAAAGTTTCCTCGAAGCAGACCATTTGTGTTGGAGAGGGCAGACTTGGAGATAAGGGAGCCTCTCTTACTGCGGCCGCGACGACGACCTCTATCCTATTATCACTCCCGAGTTCGTCGATTGAAGGAGCTAAAGTAGGAACAGAGAGAGGAGCTGGCGTGAAATAGTCCACACCAAACTTCTCCGCCAAACTCCAAGACCACCCATCGAGCCGGTGGTGCCAAAATAGTCGACCAGCTCCTCAGACTCCACCCTGGTAGTTGAGTGCATGGGAGAGTGAAATTAACTATCTGCATCTCAGAAAGCAAACAAGGAGTGTTACATATAATATAGAAAAATGAACATATGATATAGAAAAATGAATAGAAGATAGAATATAAAATCTGAGAGAACCATACCAGGGGATACAAGTCCTGTGGTTGGACTTGAAGGAGGAGCCGTCGTCATCTCCAAGAGCACACCCGTCTCACCACCTAACGGTTGTGTCGTAGCGTGCTCACCAGAGTCTTGAGTTGATAGGCGAGCCAGAGCATCAGGAGCGTTAGGAGCTTCACCAGGCATACTCTCCTTGCCAGCCCAGACTGCAGAATTGAGGCCTGCAGGTCCGTGGCAAACTGGACAACTGCCTCTTGGGGGGCTACTAGGATCCCCGGGGCCAACTTTTTCTTCTTCTTGGCTGGCCCTTCCCTCGGGGGTCTGCGGCATTTGACGGTCGGACTCCGGGAACGAGTGACTATGGGTTGGGAAGCACCTCCAACATCAGCGTCATCATCATCACCATTATCGTCATCATCATCAGAGTTGCCAACATCTGATGGATCGGCCGCCGCGCCAAGGAATTCCTCCATTCCTTTCACCCTTACTCTTTTAGCCCCCTTATGGCTAGAGTAAAAGTCCTCTATCTCTTTACAACAACTCCGGTTGATGGAGAAGTTGGGCACGTCAGCGTTGGCGACGCTGTACCACGTGCAGAAGCTCAGCGTCAGCTCAGTTCTGGCGACTTCTGAGGCAAGATGAATTCAGCCCCGGTTCTACCAGCTACAGAGTGGAACCAGCCGCGGGCACCTTCATACAAATTCCCCTTATAGGCCAGCTTCTTGTTTGGGTTACCCACATAGAGTTGAGAGTACCCAAACTGACGAGCGAAGCGACTCGGGGTGTATGGATCAATATAACACATGGTGTCTTGTCAATACACCAAGTGCCTGGGTCAGATATTGAGGAGCCACCAGAACGCTCCTGAGAATAAAACAGTAAAATTATTTGTTCCCAAGATATCCTTGAATTTTGACCCGTATTCTCCACCGGGGAAGTCGGGAAAGCACCGGAAGATCTCGTAATTCTGATGTTGGCGAAGTGTTTTTCGGATTTGAGACATGTAATGACTCTTCCATGAGGAGTGCTCATATAGCTCCACAAGGAAGGGCTTGTCACCTGAGAGATGTTCCACCGCACTCATTAAAGAGGGGCAGTGCATGACAGGCCACGCCATTAAATAGGTATAGGGCATCTCCACCATAGAGTTTGGAGTCTTCGCCTTGATAATTTCCTTCGACTTGCCTTTTTCCTTCCCCTTGCCCTTGTCAGCTAGGACGAAGCCATTGCAGAGCGCCCGCTCTGAAGGTTGCACACATGGCGGGAAGGAGCCCGAAGGGTCAGCCATATGCAAGAAGAACTGCTGGATACACCACGTTCATTGCAATTGTCTCTTTTGGCAATGACGACACGACACACCTTTTCAACCATAGCATCGGAAACCCAGCAATAAAACCTCTATTAGACACTGGAAACTGACCTTGGTAGTGGAAGCTCTTGAAGACGGTTCCAGGATTGAATCCACTTCGTTGGATTCAGCAATATAAAATATGACACGCGTCTTGGCGATGCGGCGATCGATCTCCTTGACGTCAACAGGAGCATAGCCGTGAACTGTTGCTGAACTCTCTTTGGAATTCAAGTTTGCAAAAAGATAATCGGCCCACTTCTTGTGACCGATACCCTGATTATGCACATCTGCCATGTCGGCGCAGATGCGGTAATGGCACATCATCTCCCAGTAAGTGGTATAGATACCCTCATCCCTCGCCTTCAGCATATTTAGCTCTTCGGTGGTAGGGATGTACTCTTCGTAAGGGATTTCGTCCATTGACAACCCAGACACCTCAAATATCTCATGGAGAGCAAATCCTAGTTCACCCACTGGTGTAAAGAAAGTGTCAGTCTCGGGGTTGTACATCTCCAGGAGACTAAAGAAATGGGAGGAGCTCTGGAGAATCCCAAATTGAATATTTTTGATAGCCCTAAATAAGCCAATCTCCTTCAGAACGGGTTCATGGGAATCTAGCATGTATTAGACGAGGCGGGCCCACTACATATTGCCAGAAGAGTAAACCCAGCCAGGCATCCTGAAGTCGTTGGCTGGGTATTGACCTCCTTGTGCCATGAACTCACTTAGGAAAGTTCATACGCAAATTGGGACCTCCCCCACTGGGTGCTCCTTAGTGATTCTTCCCAGAAGCAACCCGGTGATGCATCTTGTGGGACCATCTTGGTAAGCCCCATGTGCGCCCAACTTGCCCGTAGGGACGCAATCGTACTCCTAATTCAGCCCCCATTCCAATTCACGGTGCATGGTTAGCCTTTGAAGATAGACCAGGGGATAACTACGCTCCACGCTGAGTAGAAATATCAGCAGATCGCCAGATTGGTAGAGCCATATGCACACCTCTTCAAAGAGGATCTGGTTTGAATACCCCATTGCATCTCCAAAGAGAAATGCGGGCTTCTCCAACACTTCTCGGTTGGCGGCCTCGAAAGCTGCATCGGTGATGATTTTTCGTGCAGTAGCAGGGTGGTACCTGATTAATTTCTCCCTGCGCTCCCTCAGGCCCGGCTTGTATGCAGCTAAAACAGTGGTAAAACGAAATTGGACCGTCAGATCTGCACCCCCAGCAAATCTGAAGTAGTGCCTATGGGGAGAGCGTCCACCGAATACCCCACTGCAAAAGAAGAATCAAGAGTTAGAAAAAGTTTCACAAAATTCAGAAAATCTTCTAAGTATAGAAATGTTGAGCTAAAAATAACTCCGCGCGAAGCTAAAAATAACTCACTCGAAACTTAAAATAAGTCCACGCGAAGCTAAAAATAAGTCCGCGCGAAGCTAAAAATAACTCCGCGCGAAACTAAGAAAATAGCCCCGCGTTTCCAAATGCGAAGATAACGCGATAGTTTCGTGTAGAAAAAGACCAGAGGCCTTTCTTCTTCTCCAAAGCCGTACGGCCGGAAAACGGCGATCTCGCCTGTAAAGAAGTGATTGGTCGGTTAAAACCAAGCCAAATCACTCCAAAGTTGCTCTAAAGAGTCCAAAAGTTAAGATTTTTACCTCCAATAGGCGCGGCGAAGACTGTGTCATCGTTATGGCCGCTACCGCAACCACTGCCGCCGCTGCTGGTGCCTGTTGCCAATAGGGAAGAAGCGCGGGAAGAAGAGCTTCTCTTAGGTGCCATTGGGTTTGAAATCTTGAAGAAAATCGACAGAAATGGGCAGAAAATCGATCGGGAGCAAGGGGTTCTTGGATCACCTGAGCTCTGAGTTCTTGGGTTTCTGAAAATTTCTAAGTGAAGAAGAAAAAGAAAAGACTCTATTTAAATGAAAAAACCCGATCCTTGGTATTCGGCGCGAGAATCAGAGCAATTATTGAGCAGAACGTGAGGCTATTAGCCTCGCGTGTTAAGCAAAACGCGAAGATAATTGGTATTTTAACTACGCATTTTAATTTGAAGATCCAAAGTATTTCAAAATTTGTTAAATTTCTAACCCATTTTGATAATTTTGGAGGGGGTTCTGTTGGTAGTAAAAATTTCTAAGTAAAAAAGGGATTTTCCATAACAGAACGTGGAGCTAACTCAGTAGCTCCTCGTTTGGCTATTATAGCCTCGCATTTGAGAAATACGCGGAGCTATTCAATAGCTCCGCGTTCTGGTTTCTTAGCTCCGTGTTTTGATGCGATTAGCTCCGTGTGAGCAAATAAGCAGAATCATAAATTGATTGAGATTAAGATTTGGGCTTAACCAATACCCAAATTAAGTCCAATCAGAGCTCTAAATCAAGAGGTTTAAATCAAAACTAAGATATTTGATTAGAATCTTTAATAAATACGAATTCTATTTAAATACAAACTCTCATATTGACCTAAAGCTACAAATACCCCTTTGAGAAAGCCCTAGGGATTTTTTTCGCATGTTAGAGAATTCAAGTTACGCGTGAGAGCCTTGAATTCGTGAAGACCAGAGAAGATCAAGACCAAGTAAGCCGCCGTCATCTTCGAGAGAGAAGATCATCATCGTCAGATTGTCAAAAGGAGCTACTAGTTAGATCCCATCGCTACGAGATCCCACGTTTCTATTGTAAAAGAGAGAGATAGATTATAAATCCTCTTGTTTGTTCTTTTTCTTGTTCACTTTCATTGTAATTAAGTTATTTCAATAGAAGGGAAGCAAATTTCTGCTGCGAAAACGAGGTTGATCCAAAACATTCAAAATCACCTGAACAAAAAGATGACCATATAGTTTTGGATGAGAAGGAGGTGTTGATCCATCAACAGTCACTTGGATTTTTAAACTCTAGTTCATCGAAACAAACAGTGTCTCTTCCAATATTTAGGGAATTCGTCGCGTTCGACACCAAAGGAGAAGCTATTGCGGTGCAAAGACAGACCTGAATCCGCAACCAGAATCGGAGGGCGCACCGTCAGGCACTCAGAGCCCGTTTTGCATACCAGGCTCAAAATCAACCTAGCACAAATAAAGGTGGATGTCATACTCAAAATCAGTCTAGCCTAAGTTAAGAAGAATGTCAGACTCAAAATCAGCCTAGCATAAAATAAGAAAGATGCCAGGTTAAAGCTCAGCTCAGCACCAATTAGCCTGGCAAAAATCAGCCTAGTAAAAATCAGTCTAGCAAAAATCAGTCTAGCAAAAATCAACTTGCAAAAATTAGCTTGGCAAAAATCAACTTGGCAAAAATTAGCCTAGCAAACCTAGCACTCCTTAGTTTGACAAAAAATCAGTTTAGCACTCCTCAGCTTGGCAAAACTTAGCCTGGCTAGCCTATCACTCCCCAGCCTGGCCAGCCTACCACTCCTTAGCCTAACCAACCTAGCACAAGACAGCTTGGCAAAAATCAGATTGGCAAAAATTAGCCTAGTACTTTTCATCCTAGTAAGAATCAGCCCAGACATATCAGCTTAGCACTTCTCAACCTAGCACATATCAACCTAGAATGAATAAGACTAGATGCTAGCCTAGCATAACTAAAATTAAAAATCAAATTAAATCTAAGCCAGTACACGAGGCTAGTTCGACTAAGCCAGTGTGCGAGGCTAGATCAGTATGCCAGGGTAGTACAGTGCACGAGGATTGTCCAGTGCACGAGGCTAAAGTTAAGCCTCAGATTGCGTAAGAATGGAAGAACGCAAGGCTGCCAAGTAGTTTCATGCAAAATATTTTAAAACTAATACTGGGCATTGAACCAATCTGGGGGTTGATAAATATAACTTCTATGACTTCTTAGAGCCACCTGTCTGGACAAATAAATCTCACACAAGAAGCAGGCCCTGCCCACAAAAGATAGTTATATCAACACCGTATGAAGAAACTTTGAATTTACAGAGATATCTCACGAATAAAAGAAGGGTAGCACGACCTCATCAATCCTGCTATTGCAAGGAGTTAATCACGGTAGTTTTGACTCACTGTCACTGTAAAGCCCCAAGACCATCTGCATTTAACTGGTTGTTAGCATCGGAATCCAATATTCCAGAAAGAAGATAGCTGCAAAAATAAAACTTTGATTCAGATCAAGACTTGTCCTTTTTTTCACGTTGAATATGGTGAATAAAGGCAATAAAATAGTCATCAAAGGATATGCCTCTGATACGGAACCAGAGGAAAGCTATCATCACACATGCCTCAGGTCGGGCATGACGGTTCCCCGCAATTGCAAAAGATTGGTAGGGGGTTCTGATAAGGAATATGAAGAGTTTAGCAGACATTCAGCCATAGAAACGCTACGATCACATGCTTCCTCTCGGTCTGGAGAAAGGACGGGTCATATGGTCGAATGGTCGACCGAGATGAATCAAAAGATGGAGGTGATAGAATGCCTCATTCAAGAGCAGTAAAGGAGCATCGAGGAGCTTACAGCGATGCTCACGAAGGTCATAAAGAACACAGAAGATAGATGATGAGTGTCATATATTGTATATTTATAGCCTCCATATTATCTATTTTTATATTTAAATAATGCTACTTGGGTATTTTTAGTATATTTTTCAAGTAAACCTATTCCTACAAGGAGATAACATAAACTCAAAGTCGGATTAGAAAACCAAACCCAAAGAGGAGTTAAAAGTGAGTAAAGTTACAAAACCATGATGCTGTAAAGAGTCAAAATTGATTACAGCCATCAAAATCAAATGAACATGAGAAAACACTCATGAAAAAGAAAATTGGGACCAAGATGTTACAATTTTGTCATTATTTAGCGGCATGTGCTGCCAATTGGCGGCTCCAAGGGGCTCAATCTAAGTGATTTTTTATGGAGTTTTCGATGTAATTTTCTAGTTACTCACTTGTAATCAGATTAGGGTTTGGCTCTCTGAGGCCTATATATTGGCCATATCCTTATAATTTAGGGTTTTTTCATGCAATTTTGTACTCGAAAATTATTGAATAAAATTAGGGTTTGCTGAAGGGGTGACGGCTGTCGTACTGAACTCCAGAGGTACCCTTTACTACTCATCATTGTTTCTTAGAAAATCTTATTTTAATTGCTTTCTAGCTTTAGAGCAATCTTGCTTTCTAGATTAAATTTTCTCACTTTCATAGAAAAATATGATTTTTAATGCTTTCGAATAATTAATAACAATATGATCTTTCTAATTAGAACTATGAGTAGGAATTTAGTTTAGTTTTAGGATGTAAATGAAACTAGGAATCCACCATGTAGTTGCTCTCTAGTATTTTCGTCCTAAATAAAATAATAAAGATATGATTTTTCAATGAAAAGATTAAAATATAACAACTCGCAAATTAATACTTTGATAGGTTATACTTGAATTGGTTTTCTTGATAGCCTATACTTAGTAGGGCTTGGGGTTGTTAATTTTCATTTTTGTTATAAAGTTATCTAATGATTTAGTTTATTTTTATGAAAAGTTATATCTTTGATGTATTATGTTTGCATACCACTTAATAACACATCTTAGAACACTTAAAGTAAAGATTAAAACTAAAAAATTAATTTTTTATGAAAGGAAGATGATAATAGAAGTACTACTCGATTGGAAACTAGTGGATTCTATATCCTAAACTAATTAGAATAACTCTCATTCATTTTAGAACTCTTAGTAAATTTGTTATGACTAAAGAATTAGTAAGAGCGCGAAAACACCTTAGATTCTCGTGGGAACGACCTGTTTGCACTACAACCAATACTGTGAGCTTGCAATAGATTTTTCACATCAAGTTTTTTGTGTTGTTAATGGGGATCGATGGTATTTTCTTGCTTTTTCTAACGTTTTACGAGTTAACTGTATGTGTTGAGTGTGCAGAGACCAGAAAGTGCAAATATAGCAAGGTAAAAGGGATTAGAAGAGCTTCAGAATTGCGTAACAAAAACTAGAGAGAAAATCTCTCTGGTACTATCGCTAATTAGCGGGAAGAACCGCCAAACAGTGGCAGCCCAGGTAATTTCTAACCCCAAATTTTCTTCAGTTCTATATTGTTCTCTAGTTTTGTAAAAAAATTAAAAAAAATAAAAATAGTAGGAACAGTAGGAATCACATCTTTTCTTTGATCATATCTCTTCCACCATTTTATCTTCACCACACCTCACTTCTTACATTAGTTTAGGAAACTCATGCATCCATTCACGATCGTTGGTTCATGCCACATTGGACCTGTGATCAATTTGGTCGACTAGTGAGATCAGATTTGTTCATGGGAGACAAGATGGACCAACCAATTTCGATCCTCCAGGATCGATATTACCCGTTGCACACATCACTTCCATCATGCATCAAACTCCCACACGCAGTGAGTATTCACTATGTACTGAAATCACAGTACATCAGCATACTTCCTAAATTCACTGGTTCTGATTCTGAGAATGCATATCTTTGCATTAGTGAATTTCAAGAAGTGTGCATGATGATTAAACTGCAGCACTTGTTGGAGGATGTAATTAAGCTCCACTTCATTCCATTCGCTCTCAAAGATAACGCCAAGAAGTAGTTGTACAGTATGCCTACTGATTCAATCACTACTTGGAATGAATTCATTACAGTTTTTCTTAAGAAGTACTATCCTACGCACAAAATGACCAAAATTTGAAATTAAATTAATCAATTTCGTCAAGTGCCGGGAGAATCTTTCTGAAAATACTTGGAACAGTTCAAAATTTTGTTAGCTCGGTGCCCCCACCATGTGATAGAAAAGTGGCGGTTGTGTTAAATCGTGTATGAAGAACTCGATTACACATTCAAAACTATTCTTAAGTCCATGTATCAGGAGGAGTTTATGAGAAAGAATGAGGATGAAGCATGGAACTTTCTTGAGGACCTATCGTGAAAAACTATGCAGTGGGAGAGTCCCGCTGAGAAACCCAATGCATCAACTTCTGCAAATAAGGGTGGGATCCATAGCGTTGACAGCTCTATAACTGCCGAAACTAAGATTGCAGCTCTTATAAGGAGAATTGAGGTATTGGAAACTCCTAGCGCTCTACCGGTGGGTCAAGTAAATCAAATTCAATTTCCCACATGCTTTAATTGCGGAACTCCAAATCATTTTATGGAGAAGTGTAAATTATTAATGAATCTCATGGGTCCAACACTTGAGCAGGCTAACATCTTATATCAACGACCTATGAACAATCCTTACACTCCTACATATAATCCAAGTTGGAGGAATTACTCAAATCTCTCATAGGGTCAAGGGAAATATCAAGGAGCCCCCAACCCTAATCGTGTATATCAACACCCAAATGCTACGACAAGGGAACAACCAGAATAGACCACCTGCACATGATCAATCGTATCCACAGCAGGGGTCTGATAATGATTATGATAGATAGCTAACAACATTTGAAAGGAATGTGGAGAACCTTTTCAAGACAACGTCCAACTTAGATATACAAATATAAAATTTAATGAAAGTGTCTAATAACTTTATACAACGGACCGACCAACAACTTCTTGCAAATTCTCAATCAATCAAGAATATAGAGCAGCAGATTGGACAGTTAACCATACAGCTAAGTGAGTGGGGGCCGGGTATCTTTTCGAGCCAACCAATAATGAACATCAACTCTAACTCATCTCCGTCTGTTTCATCCCATATTCACTAATGTAATGTCATTCACATGCTTAGATTTGGAAAGCAAGTGGACAATAAGAGTCATGCCCCCTGATCTCACTTTTACTATTCCACAAGCTACACCATCTTTTCTATCTCTTTCTCCATGTCCATCTCCTCCATTACCATCACATGCTCATTCAGAAAAACCTGTTCCTAAACAGAAAGTATCATATCCCAATTGGTTTAGGAAGGTTTCACTACAAGTAGAGAAGATTCTTGAAATATTTTAGTATGTGAAGGTTAATATTTCACTCCTTAATAGTATACAATAGGTTTCCACTTATGCCAAATTTCTCAAAGATTTGTGTACTAAGAAATGAGAAAGAAACATTTCTGAGAAAGTTTTTCTTACTGCAAATATATCGCATATTCTCTCTAACGCCTTATTTATCAAATACAAAGATCCAGATTCTTCTACAATCGCATACACCATTGGAAACACTACATTTGACAGAGCATTACTTGATCTAGGGGCAAGTGTCAACTTACTTCCTTACACTGTTTATTAGCAACTGGGGTTAGAAAAACTTCAGCCTACTAAAGTCACATTACAGCTAACTGATCATTCGATCAAGAGACCACTTAGTATGATTAAAAATGTGCTCATTAAGATCGGCGAGTTCATCTTTCCTGTAAACTTTATTGCCTTAGAAACTGAGCCGATTTTCAATCCACAGAATCAAACAACTATTATCTTGGGCAGATCATTCCTTGCAACATCAAATGCATTAATTGATTGTAGGAGTAGCCTCATGAAACTATCATTTGGGAATATGACTATGGCATTGAACATATTCAATATGGATGAGCACACAATGAGCTCCCTCATTGAGCTAATTATGATTCACAGTTTGCGCTCTTATTCTACCTCTTGTGCTAATGATGAACCCTCATTTGAAAAGATGAGCTCATATTATTAGACGAATTGGTATATACTAACTCTACGTATGATGATACTTATGCAAGTGTATCATTGATTTATGAGCAAACCTTTGAAGATTTGTTTGCAGATGAGTTTGCATTACTTTCTGAGTTAGAAAAGGCACCACACTTTACAGTTAGTTCATTTGATCATATTGCACCCTTCATACCTTACGATATTCCTACATGTGTGCTTGTTATTAATGATGATTGGCAGGTTTATAATAAAGAATTCTTTAACCCAATTATTAATACTTATATGTGATCAAAGAAAAAGCGACGACGGAAACAAAAAGGTAATTTCATAACTTATAAGAGGATGATGAGACACAACAATGCACCCACTTTACGTTTAAAACGCACACACTATGAAAGTGGAAAGCGATCGAGAGGTCGTAACCGCTTTCCATGTGTTAATAGGGTGACGATATTGAGATCGTAACTTTTCACGACTCTCATTATTTGTATAATATTTGTACAATAGTTTTCATATTTATTTTACCACTCTTGACTCATGTATGAGGGCATACACGACTTTAGGCGTGGGAGAGTGGGTTAGGAGATTTTTCTTCATCTTTTTCTAGAATTTTTATTTTATTTTTAGATTTATTTTTTGTTTCTTTACTTTACACTTTGGGTAGTTTTTAGGATAATTAAAAAAAATCTGAAAAAAAGTAAAAAAAAAAATCTGAAAATCTTAGAAAAATATGAAGAAAAATCTCCTAGCCCACTCCCTTACACCTAAACTCGTGTATGCTCTCATACACGAATCAAGCGTAGTAAAATAAATATGATAACTATTATACAAATATTTCACAAATAATGAGAGTCGTGAAAAGTTACGATCTCAATATTGTCACCCTATTAATGCATGGAAAGCAGTTACGACCTCTCGATCACTTCCCACTTTCTAGTGTATATGTTTTAAATGTGAAGTGGGTGTATTGTTGTATCTCATCATCCTCCTATAAGTTACAAAATTACCTTTTCATTTCTTATGTCATTCTTACTTTTTCTTTCTATGGGGTCTTCGATGTAATTTTGTAATTATCCAATTGTAATTAGATTAGGGTTTGGTTCTCCCAGACCTATATATTGGTCATATCTTTATAATCCAGAATTTTTTCTGTAATTTTGTACTAAAAAAATATTGAATAAAATTAGAGTTTACTGAAGGGGTGACGGTCGCCATACCGAACTCCAAAGGTACCCTTTACTGTTTATCATTATTTCTTAGATAATTTTCTTTTAATTACTTTCAAGCTTATATTAATCTTGCTTTCTAAATTAGATTTTCTCACTTTCATAGAAAAATAGGATTTTTAATACTTTTGAATAATAAAAATATGATCTTCCTAATTAGAACTATGAGTTGATAATTTAGTTTAGCTCTAGAATGTAGATGAAATTAGGAATCCACCATGTACTTGCTTTCTAGTGTTTTCTTCCTAAATAAAATAATAAAGATAAGATTTTTCAATGAAAAGATTAAAATATAACAACTTGTAAATTTTTCTTCATGTTTTTCT
Source organism: Dracaena cambodiana (assembly GCA_036321105.1). Classification (NCBI taxonomy): domain Eukaryota; kingdom Viridiplantae; phylum Streptophyta; class Magnoliopsida; order Asparagales; family Asparagaceae; genus Dracaena; species Dracaena cambodiana. The sequence continues at coordinate 24,837,367 of JAYEPQ010000016.1, forward strand.
ATGATTTTTAGTTTTTTTAAGGATTTTTATTTTATTTTTAGATTTTTTTTGTTTCTTTATTTTACACTTTGGGTAGTTTTTAGGGTAAAAAAAATCTTAAAAAACTGAAAAAAAGTAAAAAAAATATAAAAAAATTTTCTTCAATAAATCAATCTAATTATAAATAAAAATAAATAAATTTAGATTTGAAGTTTGACAGAATAGTAGATTGGATAATACACTTAAAATTTTATAAAAAAATAAAAATTCGAAAAATAAATACTGCTAATAGTAATTTTAAGGTAAGTATACATTTATTTTTCACTTCACAATAGTTTATTAGGTTAAGAATAAAAATGATAAAAATTGAGTAGTTTTCTCTCTCTAAACAAGAAAAGAAAGGATGAGTCTAATATTAAGGCAATAGGCTCATAAATGAAGAAAAAAAGTTGAGTGAGCCTGGTATTAAAACAATAGCCTTAGAAATGAAAAAAAAGAAGAAAATAAGGGTGAGCCTGCTATTGAGGCGAGAAGCTCAGAAATGAAATAATTGACTATGATCTGAGAATCGGGTATTTGCACCTAAGCAAGCGTGAATCATCGCATGAAAGGTGAAATACTCACAAAAAAAAGAAAAAAGTAAAAAAAATTAGAGGGAAAAAATAAATCATGAGTTAGAGTCTGAGTTCAAAACCGAAGTAGACTATCACATGTACACGTAGATGTATAATTATCTATCAGTGGGTATTGAAAGATAGGATTTAAATTTTTGATTAAAATGATAAATGTATTTGATATGACACTTGACTTGAAAATTGATAATCTAAATGCGTTCTTGAGTTTGTTTATTAGTGAGATTAATTGAAGAAAAATCGCCAAAAAAAGGATTTTTCTTTATTTTGTATAAAATTTTTATTTTTCTTGATTTTTGGTTTTCCTTATTTTTCTTTTCTTATTTCTTAACATATTTTCTTCACGAGTTTTGTGGGTATATTCACTGCAAACCCTTACGAGACACGACTCGTCCACTAGGGTAATTTAGGAGTTTAAAGGCACATTGCACGTGCTAAGTGCAATCGGGATTCCTGCAAAAGTGAGTTAGAATATTTCTTTTTCTTTTAGGTATAAGTTATGCTCGAGAACTAGCAAAAGATAGGTGTGAAAGTGTGATGAATGTCGTATATTATATATTTATAACCTCCATATTATCTATTTTTGTATTTAAATAATGCTACTTGGGTATTTTTAGTGTGTTTTTCAGATAAACCATTCCTACAAGGAGATAGTATAAACTCAGAGTCAGATTAGAAAACCAAGCTCAGTGAGGAGTTAAAAATGAGCAAAATTATAAGACTATGATGTTGTAAAGAGTCAAAGTTGATTGCAGTCATCAAAATCAAAGGAACATGAGAAGACACTCAAGCAGAAGAAAATTGGGGCCAAGATGTTACAATTTTGCCGCTATTTAGCTGCATGTGCCGCCAATTGGCTTCTCCATGGGGCCCAATCTAGGTGAATTTTCTACGGCTTTTCGATGTAATTTTGTAGTTACTCACTTGTAATCAGATTAGGGTTTGGTTCTCCGAAGCCATATATTGGTCATATACTTGTAATCTAGGATTTTTTTTTCATGCAGTTTTGTATTCGAAAATTATCGAATAAAATTAGAGTTTGTTGAAGGGGTGACGACCGCCATACCAAACTCTAGAGGTACCCTTTGTTGCTCATCATTGCTTCTTAGGTAATCTTCTTTTAATTATTTTCTTGCTTAGATTAATCATGCTTTCTAGATTAGATTTTCTCGCTTTCATAGAAAAATAGGATCTTCAATGCTTTCGAATAATAAAAATATGATCTTGTTAATTAGAACTATGAGTAGGTAATTTAGTTTAGTTTTAGGATGTAGATGAAACTAGGAATCCACCATGTAGTTGCTCTCTAGTGTTTTCTTCTTAAATAAAATAATAAAGATAAGATTTTTCAATGAAAAAATTAAAATATAACAACTCGTATATTAATACTTTGATAGGTTATACTTGAATTAGATATCTTGATAGCCTATACTTAGTAAGGATTTAAGGTTGTTACTTTCATTTTTATCATAGAGTTATCTAATGATTTAGTTTATTATTATAAAAAGTTATATTTTTGATGCATTATGCTTGCACACTACTTGATAACACATGCTTAGAATACTTAAAATAAAAATTAAAATTAGAAGATCAATTTTTTATGATAAGAAGAAGATAATAGAAGTACTACTTGGTTGGAAACTAGTGGATTCTATATCCTAGGCTAATTAAAATAACTCACATTCATCTTAAAACCCTTAGTTAATTCGTTAAGACTAAAGAATTAGTAAGAACGCAAAAACACCTTATATTCTCGTAGTAACGACATGTTTACACTACAACTGACATTGTATGCTTGCAGTAGATTTTTCACATCAACGGTGACAAAGCCAAAAGTATGAGACGAATCCAACCCAGAAGCCGAGGGAAAAGGCAGGGAAGACGGATATGTTATCGATCCCCATGCCAAAAAATGAAGAAGCTTCAAAGTCAAATAGAAGAATTAATGCACCGGAAGTGATTGCAAGAGACAAAGATTACGAGACCTACCCGACAAAGTGGGAGTCCACCCCATTTCCGGCAAAATATAAGTCGCTGAAGCTAGAGTCATCTGATAGGAGGGGATCTCCGAACCAGCATATGTACTATTTCCTTTCTCAGATCGGCCCTCTAATGGGCAATGACCCAGTGATGATAAAGATATTTGCGAGGGCTTGCATTCACATGGTTTATGCAACTGCCCCCAGAAACTATCAATGCCTAGTCTGACGTGGAAAGGAAATTCCTAGCCTGCTTCTTTGAAGACGATACCAAAGTATCCATCCACTCTCTTCTAGCAAATAAGCAAAAGAAGACGAGATGGTTAAAAGCTTCATTGAGCGTTTTCGCAAAATGTCAGTGGGATGCCTGCATGGTATATCGCAAAAAGACATTGATCGAGACTTGCAAAAACAATCTTCAAGCCAGGATACTTCTCAAAATGGGAGTAGTAGAGTTTAAAACCTGGAAGGATCTAGTCAAACAAAGGCAGCAAGTGGAGGATATAATCCAACATATCAATGAATACCATGCCCATAAAAGGATGGCCATGAATCAACCACAACTAGAATCGTCCAATCATAAGGGAAAGAAGGCAATAACTATCAGACCAGCTGCAAACAAAAAATCACAAAATAATCAAGATTCTTTTAAATCTCAACGAACATATGCTTTTAAGGATGAACAGGCAGTCTCATTCTTTTACCTACTGAATAAAAAGGGGATGCTCAGATTACCCAAAAATCAGAAATTAAAGAAAACTGAAAAAATAGAGGATCCCAAGTATTGCCTTTACCATCAAAATATTAGGCACCTAATCAATGATTGCTATATTCTGAAAAATAAAATTCAGGCACTCATCGAGACAAATGTGATCCAGTTGAGACCTGACTAGAAGAAGCTATCTACGAATGTAACGCTAGTTACTAGGGAATCCTTAGAAATTTTGACCAATGCAGATCTGATTCGTGAGGAAAGGATGGCAATAAAGAACTACGATCCACAAAATTTGATGGCAAAATGATTGCTATAAATAAAAAAATTCAAAAAAAGAGAGTAAAACAGCCCAAAGCAACTAGAAGAGAGTAAAACTCTCGCCAACCCTATCATACTGGAGATAAGAGTATAAAATTAAATAACCCAAAGTAAGAATGCGAGGCTATGCCCACGTACAACGTGAGGCTAAGCAAGTGTAAAATCATCTAGGGAATGAAACTAACTCGAGACTAAACCAGTGTAAAGTCATCCAGATACGAGACTAACTCGAGACAAAAGGAGCGTGCATGGTTATACTAGTGCACAAGACTAAGCCAGCGCACAGAACTCATCCAGAGTACAAAAGTAAATAGAAATGCGTTGCTAAGGTTCAGCTCTACATAGTCTATTACAAAGAAGAAAGTAATCTATTACGACATTACGAATTTCATGGACAGCCAAACAAGTCCCATGCAGGGGCTGGGACCCACATCCAACCAAGCAAGGACATGTATGAAGGCAGCATAAAAAATGCGAGGCTAATACCTGTGAACATTGCAAGACTATGCAAAGCAAAGTCAGCAAAAATGCAAAAACTCCAAAATGTGAGACTAATTTGCAACCCTGCGTAAAATAGTTGAAACGCGAGGATAACATATAAACAAGGCTATCTGGCAAACTGCGTGATTTTCATTACTGGAAGAGATGTAAAATACAAAGTAAAGTTGCAGCCGGACAAAAAACCCTTAATACGTAAAGATAAGCCTGCATGCGACAAACAGCACTCGAGGCAAATCTAGAGCATAAGGCTAATTTGGAGCGTGAAGATAAATTAGAATGTGAAGCTAAGTTTCGGCCTTGCATAGAATGATCAAAACACAAATCTAAGTTTCAACACGCACAAAAGTCCAAAATGCGAAGCTAGCTCTTAACCCCGTACAAACTTCAATGAAGAAGAAAATGATCAATTACAATGCTCATCATAACCATTCAAATGCGGCCCACACAGAGGGTGAGACCCACACCAATAAACCTTGTATATAATGCAAAACTAAACTCTGCATATAATGTTATGCTAAGCTAGTGTAAAGTCATCTAAACGCGAGGCTATACTCACGGCCAAAATGCGAGGCTAACTTTCAGCCTCGCATAAACTTTAAGAAATGGAAGGACAAGGTCTGCGTTAGAGACTTAAGGCGCCAGGCGTTCATAGCAAAAATGCGAGGCTAACTCTCAGCCCCGCATAAACTTCAAGAAACGCAAGACCAAAGTCTGCATCAGAGACTTAAGGCGTCAGGCCAAGCAGCAGTCTTACATAATATCTGATAAAGAAGAAGGTGGTTCATTAACTTACAATGAGCCATAACCAATCAAATGAGATCCACACAGAGGGTGGGACCCGCATCCAGTAGACCTTGCAGTTAAGCTCGCATAAAGGGATCAAGACGTGAGGCTAAACTCGGGTAAAGTAACTCAAGCGCAATGCTATGCCTACATGGAGTGCAAAGTTATGCTTGCAACCAAATGTGAATCTAAGTCCATGTGCAAGGCTAAATCAGCGTGTGAATCTAACTTAGGGAGCAAGGCTAAACCAGCACACAAGTCCAACCCCGCGTATAACGCGAATTTATACAAGCCCAGTCGTGAGGCCATGCCAGTTTAAAACTCGAGGCTAAACTCGAAGTTATAGGGCTAAGTTTGCATCCTGAATGCACAACAATAAATCTGAGTTGTATCGAATGCACATCTCAAGAGCATTTAATAAGAAAGTTAAACGAACAACTTTCAAAGAAGGAGAATTGGTTTTGGCTATCAGAAAACCGATGATCATGACCCACAATACTAAGAAAAAATTTGAACATAAGTGGAAAGGACTTTTTATAGTAGAAACTATCTATTCAAATGGAGCCTACTGTCTAATCAATCAAGACGGCGATAGAATGAGGATGCCTATCAGCGGCAAGTTCTTGAAGAAGTACTACATATAGCCACCTACAAAAAAAGTAGAAGGGAAGGCTAGTAAGTTTACTGCCCAATTCTATTAAGGCAAAGAGAAGAGAGAACGTTTGGCATTTAAGTCCAAACTAAATCCTCGACAACTCATCATGCTGAGGGGAATAGCATGGCTAGCCCAATGCAAACGGCGATTGGTAAAGGCATATCAAATCCGTTGATAGCTGGGAGTTTGCTAAAAATTTCATGATAAATCTGTCGCAATACTATTCTATAAGAATACATCATTGCCCGATGCCGAAGAGGCAAAGGGAAGAGAGAATGTTTGGCATTTAAGCCCAGCCAAAATTCTCAACAACTCATCATGCTGAGGGGAATAGTATGGCTAGCTTAACGCAAACGGCGATTGGTAAAGGCATGTCAAATCCGTTGATACCTCAGAATTTTCTAAAAATTCCATGACAAATCTTTCGTAATACTATCCTATGAGGATACATCATTGCCGATGCTGAAAAGGCAAAGGGAAGAGGAAATATTTAGCATTTAAGCCCAAACAAAATTTTTGAAAACTCATCATGCTGAGGGGAATAGCATGGCTAGCCCAACGCAAACGGTAATTGGTAAAGATATGTCAAATTCATTGATAGATAGGGGTTTGCTCAAAATCTCATGTCAAATTTGTCACAATACTATCATATAAGGATACATCATTGCCTAATGCTGAAAGGCAAAGGGGAAAGGAAATAAAAAATTCTCGACAACTCATCATATTGAGGGGAATAGCATGGCTAGCCCAACTCAAACGGTGATTAGTAAAGGCATGCCAAATCCGTTAATAGCTACGGATTTGTTAAAAATTTTGTGGAGCTGTCACGTTAAACTCTTATTTCTGACAGCAAAACTCAAAACATCTCGTCTCAAAATAACCAAATCTGTTATATTAAGCCCTTACCTCTGATAGCGAGATTCAAATCATCTTACCCAAATACAAAAGAATCTGTCAAGTTAAGTCCTTACCTCTGACAGTAAGATTTAAATCATCACATACATTACAACAAACAAAATTTATGATGATCCTAACCCGATATCTCGGTATGGGAAATTAGGCAAATCTACCAAAACCAATGGTCCTGACTTGATCATCTTGGCGTGTGTAATGAAGTGCCTCCGCCAAACCCCAGGCATATGCAATTAAGCGCCTCTGCCAAAATCCCATAGGTACGTTTAACAAAACACATCTTCCCATAGTTCTTCGACCCTGATCTGGTCATCTCGATATATTTAACAGTACACCTCTGTCGAAATTCAATGGGTAAGTTTAACAGTATACCTCTGCCTATGGTTCTCCGATTTTAATTCCATAATTTTGGTTTTGTCTGTCATTCAGGCGAGTCATCGACTCTATCTGGTAACCCAAACAAGTCACATCACAATCAAAACACTCAGTTTGTTAAGGTATCTCCACACCTTTAGTTCCTTCTTCCATAAAATTATCCACGAACTCTATTAAATACATCAATCACTTTCAAAACGATCACCTCAAAAGCACGTCAGTCATATATCTATTTATGATTTTGTGATTCTAAGCCGATCACCAAGACTTTATATGTTATTCAGGCGAGTCAACCTCGTAATAATTAACAAAACTCAGCTTAGTATATCCTTAGCAAGTTTCATTGGGCACCTTAAACAGTTCAGGTTTGGGACACCAATCTTTATTAGGAGTCCAAAGTATTTCAAAATTTATAGAAAAGATAATATTTTGAAAACTTTGGAGGGGTCTTTTAAGATAGTAAAATATATATATATATATATATATATATATATATATATATATATATATATATATATATATATATATATATATATATATATATATATAATAGAAATGAAAATAGGGTTTGCTCGCGGGTGTGAGGCCAAAACCAAAAAAAGGGGGGGGGACCCTCGCGCTGCACGAGACTGGGAACCCAGCCTCGCTGGTGCGAGGCTCGCCAAAAGAGAAAAAAAAAAGGAAATCCCTCGCACACATGCGAGGCTGGGAACCCAGCCTCGCGAGCGCGAGGCTCAGAAGAGGAGAGGCTAAGAAAAAATAGTCTCTTTCCCACTGCATAATAAATTGGACCCCGCCCCAAACTATTTTGCAATTTCTACAAATTCTAATTAGACCCAAATTCTAATCAGAGTCTAATTAATTTTTGGATACAGAATTCTAATTAATTTTATTTGAATTTGATAATTCTGTAAATTTTAATCTGAGTTTAATTGATGTTTGGATGCAGCAACAGGACCAGATACAACGAATGTTGATGCAAATCTAAACAAAAAGAAATTCAAATATCTCATCAAGATTACAACAAGATCTTATTTCTATTTACAAGAAAATCTTCTCAACAACCTGGAGCCTATAAATACCCCTCAAGAGGGACTAAAAAATGACCTTTGGTTATTCAAGTTACGTGAGAGAGCTTTGAAGCCTAGGGACTGGCAGAGAAAAGGGACCTTTGGCTAGATCTCTCTCTCGCGCAAGAGTTTGAGCTTCCTCCAAGATTAGAAGAGAAGAAGAACGAGCTCAAAAAATCTCCACTACCTCCAATCATCGACGTCAGATCGTCAACGAGGAAAGGACCAATCCTCATACATTCCTCAATTCCACGATCTTCTAAAAAAAAAGAGAGCAACGTGTTCTATAAGTCCTCTCGTCTGTTTTTATTTTTTTGAATCTTTTTATTGTAATTAAAAAAAGTGAAATTTCTGTAATCTTTCAATTTTTCTCAATGGCAATATAAAGATCCCAGTTTTTCCCGAAAACATCGTGAAACAGAAGATGTACTGGCCAAAGAATGTAGAGACAATATTCCTTCAAAGCCAATCAGGTGGATAGGATTTTTGACACGCTGATGAAGGGAAACATGTTGAAGCTACGATAGCCTAAATGTCCAGAAAAGGTGGGTCACATAAGTGATCCCTATTACTGCTTATTCCATAAGATGATGGTTCATCTTATTTGTTACATCCATAATGATAACAACCAATTATTAGTCAATGCCAATATATTCTTGAAGCATATAAAGAAAAAGAAGGCAATGATGAACATGGTGTCTCTTTAGTTCAGTGAGTTAGAACACTTGGTGGCATTATCAAAGTGGAAGGGGTTCGAATTTCGAAATCCAAGATGAAGATAACCAACTTCAATCGAGATGGTAAGCAAAACAAACTTGGTTCCCTTGACAACTAAGTGTAACAAGATCATGTGGGCACATCCAGACTTACTTGAAGAGATGTAGGAGACTATAATATCAAGTAAGAAGAAACCCTGAACTAAGTCAAAGCACAGGACTTACAACGCCATCTCTAATTCTCGTGATGAAGGTATGTCTTATACCCCTCCCTCATAGATTCAAAGGAGGAGATCATACCAGTGGCAAAGGCACCAACTAATGAACCGTCAATACCCACCTCTGTCCATAACAAGAGCAAACAAAAAGAGGTTAGGTTCGATAAGGACTTATAGCCCAATTGCTGCTTCTACATCATCGGTTGCCAACAATTTAGCCCATCTCACACTCTATGTGGTACTGTGCCTATTTAAGTAGACGTGAGACAAATAAAAAGACGATCTCATGGACATCAAATCATTTACAGCTGTGGTTCCTCTACTTGTAGGCTACAAGGAGTGTCTTACATGTCATTTTCATATGGTGATACAACTTTTTGAGTATCACTTTCACTACTCATGAAGGATCCTAACATGATCGTCCTTCATATCATAGGGACATGTTGGCTCCATTTACGTCGAGTGCATCCTCAGTGGCTTCTATTTCACATTAAGCATCATGCTACAGAGATTTATTCAGTTCTTTTAGATGCTGATCAGTTGACTGTACTTGACCATGACTACTATCCATATTTTCAATATAAATAGCAGCCAATCTATTTGCAATATCCACATCAACTACCAACTCAATAATTTGAAGACCAAAATCACATGTTATGTGATTGATATTGAGCCATCGTACAGCATCCTATTTGGGCGTCTATGGATACAAATCAATCTCATCGACCATCCACTCTGCACTAGTGTTTCAAGTATGTTTATGGACAGGGGGTGGTCAAGATGGTATATGTTGAGAAGTAACTATTCGAAGGTTTGGAAAACTACTTTACCGACTCCATACTCTACCAAGAAGAAGATAAAATCATTGTAGGCTGTAACAGCTATAATGTGGTAGATGGCTGAGCCAAAGGATGATGATAATGTCTTCAATACAGACCACATCTTATAATAAAACTCCACGAGTCTTGTACTAACCATGCCAATTCAGAAGGCCAATGGCTTATTAATGAAAGTTTTGATTTGAATTATGATTTGTATTAGTCTGGTTCTTTAGTGGATGATGTTGATGTGAATTATGTGAAAACAATTATATCTTACCATATGTCATCACTCTACATGTCAATTCAGTCGGCTTATTTGGAATGACATATTGGTAGTGTTACTAGTTCTTATTTCGTGGTGCCAGCTCAAAGGAACTGGTCGCCAATAATTTTTGGTACCATATTTTTCCCACTGTACTAGCATAGAGAAAGAATAAAGCAACTATGCTGACTCACAGTTGCTTTATTCATTCTACGCATGACATGATTTAACTAAACTAAAATTCAAAATATTTCGAGTCCAATTCAAATCACTTTGAAAGCTTTGAAGGGGTCTTTTAGAAAATTAAAATATACAAAGAGTAGAGTTTTACACTTTGAAATCTTTACATAGGCATATTTTCTACTTTTTGAGGAAGTCGGTACAACTTTTCAACAATAAATACTCCTCCAAAGCATTAGTGCGAGGGGACTTCAATCAGTCAAAGCAAATTCAACAAAGATAGGAACAAAGTTCTTCCTCATAATCTCCACTGCAAACCTATATCGGATTGTTGATGGAGATCAAAAGAGTCATCTGGATCAGGTCTCCACTTTACATCTCCCTAGAAAATATCTATAATCTCAAGTGACTTGTAAAGAGAGACCTTCTCTCATCTCTAAAGTAAATCAAAGAGTTTAACAATTCAATTTTTGTTAGTTTTCTTGTGATATCTTTCTTAGCTCAAAGCACTAATAGCACATAAATTATTGCTAAGAATAAACTTCATAATCTTTTTAGAACTTATTGGTTGCTCTTGTTCCTTAAATCGTCCATATTACCTATGGTCTAGCTTGGTGAGAGATTAAAGCCACATAAAAATACCAAGATAGTAGAAAAAGAATTAAGAAAATTGGAAATATACTTCAAATTTTAAAATATTTATATAATGTTTGGCAACTTAAATTTGGGTTATATAAATTTTGAGAAATAACCTAGATTATACCTTAATAGCATATATATGAGGATTATTATACTCCCATTCAACTTGGATTACATGTTGCAACTTCTTTACCAGACTTATTTTAGTCAAATTAGTCAAATAAAAAACTATTTAGTAACGTAAGACCAGAGTTAGAGGCTCATATCCTAGTTTTGACCTATTCCTAAACAAAGCCTAAGATCCAGTTTGCTGAAGGATTAAATAAGGAATTAAAGAAGTTTACCGCTCCAAACACACATGGAAGAAAAAGGCTAACCCTTCATAATTTTGCTAAAGACAAAAAATACAAAGTGTTTAAGCTGATGATCATCTCCCTTGGTTAAGAGGGTTAACCTTCCAAATTGAGGATCCACCCTTTTGGAGAGTTTAAGAAAAAAAAAATTTAATAAAACTATTGGTTACTTTCCTTTTTTTCCAAATACAGTTTAGAACATAACAGTTAACAATAATCCTTACTTAACAAGTTGACTTTTTAATATATTTGTAGTTGGAATGGATTAACTAATTAGCACTTCTTTTGTCCCTTTTAAAGTCATGTACTAAATAGAGGCCAAGGTCATGTATCACAATGGGATTAAACATGTGATTTAATGGAGGAAACTGAATAGTGAAAGTAGAAACGTATTCAAGGGATTAACATATACTATGGATACTTAATATTGCTTACTTTTATTGTCATTCGTGGAATTAAGTGCCACGTGGGGTTAAAGCATCTCTATTGGACTACAAGTCTTAGTGACTTATTCCATGGATATCGCCTCTAGAAACCCATTGAGACTAATATTCTGTGATATATGTCTATTGACGTAGAGCCCATAATTCTGGTAGTATAGGGCCTTCAGTCTTGTAGTATTTATAACTATTAGTATTGAGCCCAGAACTCTATTTATATAGATCCCACCAATCCTCCGGTATACATGTACCTATTGGGATTGAACCAACAGGTCCTATGATATTTATGCATATTGGTATTGAGCCCACAATCCTGAGGTATAGAGCTCTCAATCCTATGATACATGCTTATTAGCATGTAATCTATATATACATTATTAATATTACTGATCCTAACAATAGACCTCCTACAAAATATGATTTTCTACTACCATTTCATTTTCAAATAACATAATTAATAATCAAACAAGTTAGAGTCTCAACAAAATTGTATACCAAGAAAGAACTAGTAAGACCACTTTTAGCTAAGTGCTCCATAGTCCAAGATAAGGTGGTCTCTTGGTATTAGGGAGTCACTTTTAGAATTTTCGACAAATTACGTAATATGAGATGCATAATGGGGTTCAACTCTAGTTTTTTTTTTTCCTAGGTATATATGGTAGTTGTGACATTACATTTTTTATGCAATTATGTGGTTAACTGAGAATCTATTAATGACACCAACATAATTACACTTTTGATGCATTAAATGGCATAATCTATTTACTAGACATCTGATATGGAACAACCACTTAATATCCGACCTCTCTATTGTATTGGTTCTTAGCACGTCATCTACCACTACTTGTTTCTTTTCCTTTGTTTTCTACTTGTTAGAGTTAATCACCTAGGTTTCATACTCTAAGTGCAGAGTATACCCCACTGCTATGAGACGATCCGCACTTCTAGGAGCATGCCAAGGCTATGTAGTAGGCATTGAGACTAGCTCAGTAAAATCCTTTACAGTTTTGCACTTTGTTTTACATTTAGTAATATCATGTTTTGTATGTTACTCTATGAATCTTTTTCATATTATGTTGTGCATATCTTTCTTAAATAAAATTGTAATTATTTCCTAATCCTATACCAATGTAGCAGATTTTTTTTTTATTATTTGATTACTCTAATCTATGCTTATATAGTGGAGATAAATTAGGGTCTCGTGAATATTTTTTGGGTTTTGTACATGCCCGTCGATAGCGCCTTCGTTTTTACAAACAAGTAAGGGCATTACAGGCCCTAGAGTGGAAATTCTCTTGGATAAGGGTTTTTGTACTCAAACTCTCATTTTGTGTTTTATTTATTAGATCCACTTACTAACCCATTTTTTGGTCCTTATTTATTTTTACTTGGTTTATTTCTTTTTGAGAAGTTTTGTGAAGGAATCATGAGAGGATTAAATAAATGAAAGAAGTCAGGTTTCCAATATTACCCACTCACAATTTTATTTGTGTTCCTGATAGCTCAAGGTGGTGATACATGTACAAACTTAAAGACACAAAGTTACTTTAAATTTAGACGCATGCAAGATTGTAGGTCACCACAAATAATTAGTTGGCAACTCTCCTATTGCATAGAGTCCCAATATTTCTCTAGCAAATTCACAATACCTCAAGGCTTCCATATCTCCATCTAAATATCTAGAAACCCACTCACTCACAGACATAGAAAGAAACCCTAAAATCTAATTTCCAAAATCAAATATAAAAAAATAAACTCTATTAAGATATCACTAGTCATTCATCAAGTTCCAGTGTAAGAAATTACATTATAATCCAGAAGTAATAAAATATCCTGCAAATAGTATTTTCATGTGAAATTTCCTAACCATAGACCCTAAACTGACTAGTAACTATAGTTTTGAAGCTCTAGCTGACACTCTATTCAAGTACTGGTCATGGAAATTTTTCAGAAGACATGTTACATCCCAAGATCATGATTAGATCATCAACACTTAATTCAAATAAAAAATAATAGAAATCTTAAAATTTATTTTATAATATTTGATAATCATATAAAATTCAATAATGATCATACTAATTTCATCAATCATCCAACTACAAACTTTCACTTCACTCGGAAATTATCAGCCTACAAATTAATACAATTTCTCGATCAAAATTCCATTATGATCAGTCATAATTTGACTGTTGGTTGGTGTTTTTATTGCCTGCTGGCAGTCAGACTACAATTGACCCTCATCAACTTTTTATAGCAGTACAGTTACTATCTGTAACACCCTGCCATCCGAAATGCTAGATACCTAAGTCATTCGATAACGTATTCGTAAAAATATGCTAGGTCTCATTACAATATCAGTCATAGCCATATATCACAATAACATTTTAATAGAAAACTGAACTTCTATTCAATAGATGAAAGTGAAAATAGAGATAAAGAAATAACTATAAATAGAACATTTCAAAATCGGAATTAATTTAAAATAATAAGTACAAGATAAGAAAAAAAAGTAAAGGTCATCTATTTGCCTTAGCTACTCCATGAAGTGCTCCTCATCTTCAATTTATTTTGTTAGATCAATCTTATAATCTGGACATGCACATGCAGATAAAAGAGTAAGAGTAATTAAAATAGGCATGAATAGTGCACATGAATTTAAATATAAAATATAAATTAATTTATTAACTAAGTTCTTCATTATTTTTATTACAATTATTCTCTAGTCTATATATCAAATATTTTAATTTAAAATGTTATATATTATTGGAGAATCTAACTGATACTATATTTATATTTTGATTCACCCATATGGACTTGAAAAAATAGTTACATGATGTTAGCAACTGACTCGAACCTGCACAATGACAATAGTAATATTTTGATGTGACATTTATGATGTGTGCCTATGAAATGCGCAAAAAATAAGTTGTACAACTTAATAGTATAGCCAAAACAAAGTATTCATATCAATTAAGGTCTCTCCAAATCTAATATTGTTTACAGTTATTAAGATTATGTCAAGTCTAGTACAGTATATTTACAGTCATTTGATTTTGATTCAATTCGAGTTCAGGTGTACGTTTAGGTGTAGTTCAAATTCATTATAGTCAAGTAATATCTAGATAGAATTTCTTAATTTTAACATTCTATGGAAATTCCAATTACTAATTTTAGGGATGATCTGACTGCATATCATAATGACACGCAGCTAAATAAGAGGTGGAAGTGGGAGGTTTTCCGTACAAGCACGTTTTTAATTAAATAACTACTTTTCTATATAACTCTTTCTTAGGCACCGTTACCATAAAAAATTACAATCATCACCAAAAATTATTGTTCTGATTTATTATTTATAATCATTTATTAGTTAATTTTATGACCTATATTTTATTTGAGATTACCAAATTTTATATAATTAAATGACATTTAATTATATGAATATGTGTAAATGAGGGATCTAAAATAATAGAAGCAATAAATATAAAAGCTCACATTAGCCGAAAAATGTGTTTGCTAAATAAGTTTGCAATCAAACAACTGAACAAAATCAATATCTGCATACAAGACATTAAAATAGTTAAATATGGACTTTTATGATCTTAGTAAATTTTCTTAAATTTTTAAAGACATGCAAGGCTAGTGGGTTTGGAAGGACAATGGAATAATTAGCTTATTGGGTCTACTAAATGAAGGGATTTAGATTTTAATTTGGTTCTTAAAAGGAGGTTATCTACCTTAATCCAATATAATATAAGCTCATTCAGAGTAGATCCTACCTCTTGACAGATTTCGAAGGAGAAGAAAAAGGAGTTCTAGTTAGAGGTTATGGCATAGTCACGATATCAGAAAGGCGATAGGAATCTTGGGACTCCGACCAATGATCGGAGTTGTTGTTAGCAGTGACGCTTGCTATTAATAGCAGCTCATGTGGATGCAATGTTTGTTCGCAAAATATTGCGTGTCCGAGCTAGCTCTTCCGATGGTCGGCAGTGATCTAGTCGGCGATGACGCTCTGATGGCTGACAAGTCTCCAACAGTTGGTAGAGGGAAGGGAGAGAGAGGTGTGGAAGAAAGTTGGATGGTAAGAAGATAAGGTAGCTTCAATATAGAGGTTGGCGGGGTTTAGATAGGATTAGAATAAAGGACTAGAGAGAGAGGCTAGTGGGTTTTATAGGGATTAAATTCATATTTGAAAGGGTAAAAGACATAATTCTAGTGATGAATGAGTATATTGAATAGAGGATTTGAATTAGAAAAATGGAATTAGAATGTGATAATTGTGGTCATACGGCAAATTAATAGAGGGGTAATTAAGGCATTGACTAAAGTTAATTTTTAGAATTAAACATGTAATCATAGTGGTTGAATTAATAGAGGGGGAATTAAGGCATGTGAGGAGAAAGAGAAATTGATTTGTGAATAGTGATATATTAATTAAAATTCTATTTTATGATATTCTCAATTTATGTGTGTATATGTGATTAGTCATGGATTCAAATCATGGAACAGTTGCTTTCAATTTTCTCACATAAGAAATTATATTTTGGGTTGTGGATCAATCAGATGAGTTTGGGTTCAATAAATAATAATATTAGTTTTTTAAAAATGAATTATGGGTCTTAGTATAAGACTATTTTTATGACTTTAAAATAGTAATAAATTAAAATAATAATTCAATAAATCTATTTAAAATTATATACAATTATATTTATTTATTAAGATATATTAAATAATCATACAAAATTTTCATAAAATAATTAATTAATAAATACGTATATCGATTTTGGATAGTTACACGATACTACATGATAATAAAATACTTCCTGAATTCTTATTTGGTGTAACAGCACACAAGATCTGTGGCATTTCTCGAAGGGTGTAGGATTGCATGGGGAAATGGAGCTTCAGTTGGCTAGTGTGATGGACTGCAGGAAGAGTGTAGGATCCCAGTTATCGGTATCAGTACGTACTATACTCGTTGAGATATAAATTACAGTACAACGATGGACGAATTATATCCAACTTACACAATGAAAGGGAACGAGAGAAAATTAAGAGAAAGTTCTTGCTGGCTTCCCCCTCTTTTGAAAGTTTATTTGGCTTATCTTGCTTGTTTGGACCTTTCTTAACTCTTCTTAGCTAAGAAAAATCTCTTTTTGTTGATCCAGATCTTTTCCTTTTAGTCATGAGGAAAGTGACATCCATTTAGAATTTGATGTTTATCTTAAATTAATGGGTGGTTGGATTTGATGTAGCAGGAAATAGAATTATAGTATATCACTAACTGCATGTTATAATATCTATAATTTGGTTTGAACAATATTTAGCGTACAGGGACAACTCCCCATGTCATTCACCCCAAGTACACGGAGAATCCGAGACCATCACAAG